>CM055208.1:4992613-5535113 GCA_029224185.1 Karalla daura | reverse complement strand
GGATCAGACCCCGCCTCACCACGGTGTCTCCCACCTGAGTGCTGGCCAAGCCCAGCACCTGCCAAGCAGCACAAATTATTATTATATATTAATATAATTACTGGCCCATTCAGGACTGGTCCTGAGCAGGTGGTGGCACAACTTGACTACGCTTTTTGTTCGAATCACCAAATATGGTACAGTCATTGATGAATATTATGTTGAATCTGACACAATTAGCATAAAGAACGAGGGCTTCAGCCCCTGTGACTCGTACAGAACAATAAGTAAAAGACCTTTTCACTAATGCCCAAACAGGAAGTTGCGCGGCAGCTTGTTCCAGGCAGACTTTGAAGCCCTCTCTGACCTATTTCACAGCTATTCCACACATTTCAGCCGGGCTTACTCTGAAAGTGGGTTAGCGATCACCTTTCCCCCTGATATAATGAGCAGAGTCTGAGCTGTGAGGCCGGGGAGCGCTACACACTCAGCCACTCTGCAAACCAGCGTGAAACATGTCTACATGTTCAGGGTGGTTTTGACACAATCACACCAACCTGTGCCAAAACCTTTCACTGAGCATTGAGCATCATATTTATGACTACTGCTATCAACATCATCATCACTATTATTCCATTAGTATTAGTAGTATAATCACCATTTTATGATTGTATTGTATTGTTATATAACCTGTTAGTTTGTTACATAACTTTTATTGTTGTATAACTGCTTTACTGCTGATTCCTGCTTATTATATGTTATTAGTACTTAACTAGTCATTAATATTACTACTTTCTAACAGTTATTATACTGTGAAGCTTTCCAGAGGGTTGTTATTGTATTATGAAGCTGTGTTTTGTGGCAGCTGGACGCATTCATTTCTCTTTGGGATGAATAAAGTTCATCTTATCTTAACTTAAAAACAACATAATCTGTCTTTTTAAGGCCATGCCATCTAACCTGTCTGAAGTGATAGAAAACAATCAGACTCCTAGCGTTGTCAGGCAGATGATGGGACACTGAGGCTAGCCCTGGAAGGCTCCCCTCCCAGGCAGCAGGCAGCTCACCTGGAGGTGGGGCAGGCAGGTGATGAGGTCTGCCACCCCCCTGCTGGTGACGGCCGTGCGGTCCAGGCACAGCTCCTGCAGCTCCCGCAGGCCTCGCAGCGAGGGCAGGCCCGCGTCCGTCACCTGGGTGTTGCTGAGGGACAGCTTCTTCAACCTGCAGGGTGAGGACGGACAGACGTCACTGTGTGAGCTGCAGCCAGGCCACGGAGCCAGCACAGGTCGTACAGGTGTGACCAAGTATCTTGTAGAGCCGACAGATCATTCCACTTGCTCTGAGGACCTTTTTCCCTCTGATTCGGTGTTTTTGTTGTGTTTTCAACAACTCTTTTAGATAGATAGAGAGGTGATGGGTAGTAAGATGAATACTATTAAGACTAGATCACTTGACTATATTAATAATAGTAAGCCATATACAATATGAGTTACAATAGTAAGCTGCATTGGATGAAAGCCTCAGCTAAAGGGGCTAAATGTAATGTACTGTAGAGAGTGTACAGGGTGGGGCCCTGGTGGCCGGCTGACCTGGTCATGGAGGACAGCTGGCTGACGCCCTGGTCTGTGACCTGCGTGTAGTCGGTCAGGTCGAGCTCTGACAGCAGGTTCAGGCTGGAGAGGAACGACAGGCCGGCGTCCGTCACAGAGTGACGTCCAGGCAGCGTCAGCTGGCTCAGCCTCAGACCTGCAGACGAGGAGGAGGAGGAGGAGGAGGAAGAGGAGGAGGAGGAGGTCAGAGCTTCGTCCACCACAGACTGCTGATGTCTGCATGTGTTTCTGTCTGCTCCCGTCACCTGAGATGATCTGCAGGGCTCGGTCTCCGTCCGACACCAGGATCCCTGCCAGGCTGAGGGAGGAGAGGGAGGGGTGGGAGGCCAGGTGCTCCAGGGAGCTCTCGCTCACACCTGTCCCGTCCAGGTGGAGCGTCTGCAGGCTGGACAGCTCGGCCAGAGCCGACACGTCCTTCACCTGGAGACACAACAAACAAGCAACAGGAAAGTCAGGCTTGGGTTAAAGTTTCTATACGTTTGTCCCATACTGCAGATATCCCTCTCTCTCCATCTCTTACCCTCTTGTCTCCATCTCTCCATCTGTCTCTCATCCTCTCTCCATACTGCACTTCTCCCTTTCACCATCCCTCACCCCCTCCCTTAGTCTCTCACCCTCTCTCAGTCCGTCATCCTCTCTATCTCACTCCATCTCTCATCTCTCTTAAATGCTCTCCCTCTATCTCTGTCCATTTCTCACCATCTCAAAATATGGAGATATGAATTCTAGTCCTGCCCGATTAACCCAAGCAGACGTGGGTGTTTTGTTTCCTCTCAAACCTGATTATTTTCAGCAAACTTTGACACTAAAACCTTCACCTCTCAGCCTCTGAGGTTCCAGCTTTTTGAGAGCTCACAGCCTTTGTCTTTCCTGACCCCTGACAGACTCAGAGCGGTCTGCGGGGATGTGAGAGGAGCAGCTGGAGCTGGGCTGTACCTTGGTCTGCTTGATGCTGAGCAGCCTGAGCTGTGGGACACAGCGGGGCAGCACGGCCAGCGTGGCCTCCGTCACAGCCGTCTGGTTGAGGCCGAGCTGACAGAGGCTGGCCGGGGCCGCCTGCAGGTACAGCACCATCCCCGCGTCCGTCACTTTGGTCTGGTCCAGGGACAGGAAGCACAGGTTCTTTAAACCTGAGAGACAGAGAGAGAGAGAGAGAGAGGGGGAGAGAGAGAGAGAAAGGAAAAGAATGAACTGCTTAACACAAAGCAGCTTAACTGTGCGTTGGGCTGTGGGGTTCCTGCACGTAACTGTGATCGTTAGAACCTTAAAAATGAAAAATCCTTCGTCAGGCCATCAAAGTACACAACTCCACACTGTAGAGGACGGAGAGGAAGGAGGAGGACAGAGGAGGAGGCACACAGCCTGATACGCCACAAGGAAAATGTGGTGAATGAGACCTGAATTTACCCTTGTGCTCTCCTCGGATATTTGTGTAAGTTTTTCCTCTCTTTTTGTTTAAATGTGATGATCATTTTGGCTGCGTTACAACCTTTGCCATTGGATTTTGCAGAGTCTTGTATTTTTAGTTATATTTTGCCATTAAACGTCATTTACACTGCGTTGACACATTTTGCACTGTAACACCCCCCTACCCTGACAGCGGTAGGGTTAACTGCTGGGGTTAAGGTTCAGCTTTGGCTGCATATTCTAAACATGCCAACGGTTTTTATTCCTAGAATAAGTCTTCAAATCTGTGGCACTGAAAGCATCTCATATGTCACTCGTTCCCCAGTGTTATACTGTCATCTTGAGTGTGGGCCCCACTGTCTAGCTCACTCTGTCGTGTTGTTTTGTTTGCTGCTGTGATCCTTTCTGTTGTCACAGCTCGTTGTTATCACCGCTCTCCTCTCTCTATCTGCTCTCTGTCCCAGGACAATAACAAAAAAACTGTTTGTTTTCTGATTTTTTTGTCTTCCCACCTCACTCGTTTTCCAACCTCATTTTTGCCTGTGTGCTGTTTGTAACTGCAGAGCAGAGCTGCTGGAGCTCCCCAGAGAGATAAATGAAGCTTCCATCCGTGTCCATACGGGTATTGATCCGTTATGGATCAGTATGGATCAGGCTTCCTCCGGAGAGGCTGACCTGTGATGTGCTGCAGACAGGAGTCGGTCAGTTTGCTACAGGAGGCCAGGTTGAGGTACTGGAGTTTGACCAGGCTGGACAGGATGGACAGCCCCGAGTCTGGACGAGGAAAAGAAAGAGATTCCAGTAAAAACAGCGTCTACACACACTCCTGCACACACTCCTCTCCCTGTGCCTCGGTACCTGTGATGAGAGGCGAGTTGACCAGACTCAGGTGCTTGAGGGCGGTGAAGGCGCGGAGCTGGCGCAGCAGCTCGTTGGTGGAGTACGGGTAGTTGTTGAGGACAAACTTCTGCAGCGGGCAGCCGAAGAAGAGCTCCAGGCAGCGCGGACGCAGCAGCCTCTCACGAGACATGTGGTTGAGCAGGAGCTCGGCCAGCTCGGGCGTGAGGCCCGCCAGGCTGCTGCTGTACTGCATGCTGGGAGCTGGGGGGGGGGGGGGGGGGCAAATACATTATTATATTAGTAGTAGTAGTAGTAATAATGGTAGTTCTAATGATAAGAATATGACAGCTTAGTAAAATAAATGAAAACCTGAAGAGAGCATATTAAGACAAAAAACAACTGAAATTAAACAATAAATAGGATGAATAAACTGAAAGACTAAACAGGTAAAAGTATAGAAATAATATAGAATATTGAACCTGGGAAGCAGTTTAGGTAAGGTGTGTCCTGACTTTACTTTTAAAAATATCACGGTTGCTCTGAGATCTTCATCATATTCACTAGGAATTCTCTTGTACTGACAAGATATTAAAAAATCTTTTAAAAAAATCTCATATTCTCACCGGTCATGAGCTGGACAGTGGCGCGGGTGGCCAAGGCACATAGGGAGGGCACGCTGGGGGCCCTGAAGGGCCTCTTGGGGGGCGAGGGCTGTCCCTGGGAGGACGGGGCGTCCTCCTGCTGGGCCGCTCGCTGCAGACGCTCCACTGCAGCCTGACCTGCAGCCACCGGAGCCACGCGGCCTTCTGCATCCTCCACCTCGGCCGGCTCGTCCTCCGGAGCCTCCCTGGAACACACACACACACACGCACACACACACACACACACACACACACACACAGCCGGGCGTGAGCGAGCCCAGCGACACAAGACAAAGCAGGTCAGCTAAAAGATGCTGACAGGGGCAGCAAACACAGCACAAGATGGATGATAACTGGAGAGATGTAACAACAATATATACAAGACAAAACTTTAAAGTACTGGAATACAGGGCTCAGAGACTCTGAGGTCTTCTTAACAACCCAGCATTTTTGGAAATACCATTTTTAGTACTTCATAAAGGGGAAAATTAGAAAAAAAAACTTTTTTACTGCAATGATCTGACTGCAACAACTATTACTTTCATTATCAAGTCATTTCCATAATCGGTTTCCATAATAACGGGGCCCGTGGATTATCAAATGTTTCAGAGCTACAGAGCTGAGAAACGTGGCACTTTTGCTTTGAAGAACAATGATTAAACTGTGACAGATGAGCAGAAACGTTCCGTAGCGAGGCTAAAAGAGAAGCCACACCCACCTGAGCCGGTTCCCCTGCTCCGGCCACTGGTGCCGCGGCTCAAAGTCTCTGCGGAACCGATTCTCCGGGAAGAACGGCAGCCTCGGCATTCCTGTGGACAAATCCACACCATGTCAATCCATCGGGATGTTCCCAGCACCACCCCGTCTGTGTCCATGCATCCCAAACCTCTGATCAGCATCTCGATGTTTCCCGCTCCTCTGGCTGGCCTGAACTGGGCTCGGCTCCGTCTCCCTCCCTCTCTCTGGTCTGGTCTGCATTACCCATACTATATCACAACCACATGCTCTCGCAGACTGATTCCCATTGGCTGAGCGGCTCCGAGCACTTCTGAGCGTTTCTGACCCTCTGTCCCATAAAGAAACCTTTTGACCGAGAAGGGCATTCACCCACATATTTCCTAATCCTAATCTGTTCACGTATGACACACGTTACCCTAGAAATGGGGCTCAGGCTGGAAAGAATTATGCAACACGCCGAGTAAGACTGTAATGAAAGGCACTCTGGCTCCGGCTGAAAATGAGAGGCCTGGGGTCATCTGTTTCTGGCAGAGGAGAGCGAAAAGTCCAACGTGGAGACACGTGGAAGAGAGAGAGGTGGGAAGGAGGGGGAGGCAGAATGTAGGTTAGGCTAGGCCATGTTCAGACTGCACCCAAAAAGTGGAACAAATCCGAGTAATCAGAGCCAGGCCTTCTCCCAAAGACAAATGGTGCATTTCATGCAACTTTTACGTCACTCGAGTGAGTCACAAGGAGGAGGAGGAGGAGGAGGAGGAGGAGGAGGAGGAGGAGGAGGAGGGATGGGCCAATGATAAAATCTGTTCTCCCTCTTTTCTGTTTCCTTCTTTATTGAGGGGACTCTTCCTATCGAGGAGCAGTGAGGTATCAGAGAGCGGTACCGTTCAGCATGTGGACCGGATCCTCCTCTCCTTCTTGGTCCTCATCGACCTCGATGCCGCCGGCGTCCTCGGCGTTCCCAGGGACCAGCCGCTGTCCTCGGCCTGTCCCACAGCATCGGGATCAGAATCTCAGCATTTACATCGACTTTAAGCGAGGCCTCCGCTCTGTCACAACAATCACATCTGTGGGGCTGCAGAGTGCAAGGAGCCGTTTCAGAGGCTTTCACCTCAGTCTGAGGGTAGTAACGCGTGCCGCTACCACGTTGCCATGGTAACGGAGAGCACAGCGGAGCGAGCCTGAGAATCTGAGGCGAGCCCATAGGAAGGATGTGGCTGATATGAAGTCTATGCAGATAAGTGACATGAAGGGCGACAGACTAACCGCTATCTAGCTGCGATCTGCAGTTATGCAGCAGAGGCCAAATATTACGTTTGATCTGATGCAAATGAATGGCTGTGGAGCTGTCACAAATCATTTCTGTGTTGCTGTCCTCTCATCAATCTCCTAGAGAACTAAAGAACCTCGAAAATATTCTCATTTTACAGGCTGTGATCACAGGATTTTGACCCAATTTCTTAAAATCATTCTAAATAAAATATGAATTGATAAATCAGGCCTGAAAAGTTGATTATCTCATTCGATTAGCTAATGCAGCCTTAGTCTGGAACAGCCCATCACATCAAAACCACTGTATTACAGAATGAAGTACAAACTACAGAACACTTGAGAAATAACTGGAGCAAAGATTTGGAACTGGAGGGAAACCAGGAGCTCGATCCACTTTGCAGCTCTGAAAATATTCCACGTTGGCTTGATTTTACGCAGTGCACCGGCTTTACTTTTGGAATCCGGGCTGCAGCAAATCTGCTTAACACCCGCTAGTAAATTTAGAATGTAAACCCTCGCAGTCGACTCTCACCCCAGAAGTGAGACGGGCCCGGGCCGACTCCTGGGATCCCCGCGTAGTTGGCCGCCTCCTCCCACAGCTGGTTGGGGAGGGGGGGCGGCAGGACCGGCTCGGGCCCCCGGCCCCCCGGCCCCTCCAGGACGGGCAGGCGAGGCTGCGGGGGGACGTCACAGGGCGGCTGCGGGGGCTCGCTCTGTCCCGGGGGCGGGGGCGGGGCATCGGCCGGGCTCTGGGCGTCCTGCGGCGTCTCCGGGGGCGTGGTCTGGATGCAGAGCGCGGCGTTGGGCGTCAGGCCCAGGGAGCGCAGCGAGCAGGCCAGCTCCGCCTCCCCGAAGCGTTTGCGGGGGAAGCCTTGGAGCAGGGAGAAGGAGGGGAGGGAGGGGTGGCGCCCGGCGATGTGCTCCACCACGCGCCGCAGGGGGGCGTCCGCCGGGAAGCGCTCCCGCATGGACTCTCCAGACGGCAGCCGGATCTGCAACAGCACCACGTCTCTGTCAGCTGCTCCTCACACATCCGTGTGAAACGCCACTGTACATGCTCGAAGTTCTTCCTCTGATTCAATATCAGGCTGGATCACTACAGTTACCACTTAGATAAGGGAAAAAGTTGCTCAAAAAAATCATAATATTCCCACATAAACAACATGCTGAGGCATTTCTGGTGAAACCAGTGTCCCACAGCTTCTATGTCAATGCCATAGAACACGTATACATTCCCCATTCAACAATTCTAGTTCTCTTTAATGCCTAGGATTCGCTACTCGTACACACATGTAAAGATGAGGGTTCGTCCTAGCCTCACCATGAGGATGCAGTTGTTGTCCACGTTGGTCTGCAGGGTTCCTCCGAGCCGGTGTCCCTCTGCGCTGGGAGGAGGCGGCTCTGTGGCGCCGCTGGTCTGGCTCTTCTCCTGCAGGCTCCTCCGGTCCTCCGCGATCCGCTTCAACACCAGCTCCCGCTCCTGGCAACGCACCAGCACGTCACACCAGAGGTCCTGCCCTGAGACTGTGCTGCTCTGAGACTGTCCTGCCCTGAGACTGTGCTGCTCTGAGACTGTCCTGCCCTGAGACTGTGCTGCTCTGAGACTGTCCTGCCCTGAGACTGTCCTGCTCTGAGACTGTCCTGCCCTGAGACTGTGCTGCTCTGAGACTGAGACTGTGCTAGTCTGAGACTGAGACTGTGCTGCTCTGAGACTGAGACTGTGCTAGTCTGAGACTGAGACTGTCCTGCCCTGAGACTGTCGTGCTCTGAGACTGCGCTACTCTGAGACTGTGCTGCTCTGAGACTGTGCTGCTCTGAGACTGCTTGTCCTGCTCTGAGACTGTCCTGCCCTGAGACTGTCCTGCTCTGAGACTGTCCTGCCCTGAGACTGTCCTGCTCTGAGACTGAGACTGTGCTACTCTGAGACTGAGACTGTCCTGCTCTGAGACTGCTTGTCCTGCTCTGAGACTGTCCTGCTCTGAGACGGTTCGTCCTGCTCTGAGACGGTTCGTCCTGCTCTGAGACGGTTCGTCCTGCTCTGAGACGGTTCGTCCTGCTCTGAGACGGTTCGTCCTGCTCTGAAGCTGCTTGGCTTAAAGAGTTCATCAACACGCCGTGGATAGGCAGAGCTCGGTTCTGCTCACCTGCTTCTTCTTCTTCCTCTCTGCCCTGGCCTCCTGGGCTACGCGCTGCCTCTGCTGCTCCTCAAAGTCACTCTTGTCCTGTTTGATGCGGGACTCGACCGGGAGCGGGTCCGAGGAGGAGGAGGAGGAGGAGGAGGACTGTGACGGTCTCAGCACCAGTGATGGAGACGCTTCAAAACAAAGAAGACACTTACTCAAGTAACACTTAAGTTCACTCCACACTTAACAGCCCTCTAAAGACATCCTCGCTAAGAGGCATCTGCACTCTCTCAGCTGTGGCCTTGGTTTGGTTCAGTCAGGGAAGTCCCCTTTCTGCTTCATTTTCCTTTCATATCTAAGTAACTATCTCTCTATCGATCTTTCTAAGTGGCTTTTAGCCCAGTGTTGTGTTCTGTAGCATCTCCTGTTACTGTCCAATGACAAGAGAGACTCAATTCAATTCAATTCTGTCCTAAACTTATTCTTGGAAGGCCATTGCACACTGTCAAGTTCAAGTGTAAACCCAACAAACTGACTCCCACTGGTTTCGTATCACACCTCCTTCTTTTAGATGCAGATTTGACCCCGTTTGGATAAAAGGCAGAGTCGGGGGGGTAGAGCAGATTGTTACGCCTCTATCCTCACTGAACCTGACTCGGATACCGAGCAGGCACAGCTGTCAGTATACCAGCCTTCCCACTCCTTTCTTGAAATAGTTTTCCAAGGCTTTTCCCAGACATTTAAAGACATCATGCACTAACACGTCTACCAGTGCTTTGAAGGTGTGTTCTTTTCTACAGTTGTACATTCACCAATACTGCTCTCATGTTCATTCGTTTCTTGTCCCCTGCAGTCTGACACATTGTTGAATAATGAGAACTCTTCAGACTACGCACACACAAACCTCCTGAGTCATGTGAGTTTACTCACCGGGGGAAAGAGAGAAACAGAGCATAAAATATTTTCCCGGGCAACATAAGTTTTTCCAGGACATTTGACCTTTTCTCTCATTTTCTACTACTCCAATTTGCTAAACCTTGCCTGAACTGCTCATCTTTTTTCTTCTGAATGGTGCTATTAGCTCAAAGGCAGACTGAAACTAGCAGCCGAGACCAAAAGCTCCCACAAAGCTTTTTCCTGAGGTCATAAATCATGTCAGTGGTGGGGTCATTTTCTTTTCTTATTTTCCCACAGATTCCCACTTCTTCCTGCCATTAGCAAGGTTCACATTGGACATAATGGCCCCATTTTCAGCCCCTCACACAGCCTGTGGTTGTACCTTTGCTGTCAGTGGGAGATGAATGCGTCTCTGACGTGCTGGCTGCCTCTTTGGGTGGGTTGAAAGCTGAAATGGCTGTCTCGGCCGGCTGTGATGGCTGCTTGACCAACCTGTGCCTTGGAAACTGACCCTGCAACAGCCTGCCCAAAAGAAGGAGCACAGTTGAAAGGCATGGTCTTTTAGAAAGTGAAGGGGCATTACTCTGAAGCTCAATGAGAGCCAACTGTCAGGCTGAACATGACTCACCACTCGGCTGCATCTGACGCTGAAAAATTCCCGGCCTGCACGGCTGCCTGGATCTGCTCCTCTGTGAATCCCATCTCACTGAGGATGAGGAACAACTCCCCAATAGTCTGCAAAACAAGACAGTCACACAGCCATCAGAAGCCAGTCAAACTACCTCCCGTTTATTACAGAAAACATGGACAAAGCTCAGTTCATCTAGTTCCTATCATTCTCATCCCGATCCATCCAACATCAGTCCATGTGTATTTGTATGCCTGACAGGCTTTGTATGGGTCAGCTGGAGCCTCATACATGTGTGTTTATGTCAAAGGGGACTTTTAATTGCCCCTCTGAGTGGGTGTGTGAGAATGAATGGTGTGTCTGTATTCTGTGATGGACTGGAGACCTGTTCAGGGTGTTTTCATGTAAGATAATGATAATAATAGATGGGTTGATAGATGGATCCTTCTCTGTTTCTATAAAAAGGGATTACAGTCCAATGACTGCAGCCACAACCCCTGAATATAACACAATGGCAGAAAAATGATTTTCATAGTGGAAATGGCAACAGCTAAATTGGTAGGACTGGAAAGGAAAGGAATTACTTATTGATCCTCCAAGCGAAAATAATTTGCCTAGCGGTTCATCTTCAATTTGCATTAGACTTAAAAAGCATATTGGCTGAAGGTGCAAAGGATCTTAAATATTGCTCTGTCTAGCATTGAAGAGGAAATGCAAAATACAGCTGGATACCAATATGCTGTAGATGTAGTCAATAGAAAAATAACTAATGCATTATCATAACAAACCAAGACCTGTATGTTTGTGTTGTTTTTATTGTTTTTCAACTTATATGCATCTTGATTTACCTATGGACCATTATGACACACGATTAGTGACTAATAAATAAACAGTTATGCAATTAGAGAATAACCAAGTGGTGCTTTTATTACAATGACAGCTGCAAAGAAACTGGGTTAATACCAGTGGAATGTTAAACCCAGTTAGCCAGGAGGAGCCAGCTACTTCTCACCACCTTTGTTTGTCTTTGTCCTTCATGCACATCTGAGGCAGGCTGGAAACAGCCTGCAAACTCTGCAACTCAGAGTCACTGTTACTTCAAGTTTACAATCCGACTCTTTCAGGATTAAAACATCGATTCCGAGCGATGTCAGCTGCTTTAAAGACAGCAGCAGCAGCAGCAGCGGTTAGCAGCAGGAGCCCTGCAGCTAACCCTGGGTGTGTTGTTGTGCAGGGAGCTCTGCAGTCTGTCAACAAACACCGTTAGCCTGCTGCCGCAGCCTAGCTGACACAGGCTGCGGCTAGGATGCTAGTTAGCGAGCTAAACTACGTTTTCGTCGCAGTGTCACGTCAGGCGCAGCCCGGTGATTTGCTTCTTACCGGGGCAGGAGCGGAGCTCATGTCGTCGTTAGGAGGATGCCGCAGGGAATTCAACGGAAAACTGTTGTTTATTCAGCAACTTTGTTGACTTCCTGGTTGGGTGACACTGAGCGCAGCCTGCTACGCTAGCAGCACCGAGACGTCTGCGACCGCGACGGAATTACGTCACGGTGACGTCATGAGCGTACTAGCCAATCAGGACCACCAATCTCAGATCCAGTCGAGAATTTCCCAGACTCCCGGACATGTAGTTTAGAGCGACTAGCGCAAAATGTGTGCTGGCAATTGGATGATTCAATAAATTGGGAATTACTGGCAATTTATTTCTATTTACTAAGTGAATTGCGTTGCGTCAGTAGCAGTGAGGTGCCACTAGGGGTCGCTCGGTTCACACTATTGTGACCTTTGCACCCTGCAAGCTCCTAACTTTACTGATTGAAGCACTAAAGCACGTTTTAACAAAGGAAGATACGTAGAATGCATTTACTTAAGTGCAATAAGACTTTATTTGAGTGTTAATATTAAAACAGCCTTCATCCTGATGCTGTCAGAATAATAAAAAGCTCCTGTACTATATACCATACTGCTGAGAACTATGTTTGATATGTATATTTCATAAATGAAGGACAGAATATCCACATAATACTGTGTAGACCTGACATGGTTGATTCCACATTCGCTGGGTTGTTTCCTGATGAGCCGGAAACTGCTAACTTGCAAATAGGGGTCTCTAATCAAAATATCTCCCTCTCTCCATGTTGTTTGTCTATGTCAGCCTGTGTCAGTATAATAGCCATTCACCTCTCACCATTCACCACTCGCCCGCTTCTTAACATAACAAACATCTCAGGTTTGTTATTGTTAAGCCTCTGGGTCTGAAAAATGGGATCCTATGCTTTCACATGCAGCTAGAAAACTGTACTAGACAGACACAGACACACAGACAGACAATTATCAAAATAAAAAGGAGACTCCGTGGCTCCATAGTTTTGATCACAAGAGGTTTGATAGCTGCCACAGTACATGTGGCATCTGTGTGTGTGCCAAAAACACGCATTGGTGCCATGACGTCAGAGAGAAATAAACAGAGGAAAAGTTTCATTATTATTTATTTATTCATTTATTTATTTATTTCTGACCAGTGGTTGTCCATGAATCATGGGCATCATAACGGAACGACGCCCTCCTTGAGACTTTCATCAGAAATGTATTCACGCAGGCGCAACAATTGCGTCAAGTTACAAATAATAAAAGATGGAGGTTGATTTCAAAATAAAAGCATAAAGTTACATTTGAATGAAGTGGATGCGTTTGACGTGCTTTAACGTTATCCTTTGCGTCTTTTCTGCGTTTCAAACTCCTAAATAAATATAATACAGTGATTCCGATGTGATTTGCGTCGCTCACCGAGGTGAATTTTCCACCGGATGTGGAATTATTTTCAGTGTAATGCGTGGACACCGGTTGAGCTCCGCAGGTCATTCAGAGTATTTGAGGTGAAGTACCAGGCACCGGTGACTAATTCAGCCGGGACCTAGCGTAAGCCCCCATGGCGAAGGATTTGGTTCAGTGAAACAGGCGTTTTTCTCTCTGAATTCTTCTTATTTTGAAAGGGTCACGAAGCGGTCTCGGTGACAGGGACACTTCACCTCCACACATGCACTGAGCGTCCTCCTCCTCCTCCCCCAGTGCTGCTGGATGTCTTCGCCTTCTTCCACGGCTTTTTAACGAGGTAATTGTCCCGCTAATGTCCTCCAGACTTTGAGTTGTAGTCTCGACAGGTTCCTCATCCTCAGCGAGCTGCAGCTGGAGGGCATCTGCTGACTAATGAGTGCGCAGAAGATGTTTAGGTTTCCATCCAGAGCTTCTCAAGGTCCAGACGGTCAGTGTGGAGACTGGGGCTGTGCCCAGCCGTACGTGCTCATTCATTCATTCAGCCATTCATTCATGATTTATTCATCCAGCCTGGCAGCTCTTAAACCTTTCAACAAATGAAGATCAGTAGAGATGATAAACTCAGACCAGGACAAACGCGCTTACATGCGTAAACGTAGCTCCAGAGATGTAAAACTATGGTCAATGTAACTGTTAGTAGCTTGGTATGGTGGTACATATGACGAGAGTCAATAAAAATTACAATTAGCACCTTCTCTGTGGTATTTTGAGGAAAACTTCACACTTTTAGTTGTCTGTCTTTACATTTAAGAAGCTAGTATTGTGCTCCACCCGATACCCACCTGTTCACCCCCTGAAGCCAGTTCTGAAGCTTCTGGCACCTTCCAAACCTTTTGACAGCGGCAGTTTAGCAGAAATGATAGACACAACCCAGGAAATACACACGCGTTTGCAGTTCAAGTAAGGACTGATAACATCTTCATAGATAATGAATTCCCTTTCATTCATCCATCGTCTCACCTGCTTTGTACCTTAGCGTCTGCTCGGGACAGTTTCCAGCACATACCAGGCACAGGATGATACCACCAGCATGGCTTGTTGAGGACAATTACCACCTGGCCTGAGGCACTTTTTTTAGGAACACGGGGCACTTCAAGGTCCTCCTTGTCTCTGAATTTAAGACTCTAATAATATGACGCACCTGATGTCCAACTGGACACCAAGTGATCCCAGTCTCAAGGCCTAAGTAAATGGGCTGCTGCTCTTTCATATTCGCATTAAATGTAATCATTTTGCACATGCTTTTACCTGAAGGAGACTGCTTCTAATCCTTCAGACTACCAAGAGATGAGCACTGGTTATGATGAAATGGCAGGAGAAGAGAGAATGAAGCAGGTTTGGTTAAAGTTAGGAGAGATGTCGAGTTGTCAGGATGGATGTGATGGTGCTCGTTCCACCATCAGTGGCCATACAAATGAGTTAAAATCTGTATTGCTGTGCTTGATCTGATGAACAAGAACAAGGAGCAATGGCTGTAGCTAAGTGCTACAAACACTTAGCTAAGTGCAGCCAACAATTCATCTGCATTGTGCATGATGCAAAACTTCCCAGAAAACTTCCACTTCCAGCCAGTTCCTAGGATTCCTAGAGATTTGGATTTGAGATTCAAAATTGGAGAAAAATGCAGTGAACGTGAGTCATTTTGCTGTAGAAAGAAGAGTCAATCCCCCAGAGCAGAGTTTTCCCAGTTAATTCAATCCATTATCTAATCAACCGGATGTTTCAGCAATACCTGAGTCACTGCAGAAAAACAAGAAAAAACACATCACAAAGAATACTTGTGAATTATTATTCATGAAGTGGATTTCCAGGTTGTACCAGCTGTTTGGGCGGGACCTCACATGGAGGGAAACATGCCCTAAAACCAAAGTTGGTTTTAGCTTTTTTCCTTTTTTTTTACAGCACAGTTTGAGCTGTTAAAACACAGGTGGAGCTAATTACCTTAATTGTGGCCTTATGAGGAAGTAAATTGCTGGACTTGACCTTGTTACTAGTGCCACTTGTGCTTTTCCTCATCCAGCGAAGGTGCACGTCAGTCCACGAAGCAGCAGGGGCTTTAATTAAATGCATGGCTTTAATCAGCAGGACAGAAATTAATGAGAAAATCTCACCTGGTTCCTCGTCTTACTCATCATTATCTCTCGATTTAAAAGGCACGTTATGCTTGGGGAGTGTTGTGAACCACACACTAATCTATCATCCAAATTGGATTTAATAATCCATAGAAACTGATTAATCTCTTCAATTCAAGCTGCAGCTTCAAATGAAAACATTAAGTGATGATTTGTGATGCCATTCATTCAAAACCATGGACCATGAATTTGTCTTTACCAGAGCTTGTCAACTGGCAATTTTGAGTAATAACGATGTAGTGCAGCTCCAAAAACCTCATCACGTCCTCATTCATAGACACATTTTGGATATTGAAATAGAAGTTATAAAACAGGCAAATCTGAACAGAGACAGAATGTGACACATAACCATCCCACCCACCACCACCTCTTTACAACAATTTGCATGTACCCACCTCCGTTCAGGTACATAGGTAAATGAAAGCTCACAGATGTAAAGCAGCACTTTGGTGAATTGTCTGATGAAATGCTCTTGGTTCTTCCTCTTCTTAGTTTATCTGATTCCTCCTCCGATTCCGGCTCAGTCGTCCATGCGTACTCTGTACTGGTATTGCTGCTAGTGCCACATGGGTCAGACTAGAACTTGCTGAGCTCCGTTGTTGTGACGTAAAGTCACGTGATCGTTCGTGTCAGGGACGGCCAATCAGATACATGTGGGCGGCCGATTAAAAACGAAACCGCCCTGTATAGAAACAAACTGTAATATTCCCAAATCTATAAATAGGTCAGTAAACAAGGCTTGTCAAATAGCATCTGAGGCATTTCTGATGAAACCAGTGACTTATGGTTTCTATATCAGTAGCATTTTAGATCAAGGATTGGACTTGAATTTGATCATTCCAAGTCACCTTTAAGAGGCTGCAGCTTTAAAACGTCATCGACTCGAGTCATGCATATCACCAGCTAAATATACAGCCCCGGAGGAAGGAGTCGCGCATCCATCCAGGCACTGAGCTGGGTCAAAGTGGATCAGGTAAAGCCCGCACATGTGTATGGAAACGGTCTCGGCCTGTCTGTCACATGGCTAGTAGATGTCAGGACATGCCCTCTGGCAGCACGGAGGAAGGATGTGTCTCAGCTGCTGACTCACCAGTATCATCCCCATGTGCAGGGCAGGTTGTTTCAGGGGATATGTTACTTTGATGGAAAGCCCGAGACAGAGGACGAACCTCACTAAATGAAACCTCTGAAGTCTTTTTTTTTTTTCTTTTTCGTCTGCTGCTTTACAGAAACCTCAGGTCTCATAAGAGAGGAATCTGAAACGCTTGTCCTGGGTGAATGCGACCTTGCTCGGTCTCTGCAGGGATAACAATGCTCTGGAATTCCTGCTTTGCTGCAGCTTTCCCTTTGTCGCCTCGTCCATCCCTGAGCCTTATCAGCCCGATCGCACCCTCGGCTCGTATTTGCTTTCCCTCGCCTCAATGGGAAACGTCAAAAAAAGACGTATTGCACACAAAACTTGTGACCACGCTGGAGAGTTTTGGTAGGAGCACAAACAGCCGAGCAGCGTGTCCCCGCATTCCTGCCATGAATTGCTTGGTCATGCAGAAGATGAGGAAGGGAAAGAGGTAGATAATATAGCCTCGTTTTGTTTTTTGTGGTCATGGCCTCGATCTCCCCCGCTCTCCATGTTTATTTTACCCCCCCCCCCCCCTCCAGGACGACAAACAGACCCAGGCTGCGGTCAGTAAACACATGGAGCCTGAAAATCTGTCTTAACCCAAAACCCAAACTTATTTATTTAGGCCTGTTTACTATTATAAACTGTGGAGTCACATTGTCGCCTCCAGTTCAGTTTGCTCGCTTGGCTGTAGCTGCCGCTCTAGCCTGCTAAGTTGCATTTAATTACCATTAAGCGCTTTGGCAATACACCTTGGAACCCGCATACCTCGGGCTACCGTCCTCCCATATTAAACCCCCACTAAGCTGTCTGGTGTTTGTAGTTAGTCTCTTTGGAGCATCTAATTATGCTGTCGGCTGCATGAAATCTAATGAGGCATCCATGCCACTCGCTCTGCCTCCTCCTCCTCCTCCTCCTCCTCCTCCTCCTCCTCCTCTGCTACGGTCGCTCGATCCCGTTGGGGGTACCAGTTTAGGTTCTCATGCCTTCTCTCAGTCTTTGCGACTCAGAAACAAACGTAATCACATTACGTTGTTTCCCAGGAAATGGATAAATGGCTGATTTGTGTTGTGACCGTACTATGAGATCTCAGGCCTTTGTTTGGGTTCTGAGAGCCCGTGGGGTGGGGGGTGAGGGGGTATTTTATTCCTGTCCCGGTCCGAGTCTCACGAGGATAAATACAGTTATTACAAGTGCAGCAGGTCAAGGCTCCACAATGAAACGGCGTTCCTGTGAGAACGCGGCCGTACCTTTTGTGGCGCCGGTGCAACCCGAGCAGCCCTGGACGCAGGTCTGACAACACGGTGCCACTCCCAGACTCCACCGGAGCTGGACCGGACCCAGAGCCTGGGACCGTCCAAAAGCCCTTTTTACAACGTCCGTTTGGTTGGAGAACATAAAGTGAGGCTTTATGTCAGATTTCCATTCATTTCTTTGGATGTTATCTGAACCTCCGGGAAACAGTACACAGTCCTGGTGCCAACTTTATCTGATATCCCAAACCCTCTTAACACTAAAGTGACGTCTGGTGTTTATATTGAGGGGGAAGAAAGGACACAACAGTCATTCAGTCCTGAGTCAGATGGCTTCGTAAGAGTCGCCCTGTCTTATCAGCTCCAGTGATGGAGATATGTCACTGGGGTGGAGCGCAGGCAATTTCATCCTTTTTTATTTCTTAGAAATATCATGTCTGATACGTCAGCTGACGTTGAGTGGTGATTTACTGTTTACCTTATTTCAGTGATTAATTACACACACAAAAATTCCCACTTCATGTCTCACCAGGCTCGTTTATTTTGGTGGACTCCAGTATGAGTAAACGGTAAACAAATGGAAGTTATGATTTTGTGAATCTTGACTGTTTGACCTCTTCTTGTCTCAAATACCTTCTCATTGCACGTCACTAATGAGCAGGCAGCACAACATGCTGACCGTTTGACCTTTTTCCTCTTCCCAAAGTTTTTTTTATTGCGTAGTATGAATCAGCAGTCAATGCAGTCATGCCTTATTTCACATTAACATAATGACAATAAAAAACTGAACAGAAACACTGGAAAAAGTATACAACAGAGTGAAAGTACACATGAAAAAGACCCCCATTTCACTGATAATTTATAACTCAACACACATGTAGCTCTCCATTCCCATCAACCTTTCTTAACTGCAATTAAAAAGAACAAAATATTAAAATATGTGAGGGGACATTTTCAGGCATCGTAAAAGTTAGATTGAAACTAAATTCCATACAAAATCTGAGTTTCAGTGCACCTTTAATTTTCTATCCCTATCCAAAAGGAGATTATTGCTCCCCCAAATCATGTCAAAAACTTCCAGTCTGTCATTAAGATTATCTAAGGTGTTGTTTGGTATGTGATAGAATAGTACTGTGACTTGTATGACAGCTCATCACTTACTTATTAATTGATAACTGTGAGTACTAATAGGGACGAATAGGAAACAATGAGCTCATGTCTACATTAGCGTAGATAGTACTGAGCAATACTATGGCTCAGTGACTATCCCTCGATGAACCTCGGTCAGACCAGGAGCCTTTCTGTGTCCAGTTTGCATGTTCTTTCTGTTTCTGCATGGGTTTTTCTCAGGATACTCCGGTTTCTTCCAACAGTCCAGACACTTGTTGAGGCTCTAGGCGAGTGTTTAATTGCCCCCGTGAATGGTGCGATGGACTAGAGACCTGTCCTGTCTCTATTCCCTGCCTTCGCCCTCTGTATGCAGGACACTGTGACACTGTTAGGGTACAAAGAGGGCAAAATGAAGGATGGATGGATGGGTAGAGACTCCAGTTAAAAGTTCTTACAAGTCTCTCTTTATCTAGAGCAGAAAATTCAGTCGCTTCGCACTTTATTTGTAGTTTCAGAAGTGCCCGTCCTGATGAAAAGAGGGTCAAGTTTTATGTGCAATGTAAGAATGTTGGAGAAAAGTCTAAATATCACAGACCACAAATCTTTTCTCATTTGAAAGAGCTTGGGACTAAGTCTCCTTTTTTCTGTGCAAGGACATTCTTGTCTGCAGACAGTAAAAAAAAAAAATATTGCACATTGTTTCCACTCCCAATGTCTACTGGCCTCCCCAGCCTTCTGGAAGGTACAAAAAATGCTTGAGTGGTGATTGCTTTTTTTTTCTATTTTATGTTCTTGATCTCCTCTGGAGGGGACGAGGACGGGCAGACATTTTGGATGCCGGCCGGGCTTTATAGTTGCCTCGTCTATCCCACTCTGCACCCCCCCCCCCCCCCCAAAAAAAAAAGACAGGTGTTGTGTGCGCAGCCTCTGACTGGACAAAGACCGAGCCAGATAAAGATGGGCACACACATCGCCCTGAGCGCAGCTGTCGGGCCTGTGCAGCGCTGGACACGTTCCAGTGTGTGTGTATGTGTGTATGTGTGTGTGTGTGTGTGTGTGCACATAACTTAGCACAGACGTGCCGAAGCACTGGACCCTGCCAAAGCCCAGCCAGTGTGGCCACTGGGCTGTGAAGAGCAGAGCAGAGTGGAGCAGAGTAGAGTGGTGCACGGAGGTAGACGTGTTGAGAGAGAGAGAGAGAGGGAGAGAGAGAGAGAGAGAGAGAGAGGGAGAGAGAGGGAGAGTCGGGACGTGGCCGGGTGACTTCTGAACCGCTGAGCTATTTCAGGCTGAAACACTCAGAGGCAGCGGAGGCGCAGCTATCAACACACACCACCTCCAAATCCCCATAGCGATCCACAAACAGGGCAGCCTATCAGGGGGCGCGCAGCTACTCCGAGGTCAGTGTTTTGCATTGTCCAGAGCACAAACTCCAACTGCCAAAAGAAAACCTGGAAGTTTGGGAAGTTTTTTTTTTTTTTTTTGCTCGTCCTCATCCTCGCCTCCTGATGGTCTGATCTGATGGTACGGCACCGCCTCTAGTGTTGAATAGTTTGCAGTGGTTGCACCACGCGTGTCTTGTCTTTTAATGTTTAGATGATACGGCTTCCTCGACCTCACGTCCTCGGACGAATGGCTGGAAGCTGGAAGGAGACGAAACGCAAAAGCTAGAGAGGACAAGTGACAGCGGGATGCCGCTGGAACAACAAAAATCCTTGTTAAATGTTATTTATAGGTTTTTATTTCTCTCTTGTTTAGACTCGTACGCCAGACCAGCTTGGATGTCGGACAGTTTGGTTTAATTTGACCACATTTAGCAAAAATAAAGTCCAACTGGCTCGGTAACTTCTGATTCTGAAACGCCCCAACGAGGCGGCCCGTAGAGAGAGGGACGAGTCGACTGTCGACCTTGCACGTATGAAGTCACACCTCTTTATATAGCCGGGCCATTGTGGATTATGCTATTATCAGTGCTGGGATTGAGGAAAGCCCCAAGACTTTGAAGTGGACTTCAATTTTAGCCGCTTGCGGCTTTGACTTCGTCTCTTTTTCCCCCCGCAAGACACGCATGTGACTGCACAGGGTGCTCACAACCCCCAGGGACAAACAATTATATCTCCCTCACACACACACACACACACACACACACACACACACACACACACACACACACACACACACAGTCACACACACGCAGTCACACACACTCCTCCTGAGGCTGGGTATTTCTTTAGCCCCCAGGCTCATATAAGCTGATGTGGAATGCGGCACTTGATTATTTGGCGGACGGCATAAGCAACTTGTTTAGATCACAGGACTGTTCTTTGTTCGCTGCAAAACACAATTAATCTGGCGGCTTTTATGACTTTACGTGGGATTAATTGTGTAATAGTGTTGATTCCTCCATGACATGACGAGCTTTTTTTGTTGTTGTTTTTTTGTTCCGTTGCCAAACGCACACTGAAACCCTGCAGGGAGCCGGGGTGTGTTTGAAGATGTGTTTTAGCAGTGCAAACAGGTGAACGCCAACAGAAACACTAAACAAACTTGACGCGGATTCTTAAGATGCCGTGTTTTTCATATCAACATCCACTCTTATATCAGGATTGGTTAATCATTAAAAGGTTTGTTAGGCGAAGTGACAGTGCTTTTCCATTAATTCCCTACACAGTACACACACGTTCACTAGTGAATAAACATCCTGTGCAGAGTTATAAACACGCCCCCCCCCCCTCCCCGAAATAAATGCATATTCGTTTTGCCTCAACCTGGAGCTAGAAACGGCTTTGAGATGCGCATGGCACCACAAGTCTCTTGTTTCAGTCTATCGACTTGTTGTCAAACCACTTACAGTGGCTCAGAAGCTTTCTGGCCTCTCCGAGTCGTCTTTTCACGTCCCGTTGGCCAGTTCTCTAAAGAAAGCCGAGCGCGGTGACTCGGGTCTCTGTGTGTTGGGGAATGAGCGGCTCGTTCGGCTGCTCCGCTGGTCAACGAGGCTTTTGTGACAATCCCTTTCATGTCGGAACGCCGGAAACCTTCTTCCTCCTCACCAGCCCGGTCACCTATTGTCCGTGTTTCCTACGTGGTTTTCATGCCGCTCCCGTTAATTGAGAAAGAGAGGATGCACTATTTCCTATCGGTTATAGCATGAGCGCATGGAGGATGCAATGTGTGTGATGAGTAAAAGGAGCACGTAATCTTGCATGTTCCGCCTCGTTATTATTAATACACATTTTCATTGATAATTGAATGCGCCGGAACTGACGGCGAGTCACGAACTATGTCGGTAATTAGGAGACGACGAGTGAGATTTCTCCGAGGGTGAATCCTCATGACTTCATCGGACGGTCGGAGGTTCAGTGTGTTGCAGCACCACGGCTCCAACAATGGTTCCCTCACACGGGGTCATATGACAGCCGGTTGCGTGATGATTCACAGGAGGAAGGAAAAGCGGAACCAAAGGTATATTTCTGCCACTAATTCATTCACCCTCAGCCCGCTTTGTACCCATCGGCGTCATGGGAGTCCAAGCCCAGCCTGTCCCAGCGCTCAAAGGTCGTGAGGCACAAAATTTATAGTTAATGGTAAATGGACATGTTCTTCTAGTCTTCACGTCCACTCTTTTAACACTTTTACACACAAGCTGTGTTTTCCCATTTATTCCCACTCATACTTGTGTGGCAGAGTCTACTTAACGTGTTCCTTCTGCCATTTCATTCACATAAAGATGACACAGCATCAGTTCATCCGTGTCATACCATCCATAGCATTCACTCTGAGTCTCCAATAACATAAACAGATAGGTAAATACATACATTTAGGAAAAAAAACAAATTATGACCTTAATCCGTCTGTGACTTTGACCACTAAAGAGCATGTAAATACGGGTTTCTCTGATCTGACGTAAAAGCCCAGATAATGCTGTTGGAAACCTTCTGCATGTAACTGCTCTAATCTGACTGAAACTGAAAGAGCAAAAATATACAAAAAAAATGCTTGTAAATGAAGAAACAGAAGAAGTAAAGTCTCAGCACAACAACCAGATCAGCACCATGGCAGAAGCTCCCAGTGCAGTACAGTACAGTTTGTACGAAATAAACAAAGCTGTATGATAAACCATGTTTCTGCTGTTGGAAATACCAGTTTGCCACCTGACTCCAGCTGTTTATTATGTGACCAAATAGAAAAGACACAGGGAAAGAGGTAGGATTAATTTCTCAAGAAATAGAATAGATAGGAGGAAATAAGAGAGAACACTAGAAGGTACAATAGGGCAGTGTGTGCTTTCCAAAATGGATTCTCTTTGTGTGCGAAATAACCACACGTAACATTTGAATCACTTACATTAGTTCCTAACTTTGAATGGAGAACTTATTTACTTTCTTTACTCCACACAATTAACAAACTTATGGTCTTTGCAACCCCTCGATTGACTAGTGACTCACTCTTACTATCACACGTGGAGTATTGGTGGAAACCACACATAGTGTTCCTCCATCGAACCGCCCTTCCTGTTACAGCCTCTCGAAACCTAAATCATGCTTTTATTTTAGCCGGTTACAACCTTTGCACCCAGTGATGCGCCACCGCAAATAAACGTCGCTTTGTTTCTTTCCGGCGACACCTTCAAGAGACCAGCACAGGCCCTGAAAATCACTGTTGTGGTTTGATGAAGGACCCGATATCGATCACTGGGGTTAACTTGCCTCATGAAGCGTATGTGTGAGTGTGTGTGTGTGTGTGTGTCACAGATAGATGTGTGTGTGTGCGTGTGTGTGTCTGAGCAGCAGCAGCCTCTGACTCAGTGTTGACTGGGTCCTGGAGTCACATGGCTACTTGTCAGCAGGCTGGAGGAGGAAACATAATCCTGAGGAGGAAGGCTGCTGCTATCAGTCTCTGCACGCCGGTGTGAGAGAGCACTTCGAAGAGAGAGGGAGAGCGAGAGAGAGAGAGAGAGAGAGAGAGAGAGGCAGGACCTGCACAGCACCGAGGCTCACACTGCTCATCTCTAACTCCAGCTCTCCCATTATCTGTCTCTGTCTGTTTGTTTTTGTGCTGCACTCTGACCAGCCCGGGATCTCTCTTCACGGCAGAGTTCAGAATTGCACTACGATGTCTGCGGCGGCTTCTCTGCTGTAAGCACTCAAAGGTAACGATTTTGGAAATCTTTTTATTGCTTTTTTTAAAGTGTTTTTTCATGTCATATGTCTCAACCTGTTGTCGTGTAACTCGAACGTGGCTCTCTCTGTTTGATTCATCGTTTTGTTTAATTCAGGATTTATATGGGTCAGTGGTCAATTAAAGCCATTTGTCGGGTCAGGATTTAACAAAGTTAACAAGATTGGGCCTGATGGTGTCACTCACGTAATTTATAATTGCCTTTAGGAGAGAGTAAGAGCCGAGTCAGGCTTCCAAAGGTTACACAGCATTTACAAAAAGAAAGGGTGCTTCGAACAAGGTGTTCGATGCTGAAAAGCACAAACCTTTCCACTGTTGTAACTGCTAAATGGAGGCCTTGAAAAGGGCATGTTGTTGGAAGGGATGACTTGCTATAATCGCTGCGGTCAAATCACAGCAGAATGAAAAAAAAATCATTATTTCCTCAAGTGTGTGTGTCCCCCTCACTCACTCACTCACTCACTGACCCACTTTGTGTTCAACACACAGGTTTTTGTTTCCTCTTTGTGCCGACCGAGTGATAATGGTGTCGATTCTGCGAACTTCTGGTCCTGTCACGGCGCGTTGATAAAACACTAAGGACGCGAGTTATCATCCCATCACCTCTGTGAAACTCAGCCGAGCATCTTAGAAATATCACACTCAGAGAGAGAGAGAGAGAGAGAGAGGGAGAGAGAAACCGTGCTGCCTCTTTCTCCCGAGCCGTGCATCGCCTGCTAAACACGAACACGTAAATCACATGCTGTCTTGTTTTTTTGTAAACCGAGTTCTCTAATGAAACCTTAAAGCGATTCCTTCCCTCCCTGTGATTGTCCTGCCTCTCTTAACTACAGGCCAGTGCGTCCGCTTGAGGTTTTGGACATTGTGATCACGGCTCCTATTTCTGGCCCGGGCCGATTTTATTGGCACTTTATTTTGCATTTCTCGTATTGAACTGTTCTTTAATTATGCTTTTTTATTTTATTTTCTCCCCCCGGTTTTGTTTTCGATAGCGTTTGCAGACGTGCGTGCAGTCTGCGGCCGGCGGTCACGTGCCAGACTAACCGGGACGTCCCGGCCCGGGATCCGTCCAGTCGTCTGACTGTCTCGCTTCATTCTTCAACCCCCCCCACCACCCTTAATGTCGTTACGAGGAGGCGTGCCCAGCCTTTCTGTTTCTTTGTTTTTTTTTTAACCTTTATGTCTGTCGTTAACCCCAAAGGTCACATGAGATTACAGTGAGACATTTTCAGACTCGTGGAGGACGTTCAGGCCGTTGCCCCTCATACATTTTTAAGAGGGTTTCTGTGCTGACTCATCCTCTAATACAGAGGTCGCCTCTGCCCGTTTCACCTGCCCAGATTTCTCCAACTGCTCCCTTTTCAAGAAGAAGAATCCCTCCCATGCAGGTGGTAAAATACTGCCCTCTCACATTTTTGTGTTGAGAACGTGCCCGTATTTATAGCACAAGGCAAACGGTGCAACTTTAGAAGATGCATTTGTCTGGTAGATGGATATAAATAATGACCAAAAAAAAAGTTTCCTCTGAAGATGTGTGACACAGATGTCGCAACACCTTTCGGAAGCTTTCAGACAGATTTCGGGCAGGATCAATTTAGTGGCGATTCAGCTGCAGATAAGAGCAGGGGAAATTCCTGTGAATCATTGCAGTGCGACCTCAGAAACCTGTCAGTGGCAGGTCGCTCTGTGTCAACTCAGTCAAATGGGAAACCAGATGATTTCTGACCTGCAGTCGAACTACGGTTATCCTTTTCATAAAGAAAACAAGTGAGAGTAAGGACTGTGCAACCCCAGAAAAGGCCATTTTTGAAAGGAAAATAAAAACAGAATGACGTAATTTGGAAGCGTTTCTCAGCCGATGTAGTAACATCCCCTTTATACAACCGTGTTTCTCAAAGAGCTAAACCTCACCCCGTCATTGCTTCTGAGCAACCCAGCTCTAAGTTGATTCCACTTTTGTTACTCAATTGTGATTCAAACAGATGCTTTTCGATCTCAGCTTCTATTGCGTAGACTCCAGAGCACATTTTGACATAAGATCTTCTTACAGGTGGTTGTTGTATGAGATCGTTTCATTTCTTCAATCTTTTTGATTAAATTTAGTCATTACCTTCTGGTTTTTCTATGATGTATGGGGCTGTTCACAGGCCAGGGTTGTACTTGGTGAAGTCTCCAGTTCAGTACCTGGAGCAGAAGATCTCTGCTGCCTGTGCGTTCCTCAGTCAGAGGTGGAGCATCTCCACCCATGTGACCCTGACTGTGTGACAGCTCATTACGCTGTGACAGGCTGGGTTAACGCGTAATGTCACAGTGCACACATTAACCAGATTGGCCTCGGACCAACGCTTCGTTTTGCCAGTTAACTCTTTGCACAGTCGGACACGATGGATCGGAGCTCCAGAAACAATCCCAGAATGTCCACTTTCTATTTATTTATATATTTCTTTTAGAAGTTTACAGCTGCTCCTGACAGGCGTCAGTCTGCAGCGGCTGCCTTCTTCCTGTTTTCATACTTGCTTCCTCCCCTCTCGGAGAGTTTTCCCAAAGCCTCCTCCTGCCCTTCGCTGGACAGAGCTGTGACTTTAAAATTCGGACATGGAAAAGCTTAGAAGTTAGGAGGGGGAAAAAAAATTTCCACCTTCTTCTTCTTCTTCTTCTTCTTCTTTTAGGAACAGTCTGGGAGCTCCTCGGATGACTCTGGGAAGACATGATGAACTTCTTCCAGGACACAGAGCATGCTTGTGTGCGCTTCCTCTTGCACTGTCAGCAGCTTGTCCGTGTCCTTTGTGGTCACTTCAGTCAATTCACAAAGTGCCAACCAACTTTTTTTTGTCCCCTCCTCCTGTCGGATTGTGCCCACCTTACTCGTTACAGAGGGTTGTTGTCGGGATTGCTGCTTTCTTCTCCCAATCGTTATTGTTATCAGTATTATTACAGACGTGCCCTGAGGTAGATAAGCTGGTTCCCATGCTTTTTGCTCAGGATCCCAGGGTTCTGTAACTTTATCCCTGTGTGGCCGGGCCCTGCCTCTTCCACATGGCGGGGTCTAGGTTTACTGAGAAAGTAATCCTCAAACGCGCTCAAAGGTAACTCCAACAGGCCCCCGCGTAGTTATTGCTGCGCCTCAAACTAGCTTAGCTTAGAGCTCCAAACCAGAGAGGCCTGAGACCCTGGCAGAGGTTATATATATTATTAGTTTTTCCAATCCCCCCCTTTTTTTAAATGCAGGTTTAGCTCGTTCTGCTTCTCATTCAGGCTCTTGTCATTGATGGTGTTCTGGTGAAAGACGCAGCAGCTGTAGCTCGCTGTCAACAAGGTCATTGATATGATTGTGGCCCGGCATCGGTGGAGCCTTATCGCTCCTTTTGATGGCCGTTGTCACAGAGCCAGGCCGAGACTTTGGCAGTGGGAGATGCTGTAAAGTGAACCAAAAGAAAGCACTGCTCTGCTTTTTGTACCAGAGGCCACCGGTTGTCGTGTCAGAAGATTTGAGGAAGTGTTGCAAGTGTTTGCGATCACACGAGTCTTTGTGCAGTGATTAGAGAGGAAAGTTATCTTTGCAACCCCGTTTTAAGGCCGAGTTATATCAAAAACAAGGCTACAATGATTATTTTCCTAGAAAAATGTGCCACCTTCAAGTCTTTTTTTCGAGAGTTTATACCAAAAAATGCCAAAGAGCACACTCAGAGAATCAATCAATGAAAGGAGTCTGGCTGTCGGACAGCTGCATTGATTCCCAGTCCTCAAGAGTCGCTGATTAATTTCCTGTCGAGCTACTACTCCATTGACTGTTTGAGCCCTATCCAGCGATACCCTTCCACTTGTTGTTGTTCCTGTGGTTGGATGTCGTCTATCTGTGGCTGCACAGTGACAGAGGTGGAGGTTAGCCGAGGCACGTGCCGCCTCTTATCAGAGGGTCCCCTGCACGGTAGCGCGGTCTTATCTGGCTCTTATCTGCCTCTAATGGTTAATGACCTTAATGGCTGCGGAGACGTGCTGCAGGCCCTGAATTCAGGAATCGCAGTTTGGGAAAAGTTGCCGGGACGAGCCTCTGTTATTGACATGATCCATCTGCGTCTTCACTGCATCGAAACGACTTTTCGCCCGAGGCCGTTTGTCTTGTGCGAGGTGGGACTGGAAGGCACTCGAGGGGCTTCCAGGATTTCCTGAAACTGTTGATGAGTGGTGGAGAGGCCGACACGTCCACGCAGCCGTCCGGTCAGGGCGAGGACGGAGAAGCCCGCTCCGCGTCCTGATTGACTTTGCGTCTCAGCACTTTGGATTAGAAAAAAAATTAAAGCCACGTGTCAGCACATTTACCCCAGACAGTGCTGACGTTTAGTTTTATGAACAGAATGTGTGGCTACAGTACGTATCACACAAACAGGTGTATTAGGCACCCTCGCTGTTTGTTTTTCACATTCATTCTACGTATAATTATACAATATAGTATATATTCATAGTAGTGTTGTAGAGGCTATAGATGTGGCTATCTTTATCTGTATGAATACAAATAATCATGGTGAAACTTATTAAACAGTCTTAATAAATAGTAAAAAAGAGACAATATAGTGAGGTCAATTGTTGAACTAGAGAAACTATAAAAGTTGCTTAAACAAAGCACAAGAACGCCTGCTCTGTCCATGAATCTCTCACCAGGCGTCCTTGTTTCCTGACCCGAGGTGCACGGTTTAGCAGCAGCTCCTCGTTTCTGCCTCCTGACAAAGCCGAAGACTTTGTGTCAGAAAGACTGAGATCAAGCCGCTGCCGCAGTGTCCTGCAGCTGAAGGACGCTGCATTAGAAGGACTCAGCTCAGCTCATCCAATATGGATGACTTCGACTTCATTTTCATTATTTCTCTCTCAGCGCTGAGGTCGAGACCCGGAGCAATCGAAAATAAACACACCTCTGTCATTATACAGGATTACATGAGCCCGCAGCTAGAGTATCCCAGCGCCTTGTGGACTAACCCTCCCTCTCTCTCCTCTGATCTGTATCTGTCTGCCTCCAGGTTATGCTGCCCAAAAGCTGTCTGAGTCCCAGTGAGAAAGAGAAGGGCTAAAGCCGCCACCCATCCCAGAACCAGAGCTTTCCCATCCAGAGCTTCTCCTGCAGCCACCACTCCAGAGCGGAGCCATGAGCAACCCCAGCGCTCCCAAACACATCACAGATGCCGTGGCATCGGTTATTCACAGCGTGAGTCTGCGCAGACCCGCCGCCACACTGTGTCCTGTCAGGTCAGACACGTGATGAAACGCATGAGGCCCGAGCCGCTGACCCCTGTGACAAAACCAGGTTAAACGCCATTCAGGGAGGAGATGACGCTCACAATTAGCAGCTAATGAGCTTTTCATGCTTTGGACCGAAGCGTCCGTGGCACCGTTCCTGCCCTCTGCCTAAATTCATCTTTGCTCTGGGCTTTTTGCTGCCTCAGCACCCTCAGCCCTCTCTGGCATCACAGTGTATATTTTGGACAGGGCTGCTGCCTCCAGAGCCATGTGTGTGTACAAGTCCAGTCCCCCTCCGATCTAGAGCCAATTCCCCCGGGCTGCATGCAGTAATTCAGACTGCAAAAAAGAAAATCAAAAATGTCCAGAATGGCTGGAGAAGAAGGGAAAAAATAAGCCCTCAGATGTGCAGCTCCTGTTTGAATTCCCCTTTTCATTAGGGCGCGGAAAAATGTTGACGGTTCCACAACTGAAATAGTTTCCTTCCTCTTTTTTCTTTAAGGCCGCTGCGTTACCCGGTTGTTGGAAAGTCTAAAATAATAGAAATGAAAAACATGATTACATGGCTGCTCTATGGAGGACCGATGCGATAAACACGTGTCCCGGGCGAAGGTCAGCGACGTTGCTCCAGTCGAGAACATCTCGACCAGTTCACCTCGAGGTGATTAGAGAAGAGCCTGACCGTTAGATATCAGATGGTCCCCGGCCTCCAGGAATTATTACGTTCAGCTGCGTCTGAGGTATTATGAGGACTGCCTCATTCCTCTGCCTTTCGCTCTGAGCTCTTTCAGCTCTCCCCAGAGTGGCTTTCAGCAGCTCAAACCCAGGAGCTGTCACCCTGGCTGCAGGGTGGACGTGTACGGGGGTGGGAGGCAGAGATGTTTATAGCACAGTGGGAGTTTTCCAATCAGTGAGAGTGAGCCACTTCTTACCAAAGTTGATTGTTTTAGGCTCAGATCTGACTTTTTTGTGTAGTAATTCATATTCTAATTTAAATTTGACACCATTATATCCCAGTGTGAACAGTCTATAGCCCTGACATTACATCATATTCAACATTTGACTTAATGCAATTTAACATGACTTACATGCAACTTTGCATGACTTAGCGCGACTCTACGTGACATAATGCAAGTTAACGTGACTTTACCGTACATGCTATGTAACTTTATATGAATTCAGATTGCTTAATGCAACTTTACATGACCTTATGTGACTTAACATGACTTTCTAAATATGACCACCATTGAGCTCCAGTGTTGAACAGCCCAGAAGTGACCTGCATGCGCAGATGTGACCTCACGTGCACTAACACTGTGTTTTCGGAAGTTAATACGTGTGTGAATGTGTTTTTGAGCCAGTAAAATTATGAAATGGGGACAAAAGGCAGAGGAAGATGTAAGAAAGTCGTAAGAAAAAAAGCTTGTTTTCTCCTCGTCCCACCTACTCCAGTACCTTACGCTAATGTAAAAGTCAGTTGAAATGCGACGCAGCTGTAGACTTGGGTCACTGAGATATCTATTTGATTTAGGACCTATGTGAAAATTTGACCTATGTTAAATTTGGAGAACTCAGACTTGCGTTCTTCAGACTGCCATAGAAATATCAAATGTGAATCGCATATTGACAAAAAAAGTCAGATTCAGGCCGCTTTTCGCCTGCAGTGTGAATATTAAGACATACTCTTACTACGTTCTTCTGGAACCACCAGTTCTGCATTATTCGTCACTTTCATAGGAAACACTTGCTTTCCCCTTAGTACAGCATTTTGTCAGCCGTTTCCTTTACCAGTGTTGCAAAACCGTATGACTTATGCTGACTGCGTCTGTATCTACCTGATTGAATGTGGAGGGTGAGGGTGGGGCTGTGAGGGGGGTGGGGGGGTGGGGGGGGGGTGGGGGGGGTGGTTCGTCTAAGTGTGAAACCTAACCCCGGTGGTTCCAGGCACTGAATGCCGGGTATTTAGGAGGTGGAAGTGGATCCACGCACCTGACAACCGAGCCATGTAGGATGTGCAGGGAGAGACCGACAGGCCACAGGTCTGACCACTACTCCTGTTTGTCCTCTCATCGTTTATTCATTCAGTTCACTGAGAACCTCGAGACTCCTCAGAGCAGTTATCATCACAAGTTTAATCCAAGTTGATTTGAAACCCGTTAAGTTGTCCAGCATAGCCGAAATGTCCAAGACACGCCCTCATCTGTCCCCTCATACGTTAAAAAGAGACAGAAAATAGGATTAGATGATTTAAAATGCTTTTAAGGCATTACACTGTATGGTGTTTGTTATGGAACAGTTAAACTTGTTAGGGGCCAAACATTTTATCTCACTGGAGTTTGTCTAAATCAACAACTGTATCTGTCGTTTTCAGTGAGGTAGTAGTAGCGTAACAGGTCTGCCCTGCGTCAATGGATGGTCAATACGTTTATCAACCCTTTAAGATGCCAAACACCTGTAAAGACATCAAAACACACACTCCGATCGACGTTAAGACGAGAGTCATTAAATTCAGTCAATAATTCGATTTCAACGTCCTGCAATCTCCTAATCTATGACATGCATCCACTTTATTTACTACAGTACGCCTCTGTAATCTGTAGCACAGTTTATATGTTTGTGGATTCCCTCAGCAGCACAGTAAGTTACGTAACAGCGTATCAACCTTTCATCTTCTTGCAGACGATGATGTCAAAGACCTCGTTTTTTATTGTCCTCTGAACTCAGTCACTCGCGACACAAAGGTGTCGATTAGATCCTCGGTCGCACCTTTTTTTCTCTTTTTTTTACCATTTACAGCCAGGACCAGGACAGTAAGCCACCATAAAAGATCATGTACAGTTGTGACATAGTGACTCAGAGCCAGGTGGGCAAGAAGCTCAGCAGAGATAAAGATGTTTGCCGTGTGACGGTGTCTGTGCGGTTATTGGTTCCTCTATTGGCTCCGACTCTAAAAAGTTAATCATTATCTCCAGAACAATGCGTGTTTGTGTGTGTGTGTGTGTGTGTGTGTGTGTGTGTGTGTGTGTGTGTGTGTGTGTGTGTGTGTGTGTGTGTGTGTGTGTGTGTGTGTGTGTGTGTGTGTGTGTGTGTGTGTGTGTGTGTGTGTGTGTGTGTGTGTGTGTGTGTGTGTGTGTGTGGGTGGGTGGTCAGGGAGAGTTCAGATAATCTCACCTGCTCTTTTTATGAAGTTGTGAAACTGATTGAAGGTCCGCGTGGATCGTCTGGGTCATGTGACTCGTGAGCTGTAATGGGAGAGATCAGGCTTGAAGAGAAGTGACCCGCGCCTCCGGTTTATGCGACTGACTTTTGGGAGACTTTGGGATTTAGCCGTCTCGCCACGTTCCCGGGCCGCGTCTGGACACCTGCCTGTCATTCGATGGAATTTCTGTATTCATTCAAGGTGAGTTTAGGTGAGTTTCTGTAGAGATGAGTCAGCGTAACCTGCCAGTCCTCCTCGGCATGGTCTCCCTCTTCCTTCCTTTGTGACATTCGGTCACGTCCTTCTTATCACTCCCAGTCAGCCATTAAACATTATCTTGAAATAGTGTCAACAGACGTTTGTGAGCGTATACGTAGCCCGTCGTTGGTTCTTTAGGTGAAGTTAAACTCGGCACGAACCCTGCAGCTGGTTAATGTTCAGCCTCTGCGCTGTGTTTTCACTTTGCCCTCTGAGGAGGTGACTTTTCTCAGAAATTAGAAAAACCGAGGTAATAATTGTTGCCTAATGTCGTCTTAATGTGTCACTAGTTGCGGGCTGTTAGCACCTGTTAAAATCAGCGGCTCGGTTATGAAATGTGCGACCGGGCACAAACAGGAGGAAGTAATGGCAACAGACCTGTCGTACCCACCGGCTCAGTTACATCGAGACCTGTTTTCTGGGGCTCGGTTTGGCTTCTCCCCTTCGGACATAAAGGTCAGAGGTCGAGGTCTGCCGCTGTGGGTCCGGTCAGGATTCAGTGTCATTTCGGCAGAGCCAACAGCTGCTGCTGCGTCCTGCAAAGCTGCCCGGGCTTCGGTTTCTGTCCTGATGTGTTTACGTCCTCTCACAGGGAGAGGCTTTGCAGTCTCATAGTCCAGAATCAGAATAAGATAAGACAAAAGAGTATCACATTCACAATACACAGTGTCATACACAACACACACATGATAGTCCACAGAGAAAGTAGTCGCAATAATAGTACGGTCAAATAGTAAAATGGTGCATCATTATGAAGCAAAACTGAAATGCAATCCTTGAGGTGCATGAGCATTATTACTTATAATACAATAATGCTAAAAGTAGAAGGTTGCTAAGAAAATAAAAACATGCATCAGTCATTCAAACATTCACATTCTGCAGTCTTGCATGATTCCTATCTTAAATGCATGGTGAGCAAATGTGTTGAGGTTTTAAACTAAACTAAACTAAACTGGCGTAAGCTAGCGTTGGCTTTTAGCCTCTTAGCCAAGAGTCATAACGATACTCAGTACTTTCACTTTCTTTGTCACGTGTTGGCGTAGATTTGAGTCACGTGTCTAACAATAAAGTAACGTCCAAGTCCTTAGTCTTCATTACATCTGAAACTGCAGTATGCCACTGGTTATTTTAGCTTGATATAGACATGATATTTTTCATGCTGGTGGTATTAAACTAAGAAAGATATGACCTTAATTGTACTTTAATCACTCTTTGCCAGGCGGCTTTTATTACCTTCAGACTGAGTTCATCTTGTGTCAAGTTACAGTCACCACACCTGGCTGCAGATATCCACCAAAGTGGATTCTTTGACGCCTGAAAGACAAGCCCATGCAATCAGTGGTGCAAACCACTGATGAGGTCCATGACGGGCTGGAGGCTGTGCTGTCGCCACATCTCCATCCATAAATTGTGAGACTGAACTTTGACATTATTTTGCAACTGGATCTAAGTGACACAGTCACTGTGCAGGAGTGAGCCGTCAAGCCACAGATAGGATCAGCACAGTTCACACCTCCGCCTCCTCCTCCTCTGCATCTTCCTATCTGTCTCAGAATCCCAACCCTTGACGCTTCCTGTGATGAGCAAGTGGCTAAACGTTTGCACATCTACAAAAAAAGAAACTGAGGTGTGGCCAGATGTTTGCTTGTTATGAAATGATAAAGCTGTTGTCTGAAAGAAATCCAATACAAACCTATTTGAAAGGGATCCCCCGGACATGAAACCAAATCAGAGATTTTTCAGGCTCAGACTGATTCAATTCACAGTGAAACGACAGTAAACATGCCTGCATGTGTATCGAGGCAGAGTCCACATTTTCCAGAGGAGGTCGCTTACTGGAGGTCGTAGAATACCAGTAGAGGCAGAGCGTACCGTGCTGGTACGAGCTTGTCCGATCTGTTTGCTGAGTAATGTCAGGACACGTAGGAATGCAGTGACTCAACAGCTACACGGTGCGACCTGAGCAGAGCAACATCCGCAGCCTATCTGCCCCCTTTCCCCTCCAAGTGCTGACTGCGTGGGATTTGAGCTTCACTCACGACACAGATAATCTCCTCCAGCCTCCACACACTCACACACACACACACACACACACTTGCACACACTCTGTTGTTGAGTGTCCACCTCGTTACACAACGTGGCCGACTGTTCGTGCACAAAACTTCCCGGACCTTCCTGCCTCGCAAGAGTAACTCTTTTTACAAGCTGAGCTGCAACAGCTGATCTATCGAAGCACCCAACAGCTATTTTAATTATCGGTTTGGTGATTTAAGTGTTTAAGTGTGATATTAAGACACTAAATCAAAATCCTATACACTTAAACTTTGCCATAGAGGTGAGGACAGGAAAAAAGACATTTATAGATCTTATGTAAGCCAGCACTAACCCTTTTCCCTGTTTTTGTGTCTTTTCTTAAACATAACAACTAATCAAGAACATAATCGTCCAGGAAGCCGTTTTCAGCCCTAATTCTTATTGTGAATTTTAACAAGACTCGAGCTGGAGACAGTTGCATTGGTTTCCCTTTGTTATTTGTGTAGATACGTATGTCTCCTCATTGGTTTAAATTTCTAAGCATCTTATTTACTTTCAGTGCAGTCAGCTCTATCATTGATCCCCTTATCTACAAAATCGGTGTCAACATTAGGCCTGTAGTGTAATACAGCTGCATCTTTGCATAACCTCAAAATACCTGAAAAACAAACAGCATTCCCCTTTGTCTCTACGGTGCTGTGTCTCATGCTAAGAAGCAGTCCTAGCAAACACAATGAATCTTTCATCTCTTGTTACTGTCGATCTATTTTAGCACATACTGTACCGAGCTCCGAGCTCCAGGACGTTTCATCCAGAAGGCGCAAAACAACAGATTCAGCATCATCCTTACTCCTGCCCAACAAACTGCAGGTCATATGGCTTAAACTCTTAAATACACAGCGGTAAATTAGCTTTCAGCTGTTTATTTTCTTTGGACAAGCACAGCGGATAAGCTCCTTGGCTGGCTAATTCCCATAAGTGAACATAACTTCTAATTCTTTTCTATTTTCAGGTTCTGTATTGATTGGGCGAGTGTGTTGTCAGACGTTATCAGAAGTGACCGACATGTCCGTGGTTATGTAATGCGGCTTCAAGACGTCATTTTACATTTTAAAAATAGGAGATGATCCAAGAGGGGTTTGCATCTGTCGCAGATAAACACAATTATTAAGATTGATTTAGAGACAGCTAGACGGTATCAACTGAAAAATACTCTCTAACTTAGTTACATATGGGATGGAGGGGACATGATGATGTAATATGGGATTTTAAACTGTATTTAAAATGTTAGTTGGTGGGATACAACACATGACATGCTTTATTTTGTTATAGATTTCCTAAGTATTGTGTTATCCATTTTGGTTTATAGATGCAAATGATCAAACATGGGACTTCATGTCCTTGATGTTAGTCCTGGCTCAGGTCCCATTTTAATCTCGACTTCAGTCAATATTGATCGTGACAGATGCATCCTTTTGGGAAAAGCCGTAAAAAAAAAAAAAAAACCCAGCGTTTGGATGTCAGTCGCCCTTCAAACCACTTTGACTAAGAGCGCCTCGGTCAATATTTAGGCTCCACGCTGCAAAGTTAAACCCGGCCGAGTCTGAGTGAATGTCACCCGGAGGGTTTTGTTCCCGGCTGTTAACCAAACGCCAAACCAAACACTCGCTTGTCCTTTCAGGTCGCCTGAACGCGCGTCTTGTTTATTCTGCTCGGGGACAATGGGCAGAGTAGTGAAGGTGGCAGGCTGGCCGATAGGGCTCTGATTAGGACATCACGAGGCCTTGATAAGCAGGAGGTAGAGGGATATCTAGAACACTTTCCTCCACCGAAAATTGCAGATTAAGCCGTCATGAGCGAGGTAAGTCCCTCACGACTCCAGCGTTCTGCGGGCGTACAGTTTTTCCTCCAGCGTCTGGTCAGTTTTGTTTTTCCTCGGCTTCCCCCCTCGGCTTGTTTTTACACATGGTTTCGGTTGTGGAAATTTCTCTCGCCTCTTCGCGAATCCCTCACACGTCTCTGCCCACCTCCGGGGATCCACTGTGAAACCATGATATGAATGAGAGCTCTGAGAAAATAAACGGATAGATCGTGTAGCAGCGCACATCTGGATGGGCTACGTGCGCTCAAGGGTTTTTGGATCGTCCCTCTAATTTAATATTCTGAAGGTAGATGTGGTGATGTATAACAACAGAGAGGTCCCCGTTTTGAGTTCTTGATGTTTGTAGAAGCAAATTTTCCACTCAGGTCCATTTTCAGTGTGGAAGGAAATCTCTAAGTGTTGGTATTCCTTGTGCTTTGAAGCGTCGCATAGTTATTGGATGTTTGTTTTCGAGGTCGTAGGGGTGAGCGTGTAGTTTGAGTCCTTTCTTTTCTAGACTCTCGACTCTCGACTCTCGACTCTGAACCTTGGGTCAATATTGCGTCTGCCAAACAGGTCGACCCATCCGTCTCGGCTTGTCAGCGGTTTGAGCCCGCGCCTGTCGCCTGCGTGAGGCATGTTTAACAAAAAAAGGAGTAAAACTCTGCACAGACGTGCGAGTGGTGGGAATTGGGTTTTCACACTTTCTTCGTGAACATCTGCGGAGCTCCATGCGTGGTAAATCCTGGATGAACTCTGCGAGTTGGCTCGTCACAGCTTCCTGCGAAAACGCGGTAATGCGTACAGAGTGGAACAAACAAGGTGCCAACACTGGTTTACATTATACGCAGAGGTCACAAATAGACACGCAGGACAGGTACTTGGGGAGACTTGCAAGACGAGCAGAAAGTGCAAACATGTACAGTATAAACTGGTGAGAGGTGAGGTGATATGAGGATTTGGATATTTGCAACACGATTGCTCATATGTATCGTAAAACGACTCAAAAATGGTTAATTTCATAAAGGCCAAGATCTGTCAAGAAACCAGAAAATCTTCACACTTAAAGAAGCTGAAATCAGTGCAGTTTGTGGATGAGGAAGGGTAAATTCAGATGTAAGTATTACGTAAGTCCAGACCAGTGGCTGCGACATGAACCAGGTAGGAAACCTGCATTCAGAAGCTGTTCTCAACCTCGATCTCCGCAGCAACTCTCAGTCTCCAGGTCGTGAACAAACAGTCGCCTCCATTTTCATTGCTTCCTCTTGGATACGTGCTTCTCCGGGCTGACTCCAGGTCAGCCGACCTCAGCGTACCCAGTTACGCTCCGAACAGAACAAAGACGAACTAAAACGTGGGAGCGCAGGCGATGATTAACCAATCTGCTGTACGCTGCTGGATTTGGTTAATATCGACTTAGATATGAAACCGGTGGCTGATTTATAACCATTGATATTGACTTTACAGTGTTTTTCAACTACTTGTATTCAGTTTGTTCTGTGGCGTCAAGGATGACATAAGTCTGTGTAGATATAAAATCTCAGCAGTGAAGTACCATAAAACGGTGCACATGAACACAGGGCTTAAGCAAATACTATAATCTGACGTATCTTTAAACTTATCGAGTACAGTTTCATGTCAGTCGTGTGTAGTTGATTACAGAGCCTGAGCAAACACTCAGAACCTATTCTGCATTTGTGTGTAGGGCTGCAACAGACGATAACCTTCTTGACTTATCGATTAGTAAAACAGGGAAAATTGTGAATTTCTGTTGACAATAAGTTGCCTTTAAGCCTAAAAAAAATCTGCAAATGTTCTTTTCCCGCAAGATCACATTTACGGTCTGAGGGTGTGTTCATAGGCTATCTGATCATGATCACATGTCCAAGCTTTGGAGCAGGCTTATCTATTTGTATTATCCAGCTGGAGTTGTCAAGATTGAACTAATTAAAACTTCTGAATTATTTTTAGTAGTTTATCACAACCTCAAGAAATGCGTATATACTACTAATCAGGACAAATACAAATCTACGCCCAATGTTGCAATATCGGAGGGACCCAGCTTTCTCCCTTACTGTAAATACACAACATAACAGTAACATGTATGTTGGATCAAATTACAGACAAAGGATACTGAATAGTGGTATATGTAGAAATGTAAATCATTAGATAGTAGTAATTATTTTGCAAATTAGAAAGAAAATACTAGTTGAGTAACTAAAGAGAGTGACTGGAGTTCATCCTGTAGTGTGCAGTAGTAAGCAGGTATTACTTATTACTATTACTAATACTAATTATTATTACTTAGAAATAGGTAAGGAAATAAAACAGCATCATCAGAGGGTTCTTATTCTTAGCTACATCCGGTTATGTTACATGGGTCTTAAGGGTTAACTAGTAGTCAGTTTAATCGGTTAGTTGTTCCCTGCCTCCCTGAACTGAACTGAACTGAAGTGAAGGTGTGAGATGTGAGAGCGGGCAGGAGCTGCTCCAGGTGTGAGAGGAGCTGATTTTCCTACCATCACGTACTCCCCGCTGCTCCCTGGAAAACCTAATATATGACCAGACACGCCTCTGTGTGTGTGTGTGTGTGTGTGTGTGTGTGTGTGTGTGTGTGTGTGTGTGTGTGTGTGTGTGTGTGTGTGTGTGTGTGTGTGTGTGTGTGTGTGTGTGTGTGTGTGTGTGTGTGTGTGTGTGTGTGTGTGTGTGTGTGTGTGTGTTGAGAAAGCATTGGTGTGAGTATCAGGTGAGTGGCGACCCCTCGTTGGGCCACAGTTGCCTGAGGCCTCCTCTCCGTCGCCGCGGTAACCGTCGTCCCCCAGCAGGTCCGCCTCCCTCCTCCCCCCCCTCCTCCCTGCTCCCTCCCCAGGCTTCTAATCCCTATCACAACATCCCTGTCCGCCGGAGGAGCAGGGACACGGCAGGATCCCGCGTCCCGCTGCGAGGAAAAATAGATCTCCTTATCGCAGCACATGATCCGCTGTCACGCCACGGCGTGGAGAAGCGCTAACCGATCGATGCACACCGCCATTGTTCCCGATTTACAGGGCCCCGCTCTCAGAGAGGTTGTGGCATGTGAGGAGGGCCTCGTCATATGACGGGGCCCCGGCTGTGGGGTTTGAGCACAACCGGAGCTCCTCCTAGTGCTGGTCTGAGGAAAGTGTCCCACATCCACACTGTTATCTGCTTGGTTATTTAGGATCCTGACCACAAAAAACAAGAAGACAATAAACAATCTGCTATATTTGAACTTACTGAAGCAGTTGAAATGTCAGTTGTCTTTGCTCCTGGTTCTCCCTCCAGATTATGATTCCTCCTTCCCCAATGTATAAGCCCAGAGGTGCATGAGCTCCTCTAGTTACTGCTTAGTTCTGGAAAAAGTTTCGAGAAACTTTTCAAGTGACGTGATCGTGCAGATGAAAGGATGAGAATTCCCGCAGCCGGTAAAGCTGTTATTCAGGGTTCTGACAGAAACACACATAAAAGACAAACTTTTAGCGTCCTCCTTTTTTAGCAGTTTCACTGCTAACTACAAATTTGTGTGCTGATTTATGTTTGTCTTAGTGGCAAAAACACCACAGCCATTTGTGTCAGTGTTAACTGTATAGTGTGTATATGAGACAGAACTGGATACAGTGCACCACAACAAACTGCAGAAATCTCTTCTGCTACTACTGCTACTAAGACAATGGCTGCTAACAGGCAAGGAGCTTGACAGTCATTTCTTATTGTAGTTTTGCATGTATTCTGTAGATAAAAGTAATAGTACACCAAGTCTGATAGAACCACAGGAGGAATAAGAAAAACAAATGCAACAATGACTAGCTAATCACATATTTAACCAGTATGATGGACACTTAAAAAAAGCTTGATTTTTCAAGATTAAATGCAGAAATGACTTTATTTTATGATGTATTTTTTCTCAATCTTACTGCACATATAAACTACTAAGGATGTCCCCATCATGTCTGTCTCTTAACTGTCTCTTAACCCTGTCTCTCCTGCAGCCGGAGGCTCCTGCTGCCTCCTCCGTACACGGGCCTCGGCGCTCTGAGGAGGAGGACGATGGCGACCTGAACAAAGCGCTGGGCGTCCAGCGCTTCCAGCAGATCCTGAGCCCGGCCGTGGCGCCCGACGAGCAGCACCACAACTACCACGAGGAGGACATTGAATGTGAGCAGACATAAAGTTTCCAGTGTCCCGGTTTCTCCCTCAGTATTCTGGCTCAAACATAGAAGCCTGGATGTGTCCCCTCCTCAAATGTGTTCAGATAACATTGCTATGAACTAGCACTTACAGTCAAGTTGAGTTATCTATAGCAGGCAGTCATATTCCCACATCTGTAAAAATAGTTTGTGAAACAGCATCTGGGGCATTTCTGATGAAGCCAACGGCTCCATAGCTTCTACACAAACACCAGAGAACAAGGATAAATACTCCACTCCACCGTTCTAGGTTCCTTTTTAATATTAAACGGTCTAGGAAAGTTTTCTCAGCTGGCTCTCTCTCTCTCTTTTCCTTTTTTGCCTCCTCTTTGAACTCCTCGTCTCTCCTGCGCAGACCACCGTCACTCCTCTCACCACATCCACCGACCTCTGTCCAAGCTGCCCCCCGAGGGCCGGCGGAAGAAGAGCAGCAAGAAGAGGAGGAAGGACAAAGACCACAAGAGCAGCCACGCCCCCAGCGGCGGGCCCATAGAGGAGGGAGAGGACGAGGACGAGGAGGAGGAGGAGGACCTGACGGACACCACTTCCGCTCCGGCCGACTCTGAGAAAGTCAAAGATGTGGAGGTAAAAAAAAAACAAAAAACAAACCAAAAACCGTGCTGACGGAGACATATCGCTGCTTTGAACACGTTTACACAAAGAAATAAAAAGGAATAGAAAGACTTTATGGTCGTCGTAAAGGAACCGTAATTGCAGTAGGTGTTTGCAAGGCAAACATCATGGACACAATAGGACTGTTGTGCAATTAAATAGTAATGAAAACTAGATACATAAAAGCTTCAGACGGAGGGGGGGGGCGCTTTTTAATTATTAACAAATCAGGTCATTAGTGTCAAAAAGACTAAGCTGAGCCCACTGAACTGTTTGTTCGTGCAACAAATGATGGAAAAACCCCAAAATATCTGTTTAACTTCATCGTGATACCAGACGAAACTGCAAATCGTCACGTTTTAGGAACTGAAATCACCCAACTATATGGTCGTTTGCGTCATAAAATCGTGATTCAGAGTTTCTTCATTATTCCCAAACTCTGCATCTAACGCTGTTCTGCAGGACAGTTTAGAGAGGAGCAGTCTTTGTGACAAAATAAGTCACATACAACCTCTCAATTACATGTTGTAAAGCACCACAATAAATCAGTCACCTTGTAATCATCCGTCCTGGGCGCATGAGACGCAGCCTGTAATTAGTTTTCCGTGTTCCTGTGCGGTCGGGCTGAGATGACAGGAGCTGTTAATGCAGCTGCTGCACCATGTCAGCGACGTGCATGAAGGACGTGGCTGAGCGAGCGCTCTGACACCCAACCTGCTCACCTGCTGCATATGTGTCCCCCTCTATGAATATTTCAGCACAGCCTCCATCCTTCAGCTGTTGGGTCTCATGCTGGGTTATTATTACAGGTCGCCAAACAAAGTAAAAAGACCCTGAATTACCTTTATAGTGATGCAGCTCATTATTACTATGGTTTACAGCTGCAGAGAGAAGTTTATGGATGGATTTCAGGATAGAAAAAGAGGAAATTACTAAAAACTATGTAAAGAATATTAGGTAATTGTTTTTATTGGTTTGCTTCATGGGATTAGAGCTGTAATGAATCATTCTGATACTGATTAAACTTGCCGTTTCTCCTGATTAATAGCTGATATTTTTGTTTTATTTGTTATTATATATTATATATATATTCAGATCGCCTAGCTGAGAGCTGAAATCAGCTAAAAACAATATGAATTTCCAAATTAGTCCAATCCGGCTTTATCTTAAGTAGAAAGCACAGTCGACAAATACAGTCTAACAACATTAAAAAAAACAGCAAAGCAGTACAATTTCTCATTCAGACTCCATTCTGTCTATAAAGTGTTGTTATGTCTTGTTTCTAGTGTCTCTTGCTAAAAATAGATGTGGTCAGTCTCAAGTTTCTGCATCTGATAAAACCTGATAAAATCCCCTCGACCTTGAAGGGTATAATATTTCTACATCCTCGCAGACTGTCAGTTTCCAGCTTGGTTAGATACATTTTGGTTAGATACATTTTGCTGCTGCAATCATAGTTTAATTCTGTTAATATATTTCTTTTAATTTGTACTACCAGTTTGTTCAGCCTTGTCTCGTCTGCTGTGTTCAGGCCTTGTTGTCTTCTCTTTTCTTTTTTTAATCTGACACCTGCAGTCGAGGGTGTGAATTTCACTGTGTTTACAGTAAACAATTCTCTCTCTCTCCCCCTCTCTCTCTCTCTCTCTCTCCCCCTCTCTCTCTCTCTCGTTCTGCCTCCTCAGTTCTTCCTTTCGGACGACGACCAGGTGTCCAGGCCGGACAGGGAGCGCCGTCCCTCGGCCCGGGAGCTGGACATCGTCCCTCAGTCTGCAGAGGGAGGAGCGGAGGCCGAAGATGCGAGTTCCTCAGAGTGAGTGGACTCCTCGTTCTCCTCGGGCGCCCGCTGTGATTGACAGCCGCACAATGCCCTGTTATCGTCCCGGTTCCCGGCATGTCCTCACAGCCTTTTGTGATCGGCCGGCGAGGTACACGCTGTACGTTACCACGTCTCAGGCATCCAGACGGCCCGCTGAGCGAGATCTGAGGGACCCAGAGTAATCTGCCCCTCACAGACCCATATTTCACCTGCCGCTATAAACGACTCCACACACCTCAGAACATCCAGCCTCACCCCCCCACCCCCACCCCCACCCCCACCCCCACCCTCACACATGACATTTACCGCTTCACCACTTCACAAGGGTCTAATCCAGGCTGGGATCAAGCCGCACAGACACCTTTCGCTTGTCTTCAGACGATTTTAAAGGATTTGTTTGCCTTAAAAAAAAAAAAAAATCGTGATATAGGGGAAAAATAATTGAGTTTTAAGCGGTGAAATGGTGTGGAGCGCTGATATTTAACGGACGGTGAGTTCCTCCTGTTTATTCCATCAGTGCTTTGCTGGGCTTAGCATCATTTCTCACCACATCTGTGATGATTTTCTCAGTTGTTTTTTAGAGCTTTAATATTTTGGATAAGAATACACAAATCACGTGTATATACGCGTGACGTTTCTGGAGACGAGCAGTGTTTTGAAGGTGAATAAAGAAATCAAATCTTAAAGGAAAAATGCTGGAGAAAGGGCTTTAAATCAGTTACATTTCTGCTGAAGTTGCTGTGTGGCACTATAGATCCAGGAGCTATAGAGCAGGTCTGATCACAGTCAAGAGTCATCGTTCTTTTTTTCTGTCTATTTTGTCTGTATGTTTTCAGCTTTACTTCTAAAGAGTTTTTTAGGAAATACTAAAGAAAAACAACCCAACAAGTTGCAGTAACATGGTAAAAGTCCGGAATAGTTTCCAGCTTTACATTTAAAGAGTATGTTATAGGAAAATGAAAAAACATGCACGTAAAGTCAGTTTAGTAATGTCTGTAGAAGTTGTATCTGCATGTTTACAGCTTTTCATTTGAACTGCTCCATGAGGAAAACTGAGTTCAGCCACTCCCAGAGCTACATCTTTGTCCCGTTCTTCCTCCCAGTAAACCCAGCTCATCGGAAGCCTCCAGCCCGACTCCGCAGTCAGCGCCGCCTGAGCACATCCCTCTGTCCCGGGTGTCGTCCGCCAGCCGCAGCTACGACCTGCAGGAACGCCGGCGCACGGGCAACATGACGGGAGCCGAGCAGGCCAAGTACCAGCGCATCCCCACGGACGAGAGCGAGGCCCAGACGCTGGCCTCGGCCGACCTGGACGGCATCAAGAGTAAGACACCCACACAAATAAGCTCCAGAAAGCAGATAGTCCTGAGCTCCTGAGACTTTAAGGAGATGATGAGGTGAAGATGGTGCAGACCCAAACAGAGCAAAAATGAAGATTAAAAAGTTTGTTCATAAAATTTACACTCTCTCCCTGCTCCTGTCAATTAGTTAAAAAAAAACCCTAATATTTAAGATATTTTTTGGCAAACGCAACAAAATTCAGACATTGAGACCCATGGTGGTAGTCGTGCACAGGCTGCTACAAACTATTGTTATTGTAGTCAATGAATGTGTCCATAGAGAATTGCACAAAAATGGTGAAAATTGTTTATGCCTGTTTCACAAAGGTTAAGATAAGGTCTTTAAAGAGCGTTTTCATGGCCTCTAACTTAACAAAATTCAATATTCAGAAGAAGAAAACAGAAAATATTCACATTTATGAGGCTGAAGGCAGCAAATTTTGACTTAATTTCTTAAAATCATTCCCAAAAAAAGGTTAAAATACTCAAATTGACTAATCGATAGTTGTGTTTTCACGATTCCTTTTGGACATTTTTTGAGGAATCTTTGGACAGAAACGTCTCCTCAGCCTGTGTAGTGGTGTGTCATGGGCGTCTGTGGATGCCAAACCTCTCATCTTTTCTTAATGAACCACCTCGGAGTTATTAGTCCTGGGTTTGTTGATGCTCAGGTTCTTCCAGAAAAACATCAGGGCGAGGGGCCAAGGCCCCCTCCTCCCCGCCGGCCTGTGACGTTCCCGGCCCCTGATCCCAGCGTGGGGTCGTGTCCGGGGCCGCGGAGATTTACGTCAGGGAGCCGACCCCTCAGCAGAGAGCGCCAGCTTATCAGAGAGTGTGGCGGACAGGCCGGCGTTATTAAATTAGCCGTTCCCGCTGTCAGCTGAGGCCCCTGGACCGGGGCCCCGGCCAACATGGTGGCCAATTGTGTAACCTGCACCTGTAACCGTTAATGGAACGAAACGAGGGGGAAGAGTTAAGTGGGATTAAAGGCGAGAACGAGGAGGCGGTGGACGGAGGTTTGGGCCTCGCTGTCGTCCAGCTGCTTAAGCGGAGCCTCCGAACGTGCTCATCACCACACATTTATTCTCCGTGTCTGCTTTTATCTGCTTCCCGCCACCGTAAATCATCCTGGGAAAGCGCTCCCGTCTCTGGCTGCCGCTCAACAATAGGAATTATTAGATCCCTGTCCCTCCCCTTTTGTTCCCGGGCGAATTAGCAGGCGGCTCGCTGATGCCTTCTGATGGCTCCGGTCCGCTCCGCCGTGGGGTCGGCCGCCGGTCAAGCAGGCAGAGTGTAACTTTTCCGAGCTTTGGTCCAAAACATGTGCGGGTCGCGCGCTGTGGTTTGAGCGCGGCGCACGTAGCCTCACGCCCACCGCCGCACGTGTCCCCTCCTCTGCCTTCAAGAGCGGCGCGCCAGTCAGGCCTCGTTTGACTCCAGCCTCCACACCTGCCCTCGCACAGCACGGAGCGAGCCGACAGCACGCCCCGAAGACCGGAGAGCCGCTCCCCGAAAACAGTGCCGTTTTTGATCAAATATCGCCTACGATGCCGTTTAGATGAGCTAGATCATTGATGAAGAACTGTAAAAGCCTCACTGTTTGTTTCATACGACACACCAGCTTTGACAAAGGTAAGGCAGCAGGAGTTGTTTACTATATTACGCACCTGTGAGAACGTTTTTCTGTGTATTTAATTCACTTTTTATGATGATTTGTCCTGGTTAATAATCCAGCAAACAACAGAATTGTACATTTGTGATTTTAAACATGATCCAAGGTTGAATAAATTGGTCCGTTTCACCATAATATAAAAGATAAACTCAATAAAGAACTAAATAAAAATGTAACTCTCTAGTACAGGAATGCAGGAGTGCGTCTTTATGAAACTAAAAAAGAAAAAGTGTTAAAAGAAAAAGAAAGAAATAGTGGAAAAAAAGGGACATTTTTCTCATCTTTTCAGAAACACACCTTGCGATTCCATCTTGAAGAGATTTTTAACATCACAGTGAGATTTCGCTGTGAATTTCCTGCAGTCGAACCAGTTTTCCTCACTCTCCGCTCCATTGATCCTTAAGCTCAGTTTCCAGAGTGGTGTCGCTGTCGTTTCTGTGCCATCCGGCGTCTCTCTTCACCTGCTTTTCACCGCCTGCAGCGTTTGCCAGTCTAGAGTAACTCTACTCTGTGCTGAGAGGCCTCGCAGACAAAGCCAAAGTGCTGTGGTGCCCTGCAGCTCCACGGGCTCACATCTGACCTTTGAAGCGTGCTGAACTCTGCAGAATCGCAATAACAATCACATTTTAATCCCATGTAATGTGTTTTTGTCCATCACTCCTCTCTGGACTGACTTTATCTCTGTGTCTAACTTCTTCTTTCCTCCCTCCCCTGTCTCTTCCCGTCCGTCAGGTCATCGTTTTGAAGATGTTCCGGGCGTGCGCAGACACCTGGTCAGAAAGAGCACCAAGGGTCAGGTGGTCCACACCGGCAAGGACCACAAGGAGCCGACCACTCGCAGCCGCAAGCAGGATCGCACCCCTCACGAGGTGAGACACCGCACAACGTGTCGTGTCGAGGTTCTTCTGCTGTGCCTCAGCCTCATTAGCACCTGAGGTTTCTAGTTAACACCTGAGGGTGCACAGGTCACAGCCTGTGGATGAGGCAGTGATGGAAATCATCCAGTAAGCAGGTTTTCTTTTTTCTTGGATAAACAGTGAAACGTGTCCTGCAAGTTGCAGCTACATTTTTAGAAAATGTCTTGAAGGAATTACACTGATCCTACCTAAATCATGATTGTTTATATCATTAATTGATGCTATAACTAGCACTATGTCTCTAAATATCTTTAAGAGCTTGTTTTCAACCAATAGTTTGTGTTTTAGATAAATTATTTCATGACTTCAGCAATTAGAAATGACATTTGACATGCTGTCTATTACCTATAGACTTCGAAGGTTTATATGCTGATTAAACATGTGAGTTATATGATACAGTTGTGTAAATGACAAGAAAGTAGTTCCTTGTAATTCAGTAATCTGTATTTCTGACCCCAAAATGACCTTCAATTGTGAACAAATCCTGTGTGGGGTGTTTTCCCGTCTCCTGCCCGGTCTCCTTTGTGGATAGGACAGGGAAGAGAAGGAGACAATTAAAAATGAATGAATGAGTTCTTTTCTTTCACACACGGAAAGGAAAAAAAAAGAAGAAGAAGAAAAGAAGGGGGAGGTGGTAATCGGAGACTGGGACCTGGGAGAGCGAGGGAGAGTTATGTTTTATTAACGCGCGTATTCTCATAGACTGCTCCGAGCCCCCGGCAGCCGGGCTTGACAACAGGTCCCTGTCAGGTGTGTGTGTGTGTGTGTGTGTGATGGGGGGAGTCACCAGATCGCGGGTCCCGTGCTTTGTGTTTGAAGTCCTCTCCTGCGCCGTCTCGCTCCTCCAGCCGCCCGCCGTGGTGGTGTACCGCTCGGCCTCGCGGCTGGAAGGCGTCCTGCTGGGCGTGGACTCCGGTCAGATGGCTAGGTACCAGAAGGTGAGGCTGGGACACCCGGCCCGCGCCAGGTTTGACCCGTGTGTGAGCGTGACTGTCACAGGCATGGAGGATTTCACCAGGAAATCAGCAAAGAGGCGTGTTTTTGTTTTATTTATTGTTTGTTTGGTCTGTGTGACTGACCAGCATGGTGTTTGATTAATACCCAGGTGCTGGGTGCAGGTTGTGGTGGTTCTACAGACAGAAACACGTCATCTACTTCTAGGGTCGTAACATCAGATTTCTGACTCTTGATGTGTTGAGTGAAGCCAAATGAATCACTTTGTAGCCCTGGCAAGCATGGAGTGTGTCCTCCTGAGGAGTTTGAATGGACATCAGACAGGGACTCAGCAGGTGGTTGAAGCTGCATGTCGAGTGGACCTTCTCCATGTCTCGCCTGAAACTTAACGTCCCTCTATGTGCTGCTGCTGCCGCTGCCTACAGGTGTTTGTGGAGCTGAACGAGCTGACGATGGACAAGAACCAGGAGATGCAGTGGAAGGAGACCGCTCGATGGATCAAGTTTGAGGAGGACGTGGAAGAGGAGACCGACCGCTGGGGGAAGCCTCACGTGGCCTCGCTCTCCTTCCGCAGTTTGTTGGAGCTCCGGAAAACCATCTCGCACGGTAACAGACGCGGGTTTAAGAAGTGAAACTGAAGGTTGGGAGGGTGTGACCTCTGAACTGACTCTGTGTGTGTGTGTCTACAGGTGCGGTGCTGCTGGACCTGGACCAGAAGACCCTGCCTGGCATCGCCCACCAGGTGGTGGAGCAGATGATCATCTCCGACCAGATCAAGGCCGAGGACCGAGCCAACGTCCTGCGTGCTCTGCTGCTCAAGCACAGGTGACCTCCAGCAACAACATGCAAGGCAGAGACATAATGAAGAAGACACACTTGAATGGAATGAAAAATCCATCAGATTAATTATTAAACAGGCTTCAAATGTTCACTTAAAATACCTGAGTTTGTTTGTGAGCTTTGTTTGAGCTTAATTTTAGATTAAGTGACTGAAAATAGTAAGAATTTGATCATGAAAGATGTGTGGGGTTATTGAGTTAGGTCAAAGTCTACTTGAAGAAAACATGATAAAACTTATTGCTATCTTATTGCTATTCCAAAACAGAAGTTTAGTTGCTTCTATTCACTTTGTATATTATTTCTTAGAACGTAACAATTTGTGAAAGGCCGGCAACAAACTATTATTTTTGTAGTCAGTTAATCTGTCAATTACTTTTCCAATCGGTTACTTGTTTGATTTAAAACATGATGCAGAAACACTGAAAAGTGTTACTTCCTGTTTCACAAAGGCCAATTTAAGGTCTCTAAATGTTTTTTTTGTCCTTACCTCTCAGTGACATTCAATTTTCTGTCCTAAATGACTAAAGAAACCAGAAATAAATGTACTTTTGATTTGCAGTAATTTCTTAAAATCATTCTCCAAATTGTTTGAAATTATTTAATCTGCTCATTAAAGAAGATTTGGATTACTTTATTTGTTGATTAATAGTCAATTAATGGATAAGCTGTTGCAACTCTGTGGTTGCTGGTAAAGCTTGAAACTGTTTGAATTTGACCTTGGAAAAGGTGATTTAATTTTTAGCAACAATTTTCCCTTCATATTGTCAGATTTGGTCATTTTTTGTTCTTTGATGACAGGCTGCTCTCTGACTTATTTCCCACCGTTTTGGCCTCTCCATGTTTCTCATCCTTAATGACTGTTGTCTCGTGTGAGCATGTGGCTGAGCGGACATTAAACCCCCTTTGCTCTCACCGCTGCACACTTCCTGCTCCTAGGATGCTTCATGCCTGGTCGCTCCCTCTCTTCCTCCTGCTCAACCTCTCTCTGCCTCTCCCTCCCTCCCCTAGTCACCCGAGCGATGAGAAAGAGCACAGTAGCCCCTTCCCCAGGAACATCTCCGCAGCCAGCCTGGGCAGCCTGATGTCGCACCACCACAGTGCCAACCACACGCACCTGCCCGAGCCCTCGGTGACCGACCCGCTCATGGGGACGGTCCACGCTCCGGCCGACACCGACACCTGCATCGACATGGAGAAGAACGAGGTGCAGGTGAGGCCGCACTTAGTGCAAGATAAAAGCCAAGATCCAAGCGTTTTACAAGATCCTCATCTCTTTATCGCTGTCCTTTCCCAGCTGAAGGAGCTGCCCGTGGTGTCCGGGATGCATCGATCCAAATCCAAACATGAGCTGAAGCTGCTGGAGAAGATCCCCGAAAATGCAGAGGCCACTGTCGTCCTTGTGGGTGAGTTATCAACCACGTACAAAGTCCTGACACACACACACGTACACACAAACTGCTGATTGATCCTAGACAGGAAATAAACATTCTCCTACAGATGCACCATCACCTTCCAGTCACCCCAAACACAAGCTTCGAAGGTCAAACAATTGAAGACACAACAATCGACCCTCTCAGACACAATAGCTAAGGCGTTGTTTCCTAACACGTCTACACTGAAGCAGTGAAACTGCTTTGTTTTAGGTTTTTGCTGAGGGCGGGTCGTCTTTGACCCCTGAGGACAACGGGTCACAGTCCTGCGTGTTGTCTTGCAGGCAGCGTGGACTTCCTGGAGCAGCCCACCATGGCGTTTGTGCGGCTGCAGGAGGCGGTGGAGCTGGAGTCCGTCCTGGAGGTCCCCGTGCCGGTCAGGTTCCTCTTCGTGCTGCTGGGACCTCCCACCACCAGCATGGACTACCACCAGATCGGACGCTCCATCTCCACACTCATGTGTGACAAAGTGAGTGAGGTGGAACTGAGGTGAAACTAGTTACACAGGGTTGCACAGACAAGAAATCAGATACAGTTGTCAAGGACACAATGCCAGTTTTTCATAATTTGTCTGTCCACATTTATATCTATATGCATACCATGCCATGAGCAATCACCGGTCTTCCTATTATATTATATGAAATGCCAAAGGATGGATAGGAAAGGGGTCACATCATAGAAAAATCCAATAAGTACAAAATCTTTACAGTCACAATCGAAATGCTGATACTCTCTGTAGTTTAGAGACTAGCTGCATTTCCAGGTGCATTTGCAACCTACAAGTCACAATTGTATGTATGCCCTTTCCACTGACGGGCAAGACTCCACCTTAAGGAAGATGGACGTCCAAAACATTTTGTGTTTCTATCGTTTTATTTGATTTTTCTGTTTATTGGATTTAGAAAAGGTTCAGTCTCACTCTGTAACTTTTCTATCATTAATATTGGATGGATGGAAGTAAGCCCTGTGTCTGATTTAATGAGTAAATATGTGAATCTCTGAGCAGCAGTTCCACGAGGCAGCCTACCTGGCAGACGACCGGCAGGACCTGCTGAACGCCATCAACAGCTTCCTGGACTGCAGCATCGTGCTGCCGCCCTCGGAGATGGGAGGAGACGAGCTGCTGCGCTCCGTCGCTCGCTTCCAGAGGGAGATGCTGCGCAAGAGGGCCGAGCAGGAGGTCAAACTGATGAAAGAGCCCAAAGAGGAGAAAGGTGACGCATCTTCACATCTCAAACATCTCGACTCCCTGGCTAGGCTAGCCATAATAACTCGCTTCCTGTGGCCACAGAGGCTCTGCTCACCCCTCTGAAGAAGTCGGACGACCCTCTGCAGCGGACCGGCCGCCCCTTCGGAGGTCTGATACGAGACGTCAAGCGCCGCTACCCAAAGTACATCAGCGACTTCAAGGACGCGCTCAACAGCCAGTGCATGGCTGCGGTCATCTTCATCTACTTTGCCGCCCTTTCTCCAGCCATAACATTTGGAGGCCTGCTGGGTGAGCTCGGTTTCTCATCCATGTTCAGTCCTTATCCCACATATTAACACAAACTGTGGTTTGAAAACCAGCTATGGTTTTGTATATAATATAAATTTGTATATAAATATATAAAAACAGTATACGCTGATAACACACAGAAATCTAGAATATATACATCTATATAATATATATGGGAAAAGGAAAACAGGGAAATTGCAATTAATTAATCAATCAGACGCTATTTATATAGCACTTTTCATACATACATACATAAATGTATGTAGAGAAATAACAAGTACAAACAATAACTGAATCATAACCATCATAATAAACAGTAGTAATCACCTTGAAAGGTCAAGACAGGGAAAATGAAGGAAAACTAGATAGAGATAAGACATTTATATCTATAACACATTGTATGATGAATAATAAAGACAGCAAAACCAGGAAGGACAAACAAGAAAATATCATGAGACAACAGCACGGTTTTGAGTTTGGATTTGTTTGTTGGTGGACAGTTGAGCCCTGTCGGTGTCTGTGTTAAGCCTGCGTGTGTGCGTGTGTTTCCAGGTGAGAAGACGGAGGGTCTGATCGGCGTTTCTGAGCTGATCGTATCGACGGCGGTGCAGGGCGTCCTCTTCTGCCTGCTGGGGGCGCAGCCGCTGCTGGTCGTCGGCTTCTCCGGACCCCTGCTGGTCTTCGAGGAAGCCTTTTACAATGTAAGCGTCGACAAAGAAAGCCAGCCCTGGTACAGTGAAATAGCAAGAGCAGTCTCTGGATTTCACACACCAAGAATCAGTCTATCAAAAGAGCAAGTTGTGCTTTCTATAGCATTGTCTCAACCCAAGTAGCAGTACTGTAATTTCCTGGACTCATATTGTATCCACTCCCAGATAACAGAAAGTAGAAAGCACCCCCCCACCACACACACACACCTTCCCCCCTCCTACCCCTCCCCCCCAGCAGTTCAGTTAGTCCAGCTCTGGTCGTCATGGTGACGTTGCCTGGCAACTGCCTAAAGACTCCAGGAAGTGACTTCAGACCGGAGACCAGAAAGTATCACAATAGCTGTGTCTGAGATCTCCCCTTCGCTCCCTGCCTCCTACTCCTGGCATATAGGGCACCCTGTGATTTCAGATGCAGTCAGTCACTCAGAAACCCAGATTATTTTGAGTGGATTCTGAATGAAACATGAGGGAATGCAGCAGAAATGTTTTTGGCATGAAAGTTACTGAAGAATTACATAAGAAGAATTTCTGTAATTGCAGTTCATTAAAATACCGCAGATTAAATATATAAATATTATTCTGTTGTACAAATATTGGATTAGGGGTTCATTGGGGCAAATTCTGCAGCTGGGAAACATAACAGTTTTCCAAGTTGTAACTGGTATCAGGTTTCCAACAAGTCCTAATAAATACCTAGTGTCAGGAAAACAAAAAGGGTACAAATGTTGAGTTCCCTGGAAAACCGTTTCTCTGCTTTTCTCTTTGAAGAAACAGATGGTTTAGAAGGTTTGCACGTGTAGAGTATGTGAAAGATGTAGTGTATGGCATGACATACTGTGCTGTTAATAAGTCCTGGAAAGTGATTTCTCAACAGACTATGAATCCTGTGGCCCTTTGTTTTGAAAATCTTTTCAAACAAGGTTTATGCAGGTTTTGCGTATCAGCCTCACTGCAAACAAGCAGCCTCATTAAAGTGTCTTTTTGTTGCGTTTCCTCTCAGTTCTGCTCCGTCAACAACTTGGACTACCTGACGGGCCGCGTCTGGATCGGCTTCTGGCTCGTCATCATCGTGGTGGTCACGGTGGCGTTCGAGGGCAGCTTCCTGGTCCGCTACGTCTCGCGCTTCACCCAGGAGATCTTCTCCTTCCTCATCTCCCTCATCTTCATCTACGAGACCTTCAGCAAGCTGGGCAAGGTACGGTTCACCTGAGCCCCGGAGAACAGCTCCTGATTAGAAAACGTTGTTGTTGGCCCGCTGCGGGGTTCACGTCCCTGACGCTGAGGCGAACAGACTAATCCCTGGACGCCGTTCAAACCTCGGGGTCGAAATGAGCATGTTTTTCTAGCGAGCGCACCTGAAATCTTTTTAGGATTGATTGGCCCTGAGAGTTAAATGGATTAAGAGTTTGAACTATTATCCGGGCTTATGATTTTGGAAGGTTTGCTATTTTTAGCCTTGCATGGCACAGACTTGAAAGCCGTTGGACTACAGGATAATCTTATTTTCCAGAAAGTGTGGTTGCGCTCCCTAAAAGAGTGATAATGATAATCCCCGCCAGGAAAGTTAAGCCCAACGGGCGCACACATGTTGTGTGTGTGTGTGTGTGTGAACACATGGTTGTTTTGTGGTTTGGCAGATTTTCAAGGAGCACCCGCTGAAGCGCTGCCCGGGAGGAAACAGCTCGGTGGAGAACGTCACGGCGGTGCTGACCAACAGCACGCAGCCGGGGTCGGGGGGAGGAGAGCCCAACACGGCGCTCCTCTCCCTGGTGCTCATGGCCGGGACGTTCTTCATCGCCTTCTACCTGCGCAAGTTCAAGAACAGCGCCTTCTTCCCTGGGAGGGTGAGGAGACCCATTCAGCTGGAAACACAAACACTGTCAGATGTTCCTCTTTCTGAGTGGAAGAGCCACCAGGAGTTTTAAATTACAATTGGTGAAAATTTTACAAACGTTGGGATATCGTTCAGCTCAGTCTGTAGAGCAGGTGGCCTCACTGGGTTCAAATCCTGCTATTGGCCCTTCACTGCATCTCAAACTTACTCTGTGTGGCTAGTGCCAGGAAAAAAATGTTGTAGGAGTGAAGGAGGAGGGAACAAAGCAATGACAGACATCAGGCAAATTGAACAAACATGTAAATGAGGTCTTTTAAAAGTTATTTGAAACTTAGATGGCATCTATAAAGGGATAAAAACATAAAGTTTCAGTGATATTTGGAATAAGTTCAGGTCATTTTATGCAGCAAGTCTTTTCCAAGGCTTCATAGATATTTTGTGTGTGTGTGTGTGTGTGTGTGTGAAGGTGTAGTGTTGTACTTGGAGGTGAACTTTCTAGTAGAGTCCCAGTGAATGCTGCATTACGTAAATAATGAAGGCCATTTAATTAGAGAAAAAAGTAGACAGGAAATGTAAGTAGACATATTCCATCCAGGTTTACTATGGACTATTAGATTTGTCCTTATCCTTTCCTGGTTTTACAATAAAGGTTTAGTCCTCCATTGTATATTTATCTCAACCCGATCCTCCAGCATTAGGCTCTCTGCTTTCACCATCTGTAATTTTAACATCTAATTCTCAACACGTTGATGTTAAATTGACCTTGAATCTCACTAACATCTACTCCATCAAGCTACAACATCACGTTAATTAACACAGATTTTTTGGGGCTTCAGTTCCGCAGGGTTATTGGTGATTTCGGCGTTCCCATCGCTATCCTCATCATGGTCCTGATTGACTTCAGCATCTCAGATACCTACACACAGGTGAGACCTTCCGTCTTAGAGGGACATTGTCCAAGATGTTTTTCTCTTCCAAACCCTCTGTCAGCATACACTCGTTACCATTGGTGTATTCCTGCTAATGATGAAACACAATCTCATAAACATTGATTCATTTGATCGGTAAACCGGTAGCGAAGCGCCATGACGCTCCGCCATCTTGAAACTACAGCTGCCAGCAAGGGTCAAATGGCACCCTCGCGAGCCAGTGCAGAGACGCTGGAGTTAAGGATCCTCATGAGAGCCTTTTTGACACAGGGCGGCCACCGTAGTTACTATACGTGTTTGGAAAAAGTGAAACACTAGTGTGAATGTGATACAGGATTTCAACGCGAGATGGCAGTAAAACTCACACAGTGTCGCCTGGAGCTATTTGAGGCTGAGGCTCACACCCCCACCCTCCTCCTCCTCCTCTGTCCAGAAACTGAGCGTCCCTCACGGGTTCTCCGTCACCTCCCCCGAGAAGCGCGGCTGGATCATCAGCCCTCTGGGCACCAACGGAGACTTCCCCATCTGGATGATGTTCGCCTGCTGCCTGCCGGCGCTGCTCGTCTTCATCCTCATCTTCATGGAGACTCAGATCACCACGTAGGTCCCAACCACCATCTGATCCCCTCACCTGTCCTGTACACACAATAGAGGCTGGGACAACAGCTGTGTAGACGTATGCAGGGGTGCAATATAGGATTATTGTTGTTCATTTATTAAGGTTTTTAGTCTTATATTTCATTTTTTCATCATTGTAGAGTTAAAAGAAAAAAATGAAGATATTCAAACTTTGTTTTTACCCCAAAAGCATTCACATGAATTTGTTTTGACTACTCTTATTTATAGTTATTTAGATAGCTGCTTATTTAAGATAAGAACTCTCTGAAAGGAAATTGCTCTGTACACACTGAAAATCACATTCACAATACACAACAGTCCAATAATAATGTTGAATAATAAAATAATGAACCTGTAATGATTGTGTAGTGAAGAACCCCAGTGACTAATGCCTCGGCCTGGGTCTCTGCAGCCTGATCGTGAGTAAGAAGGAGCGGATGCTGGTGAAGGGCTCGGGTTTCCACCTGGACCTGCTGCTCATCGTGGTCCTGGGCGGCTGCTCGGCTCTCTTCGGGCTGCCCTGGATGGCGGCCGCCACCGTGCGCTCCGTCACCCACGTCAACGCCCTCACCGTCATGAGCAAGGCCGTCGCCCCCGGCGACAAGCCCCGCATCCAGGAAGTGAAGGAGCAGAGGGTCACGGGGCTCCTGGTGGCCATCATGGTTGGTGAGTGTCGGGGTCGGATAATCACCGTTAAAGCCTTTGAGTAAAAGCCAGAGAATAATACTAATAATGACAACATCTTGTCGACAGGTTTGTCCATCGTGATCGGCGACCTGCTCCGACAGATCCCGCTGGCCGTGCTGTTCGGGATCTTCCTCTACATGGGTGTGATGTCTCTGAACGGGATCCAGCTCACAGAGCGGATGATGCTGCTGCTCATGCCACCCAAGTACCACCCGGACCACACCTACGTACGCAAGGTGAGACCAGCTGCAAAATCAGCATTCAGGTGCAGGGAAACATAATGACAACTCACATTAAGTGAAAGGAGAAAAAGAAATTCACATAGGAATAAGTGAATAACTCACACAATTAGGCAAATGTACATGTTATGTGGCATATAGTACAAATAGGCAATGAAACACTGTTTGGTGTTTTATTAGAAGTGCATAAAGTTCAAGTGAAAAGTACTATAAAGACGCTGTGCAGTAAAATAAAGGACTATGAATTGTATGAGATAAATGAGTTGTAAGAATTTAGTATGAATCTATAAACTATTTCTATATTACATACGTCATGAGGATTTCATGTACATATGTACAGTAGTATATCATCCAACTGAATTCATCTAAGTAGTTAAGTTGCATAAACATGAACTATTTTTGAGAACGACATAAAACAGATTCAAAACGATGATGTAATGAAAAAATATAGATTATAGATCAATTCTCTAAAAATGACAGAATAAGTGAATGTGTGAGGGCAGAGAGTCAAGATGGAAAGCTCTGATTTGTCTGTGCCTTAAATATTTACCAGTTTAGTCCAGGATGTTGCCTAATGATGTCTGAATGTAATGATGTCTGTGTCCTCCAGGTGCGCACGCTGCGCATGCACCTGTTCACCTGCATCCAGGTGGTGTGTCTGGCCGTCCTGTGGGCCGTGATGGCCACCGAGGCGTCGCTGGCCTTCCCCTTCGTCCTCATCCTCACTGTCCCCGTCAAGATGCTCCTGCTGCGCCGCATCTTCACCCCCAGAGAGATGGCATGTGTAAGTCTGCCACACGGGGGCGCCACACGCCGCTCTATCAAAAAGATGCGTCATCAAACTGCACAGAGATCAGTCGGTTTCTGTTTGGATCGTGCCAACAAAAAGTTAAAATGTGGGGAGATACGGTGCCATACGTCACGTTTAATCGACGCTCAGGATTCAGGAAGGTTGTTAGTCAACTCCTCTGATGAAGCAGCAACGATTTTCTGTGTCTTAGGGTTAGGACTCGCTAGGACTAGATCTCCAGGACTTTATTACTACCCTTTTTATTATATTATGCACAATGAACAATAATAAGAATTCAAGAAGAGTAAATTAAATAGTAAAATAAATGTAATTAAACTGAATGAATGACGCATATATTCATATACTAATGCATGCTCACAAATCTATAGATGCATCCTAGGATACATTAAACTAATATATACTTATATATATAAATATACTCACTCCCAAGGCATTTTGGGAAATGTAGGACAGTTCAGTTTATTGGACATAAAGAGAAATCAGCACAGTTCAGCCTGTTAACAAACACAATAGTCAGATTTAAGAGGTCATCCAACTAAGAGCTGGCTCAGAGTGCGAGAGACAAAGTTTGTGACTTGCTCTTCGTTCCTCCTGCAGCTGGACGCTGACGACGCGGAGCCGAAGTTCGACGAGCGCGACTGCCACGACGAGTACTCGGAGATGCACATGCCGGTGTAGCCGCAGCCGGGCCTGGGCCCCCACCCGCCGGCCCCGCCTCACACGGACGCACTGATCATCACTAGAGCGACCAGCGGGTCCCTCACAGAGCTGAGACAGCCACGACTGGTCGACACGTCACTGTGCACCTCACTACTTCCTCTTCATCATCATCATCATCATCATCATCATCACTGAGATACTGGTCGATGACGTCGGTCGAGGAACTTTGGTCCGGTTTAACTATTTAAGTTGCTTTTTATCAGATTATTGGTGACTGGTTGACATCCAGCTCAGATCAAACACAGGTGTGTGTGAGTGTGTGTGTGTGTGTGTGTGTGTGTATGTATGTATGTGTGTGAGTGTGTGTGTGTATGTGCTCACTCATAATATAGTGTTTTAAGAAACGTATTTCAGGGGACAAGAGATTCCAAATCGTACGATGTGATCTCGAGCTCAAATTAAAGGTGATTACGGTAGATGATAGATCCGCAAGATTAATTTTTGTTTTTAGCCCTGAAAGTTGCTCTGATTCACATTGAATATGTGGAGGATTTATGGGATTTATTCTTTTTATACTAACATGCCGACTTATTGTTGCTCTTCGAGTCTGTCGCTCTTTTTCCATGTGTTAAAGCTCACCAAGCGCCTTATGAAGGAAACACAGAATATTTACAGAGATGTTTTATTTTTCCCTTGTTCTGTCTTATTGTAGACAGCCGATCACTTTACCCGCCTCCCCAAGCTCGTAGCACTTTTCTTCGACGACACCAAATCTGAACAATGACTGTATATTTTAAGGTGATCAGCTTATTATCTCCGGTAGCGTCCTCTTTGAAATCTCCAGGAATATCAGTGTTGGCTTTAGTTTGCTTCCTAGAAATGATTCGTTGTGACAGTTTTTAAGTCGTCCTTCTTTAACCATGTTTTTTTATACTCAATCGCAGCAGTTGTTTAGATCACGGTCAGGCTTTTTTGGGGGGTTTTTTTGCGTCAGATTTTGTTCAAATCGCATGAGGGAGATGGCCTGTGGAGATGGCGAACCAACGTGAAACACAGAAAGATGTGATGATGTGAAGATTTCTCATTACACACACACTCGATCACATGAAAACTAACAGTGGCATCACAGCGATACTGTAAACGTCTCCGCACGCAGCTTCAGAGCGCCTAAACAATGATGTAGACTCTGTCGTTGCTCTCGCTGGGTGTGGTCTATTATTGGGAATCACTGTAACCTGTAAAAAAAAAAAAGTGCCAAACGTCTCGTTGTAAATAGTTTTCGTGATCAGAACAATAAGCTGCAGCCGTTCCGCCGCCTCTCGTCTCCTAAACACTGTTCCTATCGGGCCTGAATTAACAAATCCTCACAGTGCGACATTCCTCGTTTTTCAGACTAGTCGTTGGAGCATTTCAGTCACGCTCACGTGAACCGGGTCGACCAAACGTTCCATTTCCACACAAAACTGTGTAGACAATCTCAATACTCATGCATTTACGGAGAGGGAAGGATTTCAAAAATATACACATATATATCTATTTATCTATATATGTGTGTGTATTTTTTTTTCTTGTTTTGTGTCATGTTGTATCAGTGTGACATGGATTGGTTAAAGCTTTGACTGTGTCAAATAACTGAGAAGTTTTGGTCTGCTGTTACCCCGCACACACACACACATGCACGCACACACACACACACGCACGCACACACGCACACACGCACACACTGATTCTGCCGTCTCAGCCTGACGGTCGTTGTGATCTTGTGCCTGTCACAAAATCTCAAGTGCCTGCGGGACCACGGCGCTGTCCGCCACAGCTGTCTGACGCGTTACAATAAGTATTGCACTTTCGAGGACCCCACCACGAATCGAACATCTCTCCATTATTATTATTGTTGTCTGTTTGGATGAAGGGTGGCACTGAGGAGGAGGAAGAGGCAGTTATGTTTGCTTTGTGCCTGTGGGTAGAGCGAAGGTGGTCTGTGTATGCCAAAGTGTCTGTGATATGCTGATACGAATTGTCTGTTCCATTTTAAAAGAAGCAATACAAAGTCCCAGAGGCTGATTGCTAATGATGTTCCCTTGTGAGTCGATGGTTGAAATATTGATGAGAAATAAAAACTTATTTTCTATTTATCCCCGATGTTGTCCTGTCATGTTTATGATTGCCTTTTTGTCCAGTCTGGGTGGTTTTTTTTGTTCAAGAGACTTGATTCATATAAGTATTTTTATCTGTTTTCAATAGTCTGTGTAACTTTACTAATGTATGCAACCACACAGTAACCCATTGAAATTAAGCATATCGTCACCTAGTGTTGAGGAAGCATCATGTTCACTTAAAGTCATGTAGTGAGCATAGCTCGACTTACTGAAAGCTCAACTTTAATGTCAGGGAACACAAATATCCAGCTGAGACAACAGCTGGATATATACATCAGATCAATACTTTTTTTTGTTTTACTTACTTTGATCAAACTTTTAAAACTCAGTCTTGATAAAAACTGCTAAACATTGAAACTTTTTTTAGGACTGTAATGTATAATAAATGCCAGTTTCATAAAGGATGTAGCTGTTTTTAAAAAAAACTAAATGGGCACTTAATACTAAATATCTGCTATTACAGTCTGAGACATGTCAAAGATAAGTAATATATTTGGTTTATTTTTTCTCTTCTGTGCAGTAAGATGCAGTATTAAGTGTTGTTTTTACAAGGACTGAGGCTGATAGATTTGAACCACAAAAAATATATATATATATATATATATATATATATATATATATATATATATATATGTGCATCTGTTCTTACTGGACATTTTGTTCCAAACTGTACATTAGGGTGTGCTGTCCAAGTGCACATGTGGTTAAAGGCAGTTCTTCCGAGTTGTTTCTCCCAGGGAGGAGAGAACTGTATGTTCAGCCTGGCTCTGGAGAGCAACACAAAGTGGGTGGTGCACTGCTCCATCTGTCTGTCGACATAATTACACAAACACACACGCACACACAGACACACACACACACACACACACACAAAGGAAGATGGCTGCTGCTGCTGCTGCCCTGCTCCTCCTCGCCTCTGGAGCTCTGCTGAGTTCCTGTGGCGCCCAGGAGAACAACTACAACAACCTCTCTGTGTCCTACAAGAAAGGAGTGGACCTGGCTCTGGAAAAGCTCAACTCTCACGCGGGAATCCAGCATCATTTTCTTTTCTTCAGGACCCTCCTGCAGTCAGACATCGAGGTACTAGCCCCACACTTGAAACCCCCTCCTCCCAATAAAGCTGCTTTTCATTATCAGTGTTTATCCTCTGTCATGCTGTGAGCTCATTACTGTGGAACTTCCTGGAACTTCAACACGCTGTGATTTGATTCGAGTATAATCCTCCGGGACAAAAAAAGCTTTTAATGGAAGACAGTTGAGTGTTATCAAAGAAGTTCCAGTCTAATCCTCCCTCTTTATTTCCTCCCAGCCTGGTTTTGATGTGAAATACATCTATCACCACTTCTACCTCAAAGCCACCACCTGTCCGAAGGGAACCGTCGACCCCTCTACGTGTCAGTTCAGAAACGACAGGGTGAGTTTCCTTGTCGTTTTTACCCCGAAACTTCGACTCTTGAATGTAGGTCGAGCGCCTGCCCTGACTTGTCTCTGTTCTGCTTTTGTGCGTGTGCGTTCATGCAGCCGCTGATCGACTGCGGCGTCTGTTACAAAACCTTCAGAGACGACATCGAGCAGCAGCCCAAGCCCTACGTCCACTGCGTCCACAAGACCACGCTCACACAGGTTGGTGCGACACATACGTGCCGCTTTCAACAGGTGAATGTTGTCCCCCGGATCAACACTGGCAACCAGCTGTGGAAGAAAAACAGTTCCTCAGGGTCCAGAGGTCTGGCTGGTCCAGATGAGCAAAGCTTTTATCCACAAACATTAAAGAGTGAGACTTGAGACAAAAGGAAGCGGATGTTACTGAAATAATGAAATCATGAGACCCTTTGACACCTGTGGAGCATGAACAAGTAGAATGTGAACAGCTGAGAGACAGAGAGAGAGAGATATAGCTGAGATTTGGAGATTGACTTCAGGATGTCTCTCTTTAAGAAATGTGCAGAACATGTGATTTGTTCTTTAAGGTGACAGGAAGAAAGAGCTGCAAAAAAAAGTTATAAAATGGGCAAATCTGAACAACAACATAAGGCTGGATGTGCATGCACTCCATAGCTGTATCGCTCCAGTTACCACTTACCACAGTTACCAGTTGGAGAATCACTAAAAATCTATGCAGCTCTGCCTGTTTAATGGGCTGTATATGTACTGTGTGAATGAAAAACCTTTGGCTCTAGTTTTTCTTAGTTTTATGAGAGTTTATGTGCAGCTAGGACGAGCGACTGCTGGTTGTAATGTAGATCCTGGCCAACACTTCCTATGATATTAGATTTCGCTTGCTGTGACCTCCAGTCTCTTTGTCCACTCAGCTTGTTCCTAACATCTGCTGTATCCATCTGCTTTTTTCCCCCATACTTCCGGCAGGAGATGAAAACAGCCAGAGTGGAGCACTGTAATCGGATGGCGTACAACAGCGGAGCCCCGACCCTTCTGGCTGCTACGGGATCAGAGTGAAAAACTTTGGTCGGCTTGTGTGTTATCTACTGTGCCACATTTCTCAACCTTTTGTTTTTTTGTGTATTTCAAAACACTGACAAGTTTTCCTTTTTCTTTGCATTACACTGTGTTATATTTAGCATGCATCTGAGTGAGATTTAGGGAACATTTTCAGTCTTTTTTTTTCCAACTGTGAACAGACTCTTGTGTATTTGAGATATAGGAGGCAAATGCAAAGCAGATGTCTCAGACCATTTTGTGTCTACACTTTTTTTGTGCGTCACAAATAAAGAAGCAGCTCCAGTCTTGAGAGTGACTATTCTGGAAATCTGATTTTTCTCGGTTTTGATCTTTGTCCTCATCCTGAACTCGCAGCCACAATTTCACCACCACAATGGGACTTTTCTTCCACTTCTGACACTTAAGCTTAAAATGTCTCGTCAACAAGTGTTAAACTCCTAAGCTCTGTGATTGTGTCTCGCTCCATTACCCAAACCATCAGTTACCTACAGAAACACAACAACATTTCCCAAAAGTGACCCAATTTCCCGTAAATGCAGCCACGTGGGCCTGAGAGTTCATTCACCCTCTGTTCTCCTCTGACCTTTGTTTTTGTCCCGGGGGCCAAAGACTTTTCATGCCACGTTGTTCTCATTTCAATGCCTAGGATTCCTAATCCAAACCTCCATTGTATTAGCATTTAGATGAAGGAGTGTAAGTCCACTTCTGGCAAGTTTGTACCATGTGGTAAGAAGCAGTTTTTTTCTTTTTTTCCAAGTCTTTACCGGGAACCTGGTGATAAAGAGGCACTCAATTACCCCATTGGTCCCGATTAGTCACGCATCCATAATAGGACTTGTTTTGGCGCTGAGAGCAGGTCGTGCAGGGAGAGGAGGGTGTTTACCCTGGGATCAGAGCTGCTGCTCCTCAGACACTCTTCAGAAGATGGCTGCTCGGCTGCTGCTGCTGATTTCTGCCGGAGCGGTGCTGAGCTGGGCGCAGGCCCAGCAGGACCAGTACACTGAGCTGACTAACGACTACAGAGCAGGAGTGGAGCTGGCCTTGACCCAACTCAACTCTCATACCGGGGTTCACCACCATTTTCGCTTCCTGAGGACTCTGGATAAGTCAGAGATGGAGGTAAACCTAAAGTTTCCGGTTCTGGTATCTGCTCTTAATGTTAAATCTGAGAGAAATCGGGAGGCATTCTTGTCCAGACCCTACACTGTTCTTGGTATGTCTTCCCTGGAATGATCGATAAAAATGAAGGGGAGTAACCATGTTGCAACTGTCCATCGCTCCTATTTCTTCATAGTGAAACAGCACAGTCTGTGGATTCCATTTCAGCTTCTGTTTTTTCTTCTTCCTCTTCTTGGCTCCCTCTGTGTGTTAATTCAGAAACATGAAAGGCAGCCAACACTTCATTCAAACCATCCTCAGATATTATCCTCAGACTTGGCTACAGTGCTGGTTCCAGGACTGTGTTTACTCCTCTTTGTAGTTAGTTAGAAACTGCTCGTTCTTTGCCCACTGACTGCCCAGAAAAAAAATGGTTCCCAGAGTAGCACTTCTTCTTTTCTAGGCAAACCAGCTACACAGAAGCTGGGCTCAGGGTTATCCTGACAAACAGAAAGTGTTTCCAGCTTTCCAGCTTTTCAGACCCCTCTAGCGATTCTTTGTCAAAAACAAAAAGAAAGAAAAAGCGACAGTTCTAGTATCACTTTCTGGTGTTTTTGTAGACTTTTCACTGCAAACAATCGAGCATGTGCGAAGAAGCAAAGTTGGCCAGTGTAGATTATTCTTATTCTTTGTCAAATTCAGGTCACTTCTTAAGTGACAATCTTAAGCCCATATAAAGGAGATGATTGAAATTTTGATATAAAAAAACAATATTATTTCTCTCCTACAGCATCCAGTACATTTCTAAATGTATTGTAAATTATGCAAATGAGTCTATGATGCATTTCAGCGACTTATAGCAACTTTAGGATACCCAATGGCCACCGGATATGACAGAATACCCACAGACCCCAAAACCAGAAGATGAATGTAACGAGTGACTGAAAACAGCATCAACAGTCAGAAGCTGTTTCTAGTAGTAGTAGATTTATATGATCGACTCTTACAATAAACCCTGTTAATATTTTAGCAAATGATGGTGGTGTCTGACACAAAATTTTCTTTGGGAGATCATGTGACTATAGTTTATGTCATGCTACAGTTTGATAATGCTAGTCACTCTTTTATCTTAATTTAGAGCTATGTTATATAATGACAGGTGCAAAGAAGGGATGCCCCATGTTTCGTCATTTCTATATTTGCCTCGGGCCCCAAAATTGCTAAGCTCCCCTGTCCCACAGACAAGTAGATCTAAGAACAATTTTGAGGTGCTCTCCTTGAGTTTTCCTCAGCTGCATTAACGTTGTACCTCTTAGGCAATAAAATATAAATAACTATTTATATAAGAGTATATGTTACCCTGCAGATAAGGGTTGTGAACTGAAACATTAATCAAAATATTAACCCTAACCCTGTAATTCATCTGAGATATGTCTAGTACTTACTTACTTAGAACTTTTGGTTCAGTACAAAGTAATCTTTTAATACTAGTACTTGTACGTTTTGCTTATGCAAGTAATAGGGTATATTGGCTCTTTAGGTTTGATGTTTTTTCCACTATTGACCACAAAAAGTATACTTTTACAACTTAAATTTGTCATTGTGTGACTCTTTCACTCGTTTCCTTCCCTTGTTTTGTATTTTTCCATATCATAATGTCTTTCTGCTGTCTTGCAGTCTGGATTCGGGGTGAAGTACCTCTACCACCACTTTTTCCTGAAGCCCACCAGGTGTCCCAAGGGAACAGCTGACTCCAGTCCTCAGAGATGCCCCTTCAGGAACGACAGAGTGAGTAAAACCCCAAGAGTCGACACGTCCTCCAGCGTCCTGAACATCAGCGGGGTCCTCACTCTTTTTCCTCTCCTCCACAGCCTCTCATGGACTGTGCGGTTTGCTACAAAACAGTAAACAACGTGATGGACACAAAACCCAATCCATATGTGCACTGCATCCAGAAACCAAGACTCACAGAGGTAAAAAAAAACCAACAAAATGCTGCTGCTGTGTGGAGTTTGTATGTTCTCCTTGTGTCTCCAGGTTCCTTCCAGGTTCTCACACAGGCCAAAAAACACACATTAAGGCATTTCGGAGACTAAATTAAAGTGTGAGAGTGAATGGTATGTGTGTGAGTGTTCTGTGATGGACTAGAGGTGTATCCCCTATCGTCCTTCAATGAGTGTTGGAAATAGGGTGATTCTGATTCTGATCATTGGACTTTCTAAAAGTTACCTGGCACATGTTGTATCGTACAATGTATGCATAACTCAGTTGTGTAGCCTAGAGGCTGGACTGGAGCAGGCCACACACCTTGTTATGGTGTGTACCGTACGGTGAGGTACAGTACACACCTTGTATGCAGTCTCCACTGTTTGGACCACTTTGTGGATTCTTTGTGAACTTGTGACTGGTTTCATGGGTTATGGAAGTGCAGCCGCTGGTACTTGTTCTCATGCAAATCAGTTGCAGTCGATGTCACTCCTTTTACATGTCAGTCACTGGAAATCTTTGACGTATTTGTCTGCTTTTCTAATCAGTCTGTGCTCTTCCTCTGTGATTAAATGCGTTTGTGGAACAAGAGCCTAAAGCCATGAATAAGTGGTATTTTGATCTGGAGGACCGCTCATGCAAGGGATGGAAAATTCCTGCTCGATTCCTTATTTTTTTCTAAGAAATCCTTCTAAAAATGCTTTCTAACACCATTCGTCCCTAAACGATCAGATTTTGTGTATTAATTCATTCATAAAATCATTTTTCTTTGGTGACAAATCATCCAGTGGATTCGTTTTCCTTTTTCTGCCTTAAGGCTCCTATTCATGCGAGAGTGTAATTAATTAACACTAAATGCTCTTTGTTTATCTTCTCCACATGTTTTTCCCAGTCCCATATGCACATTTGTAGAAATCCCTGTCCGCGTTTTCTCTTTTTCAGTTAATGACGACAACCAGGACCGACCACTGCAAGAGGATGATGTACAACAGCGGAGCTCCCACACTGTTGGCTGTGTCCACCGGCTAAGACTGTACAGGCACCCAGCGGCAACACTCACCATTATCATGTATCGCTGTGTAAGAATCTGTAATACATCTGCTGCATGTTCACTGTGGTAGGTATTAATCACTATCAGTGCTGGTGCCTGAGGAAGCAGTTTCACTTCTCTTGTAAAGTTTTTGTTTCTAAGACTTCTTTCCAACCTTGTGATGACAAGGGGAGGAACTGTTGTAACTCCCGTGTTGTGTGTGAACTATCCTGTGATCACATTCTGGAAAACTGAAGAATCCTCCGCCAATCCACGAGCAAACGACCATCAATAAAGGCACTTGCGAGCTCACTTTAATCATGCACTCGGTTGGTGTCTTATTCAAGTTATGATTTGCCCGCTTCTGTTCAAAATGTCCGTCAGTGTGTGGCAGGAAATCCGCTCCAGCATCTGGAATGCAACCCAGCGGCTCGGATACAGCCCGGGGTTTCATTTTTGCATCTTCATGTTTTGACGGCCTCCAAAGATTTGATCAAGCTATGAGACAACATGTAAGAGAGAGAGAGAGAGCGATATAACAAATAAAACAGATATATAACAAAATATGCTTATTCTCCAGTGTCCTCTGTGTCACTCCTGTCTGCAGTATCTTTTCATCCTCGTTGATTTCCATCCGCACCACTACCTTTACCTATGTAGTAGGTGGTCACCTCCATCACCACTTCCTGTGCCTACAACAGGGTTGTATCAACGTGGGCCTGAACTGATGCAGTCTGATCACAGCATCAGACCTCTTTGCTCTGGGAGACTCTACTTACATGGTTATTGCTACTATTATTCCCATTACTACAGTAATTTCATTGAGAAATCTCTTGTGGTTGTAGTGCATCAGACTTATTTTGTAATTTGCAGCAAAATAATATATAAGTAGATGTATTATACTTAATATGACAAAATATGTGACCCAAAGTGTTCTTTGTGGTATATAATAGTAGATTACTCAATGTAAGTAAAATATTCCAGATACTTTTTACTTATTCCAAATTGTCCTACAATTTGCTATAGTATGAATTCCAGCCCATATTGTAGAACTAGAAGTCTACAAATGAAGTCAATCAGGATCTCAGGAGCCTTTGGGAATTCATCCATTATAAATGTTATCAAACAAATGTGTCAAACAGCTCCAATAATTTAATGACAGTAACAAAATGATGATCAGAAAACATGAAGCCCATCAAAATATGTGCATATAAGGATAAGGGGGGGTTGTTTTGTCTGTATGCAAGAAATATGTATATATAAGGAGATGTTGTTTCTTCTTCATGTAAGAAGAATAGGAACCAGAGCGAGGCAAGTTTGTTTGTGTCACATGTGATTTGCATAAAGAGGAAATACTCAAACAAACAACCAAATTTCACAGAAATTGTGTAATACATTTTCGCCAGCTGGTTTCTTCAGAAAATTGTCCAATGTGCTGTAGTATTAGTATTAGTTAGTCCTCCATCCATCTGACCTGACCATTTTCCTCCATTCTCGTTGATTCTCTTGCAGAATCATGAGCAGGAAGTACTTGTCCAACAACGACGAGCTCCGCAAGGGAGATTTCCTGATCTTTGTCATCTATGGCTGGCAGCCTGTGGGCTCATCCAATTTTCAATTCAATTCATTTCTCTGACATGTTGACATTGTCAAGTTGAAACTGATTAAACATGAGCTGCCTTAAACCCAATTCAGTGAGAAACTGAATTGGGTGTTGAGATCCATCGGCTAAAGCAAAAGTATATTTGAGTTTTTTCGTTCAGCAGTCACATGCTTCAATGCTAACCAGCCTGCTGAACTCGCCCTTGCGCCCTTTATTTGAGAGACTTCCTCCCTGCTGAGCTGGACTCATACCAGTTTGCCTATAAAACCAACAGATGTACTGAGGACGCCTGGAGAACCCAGCTGTCTGTTGGTTTCAGCCTGTAGCACAAGCAACCCAGACAAGCTGGTCAACGAGCGGCTGACACCGGGACTGGACTATCACCTGTGCAGCTTGCCCGATAACTTCCATTACAACAGACCCAAACATGTGAAACTTGGAAACTTGATCTTTTCCAACATAGGTATTACGTAATGCTGAAGTGCACTCCTGCACTCTCTCACGATTGCACCAGCTGTTCTTTGGGAGGATAGGAGAGATCTGGAACACCCTTCCCTCTGAAAGCCACATAAACCGTGGGACTGTGGCACGACTTTCACCTTCACCCTGCACATTTAGTTTTTATCTTTATTCTTTTGTTAGGGCTCGTCTTTATGAAGGTGCTGCAATGATGATAGGGACTGCTCTCGAAGTTTTGTTGAACAGAAATGTGACCATAAATTACCATAAAAGCATCTATCTATCAGAATCTGAGGCCAATCATTGGTTTTCCCCTGACTTGACATGATTTATGCCTAGGCTTTGCATCCAAAGAGTTCCAGGGAATATGCCTCACCAAGTTTCATACATTCTTGTTATGGATACATTCTTGGTTATTTGATCTGGAGTGTGTCCAAATATGTTCAGAAAACTGGTAAGAGATAAAGAAGAAATGAGGAAGGAGGAAGGCTTGCTTCCTTTACTTGTCTCTCCTCTTTGTCTCCACCCTCATTTCATCTGAATAAAAATTGAGAGAACTCACCATCCTGCACTTCATCTTCTCCACTTAACGCCTTAATAAGTGCAGTTTTGATGGTGTGGTGTGGTCGAAAACCTGACTGAAATGGATTGAAGAGATTGTTTTGGGCCTAGAAAGAGTGAATCTGTTGAACTCTCCCAATGATCTTTGACAAAAACGCAAAGTTAGAGATGGGTCTGTAGTTACTTATTACTGAAGCATCCAGATTAGGCTTTTTTAAAAGAGGTTTGATTGCTGCAGTTTTCAGGGTCCGGGGATGTTGAAATACATTGAGATACATGTATTTCAATGAAATACATTTTTCAACAAGCTTGTGGGCAGACTATCAAGGCAGCAGGTAGTAGATTTTAAAGTCTGAACTGTTTCTGTCAGGGATGCATGGTTTATTAGTTGAAATTTTTCTAGATTTCTAGTAAACTGAGGAGGAACTGGTGATATAGCCAGCTTGCCTGTGGAGGAGCCACATACTTTTTGTCTTATCCTCTGAATTTTGCCAGTGAAAGAGGCTGCAAAGTCATTGCAGGACATTTTAGATAGCACCTCTGGAGGAAAAGATACTGGAGGGTTTGTCAGTCTGTCCACAATCGTCAACAGGAAGCAGGCATTGTGCTTGCTGTTTTTGATTATCTCAGAGAAAAAAACACTGCCATGCCTTTTTCAATTCTTGGTTATAAATGCGAAGCCTCTCTATAGATATCATAATGTACTTGAGGTTTGGATTTTCTCAGCCTGCCTACACTTTCTTTCTGTGCTTTCACCATAGTGGCATTCCTCCATGGTAACGTCTTTCTTCCAGAGAGGGAGTGAGGTACAGAGGAGGTACAGAGGAGAAGCAGCCAGTGAGAAAAGAATTCGGTAATTTGGTAATTTTTCTCACATGGATTTCCTCTGAAGAAAGAAAGAAAGAAAGAAAGAAAGAAAGAAAGAAAGAAAGAAAGAAAGAAAGAAAGAAAGAAAGAAAGAAAGAAAGAAAGAACATGCAGCAAAACAATAGGCTAGATGAAAATGAAAGTGAAGATCACCACCCTGTACTTGCAGTTTGGCTGAAGCGGGACACTCAAGCCTGTAAGCGCAGGCAGATTCATATCCTGTGCAAGACTGTTAAACTATGTGAATGAACTGTGTTGGGAGGAGGGGAGTTTTTACTTGTAAAAAAAAGAAGGTGGGGCATCAACCTTTTAGCAAGCAAACTCACAACTGTTAGGGATTAGGGTTCTCATGAGAACTGCTACTTTGGAACTAAACCAATGCCAACACAGAAAAAGGTCAAAGCCTGTTGAGCTGTGTAGATTCCTGCAGTCCACATGTGTTAGCATGCCACGCAGAAGAACAACTCGTGGTTTTAAAAGAATAGCTTCACCAAATACAGCTGGAAACACAACACCTCTGCCTATTGAAAGGCCAGATAGTGGGAGTTGTGTATGAAGAAGCTTTGCATCTGAGGCGGATGAATGGGAGTACTTATAGACTGGGAGAGAGTCCCAGGGAAGACTTGTTATGCTGCTCACACACCACCATGTTTCACACATTCTCACCCGGTCACCTAGGACCTCATTGAAATCCAAGTATTTGTGCTTTATTAGTTTGGCTTCTAAGTTGTGGTCGACTTTATCAACTAATGACATTAGTATATTTTGATTGCATTATTTTGTTATTTGCTTTGTGAATTGCTTTGCGTGATATGTCTACTGTTACTGTTTGCAGTTTTGGTTGTAGACACTTGGATGCAGTAGTGGGCGGTAGATATGGGTAGGAAGTTGGTAGTCTGATAAGGTTTGATTTTACCTCTAATCTGATTTTGTCAAGTTTGTTTGACAAATAGCCACTACACCAAGTCTGTCCTGTACTCTAAAGTCTAGTTTGCAGGAGGAGACATGGAAGGAGGGAATGCTCCCCACTTCGCCCACACATTTGTCTCCACCCCTATACGATCTGAATAAAAGAGTGAGCTCACCATCCTGCACTTCTCCACCTTCTCCTCTTCTTGCAGTCAGACCGAAGAGAGACCCTCAAGTGTGTAAGTATAATTACACTTCTACACACCTAATGTTCTTGTCTGTAGTTAGTTAATAGATCTTTTCTGCAATTTCTTAAATACATAACAAAGTTGCATGCATCTCCTCACTCCCAAATACATTAACTCTCCTAAATAATTCCCATTGATCTCGACGGACACAATGCAGCTTTTCTTTGTGTTGCAGAATCATGAGCAGGAACTACTTGTCCAAAAACGACGAGCTCCGCAAGGGAGATTTCCTGATCTCCAACAACAGGGAGTTTAAGGCTGTTTTCCAGGTGAGACGTCTACTCCTGAGCCTCACATCTGAGGTGGCATGATAGTTTGACTTTTGTACTTCAGTTCTTGAAATTGAGTTAAATTTAATTGAGGCAGCAAACATTGTGCAGAATTGCAATTTGAGTTGCATAAATAAAGAAAATGAAAATAAATCTTTTTCTAATAAATGTATTTATTCATTTAACTGAATGAAGGCCATTTCTTACATGTCTGTGCATGCTGAAATCCGTGTTGCTTGCACTGCCTGCAGGAGGATGGGAACCTTGTCGTCTACGGCTGGAAGCCTTTGTGGTTTTCAGGCACCAACGGCGCCGATGTCGAGCGTCTGTGCATGCAGGCCGACTGCAACCTGGTCATGTACAACGCCTGCGACGAGCCCAAGTGGCACAGCAACTCCGCCAAACCCAGCCCCAACATGTGCCGCCTGCAGCTGACCGACACGGGTGACCTGGTGGTGTACAGAGAGTGTGAAGAGATCTGGAGATCCTCCAACAACAAATAAAGAAGAGATGATTGAGAAATTCACTCTTTAAGAAGGCTGCCTTTGGAACTTGCCACCTAGCTTCATGTAAACCTGCATCAAATAAAAGTAATTGCCGACAGTGAATCTGTCTATTTGTGCCGAGCCTGTTGTGTCTCATTTTATCAGACAGAAATGATAATGATATAAATGCAGAACAATGTGAAGAACACTGTTGAAGAAGCCAGTATGATTTTGGCCAAGTTGCTATAAAAAGTGCTATTGCATGGATGGATGAATGCACAGATGCACTAATCCTCTGTCAGAGTTATATAATACTGTAAGCTTTTCATTTTGTCGGTCCGTAAACACATAATTTTAGAATAATCTTTGTTGAGCAGGCATATACGCACGCAAGAGGACTACAGTCTAGTTCATTTAGTTTCCTAGGGTACCTGAACGCCCCTCGTTAGTTTCCGGTGGTACCTGAACGCCCCTCGTTAGTTTCCGGTGGTACCTGAACGCCCCTCGTTAGTTTCCTAGGGTACCTGAACGCCCCTCGATAGTTTCCGGTGGTACCTGAACGCCCCTCGTTACCAGGGTAACGGGTCGACGGTCAAATGGAGCCGCAACCCAAACGTAGTCGTTCCGGCCTTAAATGATCCAAAATAGCGCAACTGGGTGGAGACTCGCTATTATTACATGCGTAGTTGATAATTTATCAATGAACATGCCAGCATGGGCCACATTCTGCACTGTACACTGTGGGAAACGAACAAACAAGTAAAAAACAAAATGACTAACTTTCAGAGGGGCACCTGCTTGGTCTGGAGGGGAATGGGCAGGTGTTATAGCACCACCTAGTGTCTCTGTGCAAGCCACAGGATAACGATGAGCTGGTAGTTCAAAGGAAGCTGAAATCAAAGCTGTTTTTAAAAGCCTGCCTTGTTGCGTCTCAGTGCTCAGTGCCTCTGTCTGGAAAGGAAGTAGTGGTGTAGTGGATGGGTGATATTACTCCCATATCCTCCTTTATTTCTATAAAGCTGGACTGTCTAATTTCTTCATGTTTAATTTTTTATCCTTCGGGATAAAAGTGTGGGCTGAATGTCTAAATGTAAATTACATTAATTAAAAGTTTTGACAGTGTGAGGAGTCGATCGATATTACATCGAGATGGACAATCCTGCCCTGAGCTTGAACAGTTTAGAAAACAAGAAAGACATAAAAACAATCCACCAGATGGCGCTCTAAGCGTACCGTACTGTGTTTTCACCACCATGAAACCTCACGGATCCTGACTCCACTATTAAACATTGTTGTGTCTTGTTCTTCGTATTCTTATAGGAAGCGGTTTTGCTACAGAATCTCTTATTCAATGTCTTATCAATTAACCTTTCATCAACCATATCAATTTTCCTCTATCTTGAAAAGCTTTAAATTATTAAGACGATAGCATTTAACATGAAGTAGAGCAGTATGCTTTCATTGTCTTCCATGGTGGGAGTTTCCTTTACAGATAGTTGTTTTATTGTATTTGTTTACAGTAGATTTCTTCACCTTTTTTCCTGAGCAGGGACTGCTGGTGTCTAATACATAAAGTAGCTCTGCGATCCCCAAAACATAGGTTAAGTAGCACACATACTTTTGAGCTATCGATCGAACATCAGCAATATTCACTTTTCACACATAACTGCACCTCATTTCATAAAACAAACTAGGTATATTAGAGTGGTTCTGCAGCTGCTCTTTGGGTGAAAGGAGAGGTCCGCAGGGAATCATCAATGTCTCTCCAACATCCTTCTCTCCAGCAGGCTGAGGGTCACGAGGACATGAACCAAGGGACTTCCAGTGCAGCTTCTTCCCTGTAGGGCAGTGACAGCTCTGTTGAAGTCTGACGTGGACTGTGGCACCTACTGGACTTGCACCTTCATACTGCACCTTTATTCTTTTATCATCTTTATTCTTTTATTAGGTTTTAGTCTTTTTTCTGAGGATTTATTAACATTAACCGCTCTCAAAGGACGGCTTGTTGAACGGAAATGTGCAATGACCATAAAAGCATCTATCTATAAACATCTGAGGCCAATCAATGGTTTGTTCTTTCTGAAAGTCTTTTATTATATCCCATATCCCATATCAGATTGGAGCAATTCAACTTTACATGATTTATGTCTAGGCTTTGCATCAAAAGAGTTCAAGGGAAGAGATGCTGCTGCGGCCTCACCTCCTGACCTCACCTGACCCACGTTACATACGTTCTCATTTGGTTACCTGATCAGAGTCCAAATATGTCCTGAAAACTGGTAAGAGATAAGGACTTACTTTGTCTCCACCCTCATTTCATCTGGATAAAAACTGAGTGAACTCACCATCCTGCACTTCATCTTCTCCTCTTCTTGCAGTCTGACTGAAGCGAGACTCTCAAGCCTGTAAGTACGATTACACACCTCATTTTCTGTGTAATAATAAGAATAATGATTGTGTAAAAGATGTTTTCTAAATGTCAATTTTTACTCACCTACATATATCTTGTCACTTACAAATACACCAATTCTTTCCCATTGATGTTGCAGAATCATGAGCAGGAACTACTTGTCCAAAAACGACGAGCTCCGCAAGGGAGATTTCCTGGTCTCTAACAACAGGGAGTGGAAGGCCATTTTCCAGGTGAGACGTCTATTCTTGAGCCTCATCTGAGGAGGTGTGATGGTCTTCAATTCTTGAATGCATTTATTTATCTAACCGGATGAAGGCCAATTCTTAAATGTCTGTTTATGCTGAAAACTGTGTTCCTTACCCTGCCTGCAGGAGGATGGGAACTTCGTCATCTACGGCTGGAGGCCTGTGTGGGCCTCAGGCACCTACGGTGCTGATGTTGAGCGTCTGTGCATGCAGGCCGACTGCAACCTGGTCATGTACAACGCCTGTGACGTGCCCAAATGGGCCTCTGACTCCTACAGAGGCAGCTCCAACATGTGCCGCCTGCAGCTGACCGACACGGGTGACCTGGTGGTGTTCAAAGAGTCTCATGAGATTTGGAGATCCAAGAAAGACAATTAAAGAAGAGATGATTCAAGAATTCACTCTTTATGAAAGTTGTTTTTTTGGAGCAGGTCGCCTGCCTGTCATGTAAACCTGCATCGAATAAAAGCAATTCCTTACAGTGAATCTATTTGTGTTGATCCATAAATGACTGTTGTGTCTCATTTTTACATATCAGAAAGAAATGATGATGATATGAACACAGAACAATGTAAACACCGTTGAGAAAGTCAGTCTGATTCTGGCCAAGTTGCAATAAAAAAAACAACTGTCACTGATGAACATAGCATGGAGAGATGCATGCACGCATGCATTAATCCTCTGTCAGTTATATAACACTGTAAGCTTTTCATTTTATTAATCCATATACACATCATTTCAGAATAAACTTTGTTGGCAAAGTGTATGTGCACACAAGAGTACTATAGTTGGTCTGTCCTGGTCTCTATCCTCTGGTATCTGAACGCTCCTCGTTAGTTTCCGATGGTACCTGAAGGCCTCTCTTGGGTAACACCTTGGTGGGCAGTCAAATGGGGCCGCAACACAAATCTCACATACCTGCCTTATGTAGTTTTTCCCGCCTGAAATAATCTAAAGTATAGTTATTATGAGATGCTTAATTGAGAGTTTCTCGATGAACATGTCAGCATGGGACACATACTGCACAGTACACTGTGGAAAACAAAACAACAACAACAACAACAAAAACTTTCAGAAGGGTACTTTCATGGTCCGGAGGGTAAAGGGTAGGTGTTATAGCACCATCTAGTGTCCATCTGTGCAAACCACAGAGGGTGAGGGTAGACTCAATTCAACAACATCTCATATCCACCAGATGGCGCTCTAAGCCCACTCCACTGTGTTTCTCTGCCATCAAACCTGTATATTGTCGTTTATTGTGAATGTGACGTTCCCTTGTGTGATTTATGGGAGCTGCACAGAACAATTTCCTTCACAGACAAACAGAGATGTATCCTCATTTAGATCTAATTTTGTTTGTTGTCTCCTATATCCTCCCTTGGCATCAGTCGCTTTTGTTGTTCCAGTCGCACAGGCCACAGTTTCCACAAGGAGGCCTGGACACTCCTCTCTCTAGCCACTTCTACCAACTCCCTCTGGCTCCTCTTGATGGAGGAGCAGCAGCTCTACTTTGAGCCTTTCATGATCGTTTGAACTCCTCACTCCAACAACTGCGGACTGGACCACCAAAGGTAATAAGATTGTGGGTTTGTGCAGTATGAATGGATAGACTGTGTGTGGTCACTGCTGGCTGCGTGACATATTCCCCCCTTGAGGAGACCTCATATCTATCTATCTATCTATCTATCTATCTATCTATCTATCTATCTATCTATCTATCTATCTATCTATCTATCTATCTATCTATCTATCTATCTATCTATCTATCTATCTATCTATCTATCTATCTATCTATCTATCTATCTATCTATCTATCTATCTATCTATCTATCTATCTATCTATCTATCTATCTATCTATCTATCTATCTATCTATCTATCTATCTATCTATCTATCTATCTATCTATCTAAAAGTGAAAAGATTAAAAGCTGCAGCTAGAGCTGTAACAGTTAGATCATGGCTTTACACAGATGCATGAGTGACTCCAGTGAGATGAAGGGACATTTTTCTGCATGGAGCACTTGTAATACTTCAGACTTCCACCTCGGTGACTCGCAGCAGAGCCTGATCGCTGGGCGAAGGCCTCCCCTCGCTCTCGCTGCCTTGTCCTCAAACACCATTTTGTGCCGTGGCCTTGCTCGTCTAGACAGCGCCATTGTCCACCGGGCTCCCTGTGCCAAGAGTAAATCTCATTAACAGTGAGAGGAATTGGCAGAACAGGGCCTCACTCACGGGCTAAAAATAGAGGAAGAGGGTGATTACTATATAGATCTGTGATTATAACTCATCTGTAAACCAGGGCGAATGTGATACCATTTACCCTGGAGCCGCCCAAGAGGCAGTGAAACAGTGAGAATGAAATAATCATCACAGACCATTAGATGCAGATATTAAGAGATGAATGAATACTTATTCTACTAAATATCCACCTCATGTGCCTTGTTTTGCAGCTTTTGCTCTGGACGTATTTTCCAAACACCCTCAGAAGGTGGCACTCACACATCCAGCCAAAGCACTGAACTTGTATGGGAGAAATGCCTGGAAATGCAGGCAGAGTTTCCGTATTCTTCCTGGATCCAAAGCAGAGAGACTATAAGTGCATTACGCAGGGTGTGAAGCTGAACTCAGAGCCTGTGACATTATTGAATTATACCGAGCAGCTTAACATGATGAATCCAGACATGAGTTGTCCTGTTTTTCCTTGAATGAGAGAACATACTAGATGTTGAGGCAATGGCAGGTTTTTCTCCTTGACACGTCCATGTTTCCTTTAGTTCTAATTTGAAAATAAAATTGAGCACTTTCTGATCTGATGTGATTTAATTGTCTCTAAGCTCTAATATCTGTATAAATAGTTTGCATTTTCTGATATAAATTTCTTTTGTCAGAAATAGACTATGTATTTTATCTATCGATCTGAACATTTACAATCACCCTGAACATATGCATGTTTTTGAACTTTAGGGGGAAACAAGCATGAGCAGAAAACCCACACTGACAAAGAAAGCACATGTAGACAGAAACTTTCTCATTGCGAGGCAGCATTATTTTCAACCTCAGCGTCCTAACTGACTGATTGTATTTTATCAAACCTGCTGTTTTTTGTCTTCTTTATTACCTTGTTGCATACGGCCTATGGACATGAGAGCATCAATGTATGTTCACATATCTGCATTTTGGTCTCACTTTTTCTCCTTGTTGAAAACTTTTGGTGTGTTTTGATGCAACCCCCCCCCCCCAAAAAACAACAAAGCCAGTTCCATGATGAGAAAAAAATGGGATTTTTGGGGCCAGTGGAGGCTCACAACTATGGGACGGTTGCCTGCTTTGATGATAATGCAGCTCTGTTTGCACCGATTTGGCAGTTTGAAGCCTTTGTGAGGATTCAGTCCAACATTTTTAACCTTTGTTCAGGATAAATGACAACTACGGTGCTTGACGGAGACCAGGAAATTACTGAATACATACCAAACATGCCCTGAGATAGTCCATGGTGGACAATGAATCTGCAGCAACTCCTACTACTTTAAACTATACACGGCTGCTGGCATTGATCTTGTGTTATCATAATTCACTGATGTAAATCCAACAGAATCTGCAGGAGCTTCAATGGCAACACAACATGTCTATGTAATACAATGGCAGGTGGCAATTACTGGCCTTCCCTTCACTTTCTGATGTTTCTACTCCAAACAAAGCCACGTTGAACCATTTCAAACCACAGACCATCCTTATTGAAGCACAAAAGGCCCTTTCTCCTTTTATTGACACATTAAACAGCCAGGCAGACCTTGGCCCTGCTCTGGTGTAGCTTGACTGTATTTTGTCTGTCTAGTTATTTAGGCTCCAACAAAGAAAGCCTGCACTTGATAGATTTTAAAATCGCACACAACACAATGGAAGTATTTGGTTGTATATTTTGCACAACGATGTAAAATCAAGGTCCGTTTTTTTTTGCCGGTCAGTAGCAAGATGTCTGAATCCATTGCAAAACAGACATGAAATGAAGACAAAGACGTCTCCAGAGAGACTCTCAACAACCACTCAAACACACAAAACAACTTTCAGTCACGGTCCTGTGGGGGAGGGCAGCGGGGCCTCATTTCTCTGTGCTAGAAATATGGGCCTTTTAGAGTTACAATCATCCATCCACCCATGCATTATCTTCCCTGTAGCCGCTGGTGTTGCTGGTGCCTATCTCCACACACATAGAGCGAAAGCAGGGGATGATACAATCAATTGTTTCCAGTAAAAAGTTCGTTGTTGTGGCCGTAAATGAGAGTATGTAGAGCAATGCTCTGCATACAGTATACAGCTACATACTACATACACATACAACTACACTTTTTTGTGATAAACTTTGAAAAACAAAACAAAACATGAAAAATGAGTGCAACCACATGGGAGAAAATAGCAAATTAGCAAATTATCTCTCTCTCTCTTTATACTGTATATACACACACACACATGTTTAAACTTTCATATATTCCATGTTTTTTAGATGAATTGTAATTATATAAATTGTTTTATATGGCAGCCAGTTTACAATATACAGTATAATAACAGTCTGTAGAGAGAAATAATACTAATAGTATGAATAATAGTACAGTAAGAGGTTATAATAAGTAATAAGTGACAATTAAGCAGTGCATGTGCAAAATAAGAAAGTAAAACAACTACAACTTAAATATGAACATAATGATAACATTATCTCCTATCATAATCTTATTATCATCATTATTGTTGTTGTTGTTTCATCATATTACATTATTGTGGATTTTCTGAAGCATTACTGATGAGACCGTCGCTTTGACGTGTCTGCGCAACCGTAAAGCTGTCACTGCGCCTCCGCTGCAGGTTTTACGGTACTGGCTGTGTGTGTGTGTGTGTGTGTGTGTGTGTGTGTGTGTGTGTGTGTGTGTGTGTGTGTGTGTGTGTGTCTGCCTGGCGTCAGACCGCGCCGCGCACACACAGACGCAGACGCGTGTGGACGCGCAGGAGAGAGCAAGCCGCAGAAGATAGCCATTAAATAAAACATAGATACATGTAAATAAAAGCCGGACATCTGAGAGAAGAGACAGACGCAGCTGCTTTTTCTCTTCCTCTCTCTCTCTCTCTCTCTCTCTCTCTCTCTCTCTCTCTCTCTCTCGCTCTCTCCGCTCCACCTTCGCATGCAGCCGGACAGGACGCGTCAAGTCCGGGGGAGGTTCTTCTTCTTCTACTACTGCTTGAGAGGAGGCTCCACCACCGAGGACAAGATGATGTTTTGAGGTTTTGGAAAGGAGTAGAAGATAGCAGCTGGTGTAGACTGAGGAAGAGGAAGAGGAGGAGGTGGTGCTGGTGCTGCGCAGACAAGCTGAGAGGAGGAGGAGGAGGAGGAGGGAGGTGGTGGTAGTGGTTGTGTTTTGACGGCGTAAATCTGGACACAAGAGGTGTGAAAACATGACGATGTCCGTCCCGGAGAGGAAATCAGGATCTGAGGGGAAGGAGGAGGAGAGCGAGGATGAGAGCGAAATCCTGGAGGAGAGTCCCTGCGGCCGCTGGCAGAAGCGCAAAGAGCAGGTTGGTCTGTGTGTGTGTGTGTGTGTGTGTGTGTGTGTCTTCCTCACAAGCAGACCGACACATGCTCCTCAATCAGGACAGAAACCCATCGATCTGATCGATGCAGGTGGTCCTATCATCCCGGGACCACCGTGAGATCTTTGTCTGTCCAGGTTCCTTCACATCAAACCTGGAGCTTCTCTTTTTCCTTTTTCCTTTTTCTTTTTCTTTTTTAATGCTTCTCAGCCTGTTAAAGTGAATGATGCTCCCGGGCCTGTGTATCTGGAGCAGCAGCTATCTACATGCTCCTCGATCCGGGACAGAGAGAGAGAGCGGTGGTGGTGATCGATGTTGTTCCACTCTGAGAGCTTTGTGTGACACACCCCTCGTTTTATTTGCGGAGCAACAGAGCTGAACCATCTCGAGGTGAAGCGTTCAGCCGAGGGGTTGATAACTTAGTCCAAAGCAAGTGAGACCCTGTCCACCTGAAACATCCTCTCATCCAACGCTGCTCAGCATCCTCAAATGAATGTGATAGCTACTCCTCTAACAGCATAGAAGCATCTAGGTAAAACATCTGGTGAGATTCTCATTCTAGGTGTAGCAAAATGTCTCCTAGGACAGAAATCCAGTCACCTTTGTTTTTAAGACCTTGAGACTCGAGGGGAATTGTTAACCCAAGGAATTCATTAGTCGACTTGTTGACTTCTCTGCTTCTCAGCATCTTAAAAGTGATTATTGAAGGTTTTTGAGAAGCTACATGTTTCTCAGCCGGAATGGAAATAAATCGGCTAGGAAATGAATGTGTTGAGCATCCTGCGTTACATAATTGCCTACTTCTTTGGGCTGTTTTCCTCTAATTTTTAACCCAGAAAAACATAGATTACTGTAAACAAAACAAGGAGGTCTGCAACTACGTTATTACCGTCAGTGCTGAACCATTTAGAGACAAAATGTTGACTAATCATTTGAGGCAGAAAGACGTCAAACATTTCCAGCTGTTTAACTCTTTATTTAATGTCTTGATTACATTTCTCCAGCTATTTGGTTTCTTTATTCGTAATTACCATCTTTTTTTTTAATGATTTTTGGATTTTAAAGTGAACATTATGGAGGTTTATGAGGATGTTGGTTCAGAGGGTATTTTATTCATGTATATATATATATATATATAAAGAGAGAGAGAGGGAGAAACTGACTTGATAATACAGAAATTCAGAAAATGTCCATTTGCAGCTGTCAAACTGACAAATTGTCACTTAAGTTGCTGGTGTTGCTGCCTGTCCAGCAGGTTTATGTGTGTGTGTGTGTGTGTGTGTGTGTGTGTGTGTGTGTGTGTGTGTGTTCTCCTTCAGTGCAAACAGCTACAGCGCTGCTCGATCGGGACATAAATTGATTAGGAGAGCCAGTGAACGACCTTCCTCCGTTAATGCAATCCCTTTAAGGCCTGTCTGCCCGGGGTGACATGTTGACACAGTAGAGGGCTGGTCTCACAACAAGCCTGGAGCTCCTGATCCACAGACCTCTACCAACTAACACACCTCCATTTCATCCATCACCGAGGCTGCTTTTGCAGATTGTAGCACAGCACCATATAGATCAGCAACACACAGAATTGAACAGTCTGGAGCTAGAATGTGTGATCACTCAGTCGGTCTTGCAGCCGATTGGAAAGTTGACTAATCAGCTGAGGCCTCCTATATGTCAGCATTTTTTCTTTCGCTAGAAAACAGTAATAGGAGGTGTTTCACAATCTCCTGATTAACAGGATGGAAGAAAATGATTGATAAGGAAAGCAATGGCCACACTGACTCATGCGTTTTGTCTTCTAAAGCCTGACGGGCTTCTGTTTACAAGACTCGTCAGACACAGGAAAGTGTCACAGTGTGGAGGTCAGGACCTGTAAGTACTCCAACTGGTAAATCCTGACTCAGTCCGCTCATTGATTAATCAACCAAGTGTTTCCGCTCTAATATGACTCACGTAGCGTGGACATTAGACGGAGCGTGACCGCTGTCCTTACATCTTCTCACGCAGAGGAGCGCTGGACAAAATAAAACGTGCACAAACAGCTTCCTTCAATTTGGTGAGAGGCCGCAGCGTTTTACGAGGCGTTTGACCTCTCACCTCGTAGCGGTGCGGCAGAGGAAGGCCCCGCCCCCTCCCAGTGAAACCCTCACTTATTATCACAGAGAAGATAAAGTCGCAGGAGAATTGTCAAGCTGTGGGGCGTCGCCTCCTCTAACTGCCCCTGACACGGTCCAGGACTTAAGATGAAGGTTATCTGTGGCTCACACACACACACACACACACACACACACACACACACACACACACACACACACACACACACACACACACTACGCCCTCTGCTCACTCCGACCACCGGACCTCCCCTCACTTTCTGGGCCACTGAGCTTCATGCGAGTTTGTAACGTGGCACCGTGCTTCTGTTTTCCACTCATTGATCCCCCATCACTATGTTTTCAGTCTGATCTTTAGGGCTCGCCGCTATAGCAGAAATCCATTTCAGGGCGTCAACAATGTGCCGCATTTCCTGAATGATGTAAACTGTGTTTGAGTGTTTGAAGCATAACGTCTCATTTTCTCTACTCTTTCAATTGAAAAACGAGGTTTTCTTTAAATCGAAGAGCTGTAATGACCAATTCCTTACATACTTCCCTGACTTTAAAATGGCATGAAAATAGTCACTAAAAACACAAGTTTTGAAAATTTTGACCCCTATAATTAACAATCCAGTCATTAAGAAGACAGCTAATCCTCATGTTTGCAAAGCTGCAACCTTCCCTCATTCCCATCTCAAGACATTAAACTGCAAATAACGCTGATTTTCATGTCATATTTTCACTATTATTCACCCTAAATGCTGATATAAAATCCAATGTCAGGTTTTGTCCCGAGAATCATCCAACATGTCGAAACATTTTTACCTTTTAAAAAACGATCCGAAGCAGTAAATCCTCACAATAGACTGAATGTGATCATGGAACTTTTCTTCTACTTCGACCTGTCCCTGGTGATGATGTTCAGAGCGTAGACCAGCCTCGGTCTGTCTGAACAGACGCGCCCTTGAATCTGAATTCTTTTATTGATTGGGAACATGAATAAGAACAGTTGGTTTGCACACCCCAGTGTTTATGCAGGGCTCCATCCAGATGATTGCAAACAGGTCGAGACCGTTTGACTGCACTTGTGTGGCGACAAACCAGAAACTTTTTCACTGTAAAATTTTTTACACAATCAATCCTCTGTGAACATGTCAGAAATCCTGACATGTTGCTTATTTCTCCTAAAGATGAATCCAAACACCTCAAAACATCCAGAGGGAAAGCAGCAAGTCCTCACAGTGGAAGAGGTGGACAGAGGTACCTTTCGAAGTGATTTTAATGATGAACAGATTATTGAAGTGCTTTAATTTAGCCTTCAAATCTGAACCTGTCTAATCTTCTCATCCCTGATGATAAACCCGCACTCTTCTCTCTGCTCTTCTCTCAGTCTCTCTTCCTTCAGTCGTTCGTCTTGCGACTGCGCAGACCCGTCCTTGAGTCTGAATTCTTTTTATTGATTAGAAACCAGAATGACAACATTTGGTCTCCACGCCTCGGTGTTTATACGGGGGCTCGGATCCAGGCGATCAAAAAAAAACAAGTTGAGACTTTGTGAATCCACCTGTTTGTAGCCGCCGCCGCTCCAGCGGGTTGGAGGAGCCGCGCAGCTGCCTTCAAGGCGACACTTGGAGTTTTGCTCCAACCGGTCACACGAAGCCTCCCATTACTATACAAAACCCGGGCAAAGTGGCGGGCGTGTCCGAGCGGCTGGAAGCGCTCACGGTAAATAAGTCAGTGGGGGAAAGTTCAGAGCGCACGCTGCCATGTCTGTTATTCAGCTCCGGCGCTGAAATAAACACGGTCACATGGCCGGCACATGTTGCAGTGTTTTCTCTGCAGGCGGGAACTCTTTCTCATTTTCAAACTGGATCAGCAACAGGCTTCATCCCTCCTGACCCCGACCCACCAGGACTGGGTTTTTTTCTCTCTCTGAGCGTGATTGAAAAGAGCTGTGAGCCCAAGCATAACAACTGGAAATACGGTTGATCTCTCTCGCTCTTTCTCAGCTTGTACCCCCACGTAAACTTCTGAACTCTCACCCTACGGTAGTATGAATGATGTAGATTGGAGTAGAATAGAGGAAGGTATTTACCATTGCACCTGTTTGACTATAGAGCTGATTCGCCTGAAATGGGCGATTAACATGATTTCCTTTGCACCGAACCTGAAGTGGCTGGACACTCGTTGTGCAGGTTTTGTCAAAGCTGCAGCAACATGACTTACAAGGTCACGCTGGGTGACCGACACTCCTTTGATTGAGTCAACTGTGTTTTTCCCCAAAGTTGTGACACGCGTGCAAACGCACGTACCTCACCCGGGCGAGGTGTTGACTCACGCGATGTTGCGGCCAGGGCGGGAATCTTCCTGTGTTAGGTTGAATTTGATCGTCGTGTGATAAGAGATCCCTCTAATGTTTCCACAGGCAATTCACAGGCCTTCTCCATGTCACACCAGAGTCAAATCTCTACATAGAAGTGTGAGTCAGAGGGCGTGTGATGCTCAGTACTCAGAAATCCCAGAATAGTGAGGTTCCTTGAAGGGGGCAGAGAAGGTAAAACTGTATTGTTGTTGGCTTTGTTGAGTAACGACAGCCCAAGTACGTACTGTAGGTCCATATCATTATCATGCCCTTATAATCAGATACTCACTCAGTTTGTGATTCCTCCTCTGATTCTGGTTCATATATGTAAGACTGGATGTGATCATGCTTAGTTCAGGCAAAGTTTAACAAGGAACGTGAGGTGGTTGGCAAGAAAGCTAATCAGAATATAGCCTACAAGTGCAGAAACTATTAATATATATAACTGTGAAAGAGCTGGGATAATAGCATCTGAGGTATTTGTGATGAAACAAACATTACATGGTTTCTGTTCTAACACCAGCCAACAAGGATAAACACCCTTCCAATAGCCTCCAGGACTTGGACCTGAAAATCCCTGTAAATTTGAATTTCTTCAGTATCAACCTTGATATTTGTCTGCACATGCACGGGCCCATCACCAACAGGTGCTTACACAATAGCAAAGTTGTCTGATTTGCAAACAGACAGGTAATATAACACTTAAAATCTCGCCCCCAGCGAGCGTACGGGCTGACTTGTGTGCGAGGGCTCAGTCCTGCCTCAGGTCTGACTCCTTGCCCTCGCCAGAAGGTTACCGCACCCTCCCCCTCCCGCAGCTCGCAGCTCCACCTCCTGAAGCGATTCCAGGCCCTTCCCCACGCACCGGCACTCATTCCGTTAATTGCTCCATCTTCTATTTTCGGGACCTCCGTCTCCCATCTGCTGCGCGGGGCGACGGGAGCGAGGCAGGGCTGGCGTCAGCGCCACGCAGCCAACTCCCGACCGCAGAGCACGCAGCTTCTCTGCGACGGGCACATGCTGCTTTCCACACGCATGTGTCGAGCCCACGCATGTGTCGAAGCTCGCATGCAGGTGTCATCCCAAGGCGCCCGGGGGGGGCGGTGAGGGATAGGGATAAAATTAATATGTTGATCGCGTTTTTCTGCCAAAAGTACTCAGAAGAAAGGCCTGTTGCGACACACAGTCGATTGGAGTTAAACGGGGGTGCAAAACATGCTGTCAGAAGTAATAGGACAAGTTGATGATAAAATGTTGGTTGAAATCCATTTAGCTGCCTCGTGTGTATGCAAATCAGTGGACACATGCTCCGTGTCTTAATGTTTATCTGGAATGAAATCCTCTGAATTTGGAGCACAGTTTACTCAGTCTGCAGAGCAGGCCCAAGCCCAGCGCTGCAAAAGGTTTTGACAAATATGGACGAGTCTGGGATTGTAGAAAGGCCTCAGCCTCAGCACGTTATAGCTTCTGTAACACTTCACACTGGCACACTCCCTGTCTGTGATCTGGTTTGTTTTATCAGGTATGAAATATAACTAGCTGCAGTCACAGTGACAGGAAAACATAAATGCAAAATCAGATATGTTTTGTCTTCACGTTATTACAGGTACATCTACAGATGTTTCATGATAAACAGCAAATGAACCGCGAAAAACAGAATATTTGGATGCTTCAGGTTTATAATTATCGCAAATAAATCATTACTTTTCACTTATATTCACATTATTAAAGATAACACAAAAGCACAACATTGATAATTATAAATATTTGCATGCACACTACTAAATTGCAGAAAAATAAAGCAAAACCATGACAGGTTTCTTAGTTTCACAGCGTTAAACTTCCCTAGATCTCCTGTGGTCAGCTGCTCGTTTCATCTCCGGGTTTTATAGTTTCCACATGTAACTCCAGCCACACACGTGGGCCAGGATATATTTATATTAAAGCCAAATGTCACCACCTCGCAGTATCCCGGAGCCTCGTGGGGGCAGCGATCCTCCAGCGGTTTCTGGATGTTTTCCACGTCTTCCAGGTTGTGAAGAGGAGCCCCCCACCCCCCCCCCCCCCGCCCCAGTGTCAGGTTGTCCTGAGGGGGATCCTCCTAATGACTGCCGCTGTGTAATCGTCCCAGCAGTGCGGCCATGTTGCCGGCTCTGACAGCTGCCCTCTGAGGAATGACATCCACTCACATTTCCCCTGGGGGGGGGGGGCATAGCAGCAGCAGCTCCAGCAGCAGCTCCAGCAGCTCCCATCCACCTGTTAACGCGGTCGCCCCGGCCAACTCAGGTCCTCCCCAGTGTGCCTGTTGCTCGGGGCGTCTTAGAGCCGTACCAGGAAGCGCCTCCGATCAGATTCACTCCTAGAACACAGAAAGTGATGATCTGTGCAGATGTGCTCCAGACCGAAATATCTCAGCCTCTTTTTCATAGAATAGACTCATTTATTATTGAAATAACTGTATATATGGGGGTACTCAGGACCCCAGCTGATAAAATCAAGGAAATAATAGTAATTCCAAAAATAAAAGAAATGAATCAGTATATATGAAATAATTACACATGCATATACACTATATAGACGTACACATGCATGTACAGCACATATAATCATAAAAATAGGGGGAAGGAGGTAAGACTTAAGGATAGGAAATTTATTCTCGAAATAGGATAGAGATGGTTGCCAAATCATTTAATAGTGTCTTTGTTGTATTCATGGATGGGGCAAATTAGAATAGAATAGAATAGAATAGAATAGAATAGAATAGAATAGAATAGAATAGAATAGAATAGAAAGCCCTTACTGTTGTTGTAAAGGGAAAAAAATGCTAGAGGGACAACAAAATTGATGACTATTGATGACTATGATTTTTTTCTGAAGCATTTTGAGCTTTAGAAACGTTGTTCAAACTTTTCATTTATATTGAAGTGTTTAATTAAAAAAAATTAAAAATCAAGCTTTTTCTGGAAATGAATCACTACTCCTATTCTGATTATCACCATGGAAACTTCCATCAGCCTGAGCTATTGCATTCAGAGCCACTTCATTCAGTTCAATTTGGCTTTATTGAAAGTCCTAATTCATAAGCACATTATCTCGAGACATTTAGTGCAAACTCTTTGTCTGACGGTGAATCAGGAAATCATCACACCTGGGAATCATCTTCATTCAGATCTTCTAACAGTGGGGTTGAGAGAGAGAGAGATAGAGAGAGAGAGAGAGTTAGTTACTGTTACCGAGGTATGAAATTAGAAAATCTGTGCTTGTTGTGCCACAAACCACATAACTAAATCATTGCTACGGCAAAATAAGATGAGCCCGGCCCTGATTTTTTCCTTTTTTCTTTTTTTTTTAACAGAGCAGGCGGTTGTTATGGCAGGTGCCTCAGAAAAAAGAGAGAGTGAGGGAGAGAGAGGGAAGTATAATTTGGTGCGTGTGACTCCTGATTAAAGGTTACTGTGGCCGGGCTCCTCGTCAGTGTGGGAACAGTAGAAGGCTGAGGCTCCGCCCCCTTTCTGGAGGCATGAATGATTTAAGCACGGTGTGTAATTTACTCTCATGTGTTGCTCTCGTACTGTATTTTACAGCCCGGGCGCCTCAGGCCTGCCAGGCTACATGACTGATAACATGTTATTTCCATCGAGTGTTTTACTGCTGTCATTGTTCCGTTTTTTTTTTTTGTTTAACCACACGGCTCTGAGTCAGCAGGCGCGACTCACTCGCAATCACTAAATAATTGTTGTTTCCAGGAGCTAATTGAGGTCCTCTCTCCCTCTGAAAGCACTCACATGTTTACATGGTGTGTGCAGGTGGAGGCAGCAGCACCTGCAGGGTCCTTTCAGCTGCTGACTCAGCGGTCAGCCTAAACCTCCTGGCTTCTCCAGGAGCCTTGGAGGAATTCCTGAGCGCTTGTATCCCATTACTCCTACACTTTGAGATCTTATTTGTCTCGACCGGGGCTGTCTGCAGCTCTGCAACTCTCCACCCGCTGGTAGGAGAGACGTCGCATGCTGCAGCCTTGAGACGTTTTTATTGTGGACGTGAAGAAACGGTAGCTTCACAGGGTTATACAGATGCTTCACATCCTTGAAAACGCACACTGTATGTAGTCAAAGTAAGGAAAATGCTTTTGAATTTTACATTTTAAATTTTGCACATTTTCAAGGCTTTTTTGCCTTTATTTACATTGAGAAGCTGTAGAACAACGGTAAAGGAAGGAAGCAAAGGAGAAACCAGGAATTTAGAAAGTTTGGAAGCAAGCCTACTTGGAGAGAGAGATTTAGATAAAAGGTTTAATTTCTCATCTTTTTGCTCCTATGATGCAGAATTATGTTAGTTTAAAGCACTACCTCATCTCCCTATGAAGTCATTGTTTTGAACCTGGAGAAGTTAGTACGATTATGTAATTGATCGGCCGCTGGAAAAGCTTCAAAATTAACACTGAAAGTGCTTGAAGAGTAAATATCAATCCTGTACTTTTTTGTAAATATCCTAGATCTGTTTGGTTTGTATTTACAATGAGTTCAGGTAGCAAGCAAGGAGTATTAAAACCTACAGGTAAAAGTTAACACATGTTACGTCTCACCTTCCTGACATTACCATACACACACCCTCCAGTACTCCCCATGTGAGTTTCCCTGCTCTTTCCAACTCATCCTGAAACGTCTGGTGCAGCTCTCTGTCCAGATAAACCTCTCTGTATGGCTTGTTCAGTTTTAGACTATATCAGCTCTTTGCTCTGTGGTCCTGCGTGGACAGAAACATAAAAAAAAACCCTTCGACAAGCCAAGAAAAGTGAGCGGCAGAGCGGTGGTGTGAGCCGCACTGCAGCAAACGCAACAGATGGGCCTCAGCCCACAGATCTCGCATCCGGCGGCCTCCTGATGATTTTACACCTGAACCTCCCTCAGATCTGTCGCTGTAGTCGACAGCACGTGACCCCCGAGGGATCCCGTCACGTGGTCCTGAAATGTGACCCCCCCCCCACCTTCTCTCTCTCTCTTCTTGGAGGAGGGTGGAGGTGGTGGTCATCGGACAGGCATGACGGGACACACAGAGAGGTATCTGTCAGCGTTTTCCACTCCAGCTGTGTGAAATGGAGCTACCTCGATTTCCTGGGCCCGGGGAAAGCTGCCATGAAAAGGAATCCGCGAGGACAGGCTGACGGATGTCTGCGGCCCGTCACGGAGCTGTCACAGCGCTTCACGTCGCATGACCCCCGCTGCCTCCGAGAAATGCCTCGCACCTACTCAAGCATGCGCTCCTCGGAGCCGGTCAGATCTCTGGTAGCAGGCGGGCACAGTTCCAGAGTCGTTGTGGAAACGATGCCATAAAGGCGGCGTAAAAGGCGTAATTGCAGAACATTGCGTCCCTGAATTCAGGAGAACGGAGGATTCTGGCTTTTATCGCACAGCAAGTCTTAACAGTAACATTTGGATTTGCATAATTTAAGGCGCACAATGGGATCATTGTTCATCTCCGTTCACTTACCAGCGTCTGCTGTTGGAGCCTCCGCTCGCAGTTAAATGAAAAGCAGCGGAGGAGAGAGACCTCGGCGAGAGGCTGTTGTTAATATTTCCGGGTGTTCTGCTTGTAGATTGTGGGTTTGCACCGTGTGACGTCACAAAAAGAGCCCGATAAGCGAGCGTAAGTGTGTAAGCAACGCTGGTAAATGTCAAGTCTGGGCTGTTTGCACAGAAAGTACAGGAGAGAAGAGAGAGAGAGAGAGAGGCAGAGAGCAGCAGAAATGAAAAACTATAAACCGTATCCTGCCGAGGAATCTGACACAGTGTATGGGTGGATGGCACTGTTTCCTCACAGCAATACGACCCTTGTTTCAGATCCTGGTCAGACAAACTGCCTTCTGTGTGCAGTTTGCATGTTGTGTGGGACTCTGAATTGCCGCTAGGTGTGAGTGTGAGAGAATAATGTGTTTGTCCTGTGATGGAAACGGGCGTCTTCAGACCCCCAGATGCTGATGTTTTCAATGCTGGCTGCAGCTTTCCGCTTCGATTTGTCTCATTTGTTTTTTATTAGTTCCTCTGCTTTAAATCACAGTGTAAGTCTGTGTTTTATTCAGTTCCCCTGGTGTTTAAAAATGTGACAAGCTCTTCCAGCAAGAACGGAATTCAAGGCCTTGTAGAAAAAGCGATCGTGACTGTGGAAAAAATGAAGACCCATGTGCAGCATTTATTATCTTTTATAACGATCCATTCATCCATCCATCTAGTACCCAAGTCCTGGCACTTATTTCACACAAGCACTCACACTGTTCTCTCACATTCACTCTTAGGGGCAATTTAGAGCCTCCAATCGAAAAAAAAATGCGTGTTTGGATTATGGCAGGAACCCAGAGTCAAAACTCACGCAGACACAGGAACAAAATGCAAACTTCTCACAGATTCAGATATGAACCGACGACCTTCAACAGGTCTAAATACTGTCCCGTCTCCCTTTGTTTTTGATGCACAGGTGCGACGAGCTCTGATATATGTGCTGTGGTGTGACTACGTCTAATCAAGTGTTTTCACGCAGGTCAAGATTTCACCGGAGATTCGGACAGGAAATGTCAGAAACAAGTGCGTCTGTGCCCTTTAAAAGTCAAAATAGATTGCAGCACCCGGTACTTGATATATAACGGAGGAAACCCAACCAGGGGGAATTTTCCTGTACACACACGACGAAGAAGGTCTTGTGATTCTGATACACTCACACACGTATAGGTTATAATAATAGTCCTGGGCGCAGTCTAGTTCCTGTTATGTATTGTAACGTGAGGCCTGCGCTGCCCACTCTGCAGCCGACCGATTCCCACAGCGTCTGCAGATTTAAGAGCTCAGAGACCGCAGAGGCAGCGAGAGCTGGAGATATGGCTCGCAGCTCCACTGTGAGTGCTTCGCCCTCCCTCCTACTGAAGAGGCAAAGGCCAAGGTCTTCACAGGTGCCCCGCCGCCATATATGACCACCATCAAAGAGAGAGAGAGAGAGAGAGAGAGAGAGAGAGTGTGTGTGTGTGGGTGTGGGTGTGTGTGAATACCGGCTCTAAAAGCCAAATCTTATCCAGGGTAGCAGCCGGGCAGTGCAGGTGAGAGCAGGTTGCGCAAAAGCCTCTATAAACACGAGCTATCTGTAGCCCGAGACAAGCCCTGTGTGTTTAATCTGTCAATACTGCAGGGATACCACTTAAGGTTTCATACACACACACACACGCTGTTACGGCTTCAAAGGGGAGGCTCTCTTAACTCGTGCTGACCAGCTGATAAACCGGGGCAGCTCCTATTGTTGACCTTTGAAACCAAATTTGGAGCCGCGTTCAGGGTGGAGACGCGAGAATCTGCGCTAAACACACCTCGGCTTGTGTGCTACGCTTCGTCCTTGTGCTTTTAAAAATTCTCCTCCTTGCTTTATTGAGTTATGAGCCGCCCGCTTTTACTCCATTATGTGATATCTGTGTGTATATCTGCGCTGGCTTTATTGGTACCTCATGGCCTCCGCCCTGTTTCTCTTCACCGAGGGACGGTCGGCTGCAGGGCAGAAGATTACTTTTCACTTTTTTGAAAGAGCGGCTTTGTCACAGCACCCGCCCCGACCATCAGGCAAAGTAATGCATCACTATTGAAGTGGTGCGCTTCATTTTGCCCTTTAATAACAAGTGTCCCAAAAAAAAAAAACAGGGTTTGTGAGGGTTGCTTGAGATGATTGTTTTAGATAGCATTGTTTTATAATGACCCTGGTAACAAGCTCGGAGCAAGTGGTCACACCAATCCTGTGAGTTTTTCTTTAATTCATGCAAACATTTAAAGTTTGGATTTCTTTGGAAACTGAATATTGTTTGTGTATTGGGTGAAGCCTCATCATAGTGATAAAAAAAGTGACTTAGTATATAAACAGAGTGTACTCTGAGATTTGAGCAGACAGATTTGAACAAAGCGGAGTCTTTTTGTTCTTGTCTCATTGGGTTGTCTTGTTTGTTATGTAACACAATGTGTTATTATGTAAGTCACTGGTACACTGCTATAATTGAAGCTTTTGTGGAGCTGCTGGATCCTAACAAACTAATCTACAACTGCAAGTTGCCTGAATAGCTTGAAAACAGACCTTAAAAGTGCTTGAAAGTGACCCTGTCACTCCCCTGTGAACCCCGGAAGAGATCAAGATGCCGAACATGAAAAGTACTTTATATTTTCCACCCGATAAGTTTTATCCAGAAAAAAAAGATGACTGTAGCAGAAACTCTGTAAACTCTGCAGAGACTGTAATCTGTCGGTTAATGCAAAATCTTTCCCTTTGATGTTATGAAAACAGAGCCGCACGCAGTCCTGGCCAAGATACACAAATCAAACATGAACCGCATCGAGCGCCTGACTTCACATCTCGCCTCACCTGCAGAAGTGACTGAAATCACGCCTCCGCTTCCTCGCACGCCTGCTGTTGTGTCACATGCAGCCTGATTTCCATCTTGGACATGAACGTGTGTGTGTGTGTCTGCTTCGTTTGTGCAGCTCAGACAAAAGCGGGTTACGCTCATGCAGGAGCCTGGGCTGAATCAGACGTGTGTCCTGTGCTGCCATCAATCAGCAGGACGCCTGATGAATTAAATATGGAGCCAGGGGAATGAAAAAGCCCCGAAGCACCGAGGGACGAAGAGGTCACGTCCTCTGAGTTTAATTCTAGGAAACGAAACGGCCTGCAATGCTCATTTTATGTTGCTTTAGCTGTTAGTTTGTCCGCTCAGAGCTGTTTGTTGTTGGACATGTCGCAGGCCTGTTTGAATTGCTGAAGTTTGACATTTAAGAGGAAAGAGAAACCAGGCGAGGCTCCTTCCTCACGCCTCAATCGCAAGCGGCAGCTAATTTCCTTCCTAATGTCCCTTCATCGCAGGTGAAGAAACGTGCAAAATTGAGATAAATTTCCAGATTTTCCTGTGAAATCCAGCATGAAAAACGTGTCGGGCCTTTTTGTTCCCATTTCAATGCGTTTTATGGCTCAGTGCTGGGGACAGCTGTGGCTGGAAGCACACATGATATTTTTGGGTTGTTCATCCGTCTGACTCACGTGAACCTGACGTCTCAGGAGAGCGTTTCATTACATCTGGCAGGAGCCACAGCTGAGTGTGTGTGTGTGTGTGTGTGTGTCCTGCGTGTAGCAGCATCCATCTTTTGAAGCCCAGCAGTTTCACATCTGTCCAGCACTGGCTCGCTGGTACTGTGGAAAAAGACAGGGTTTGTACAGGTGCTTGAAATCCTTGAAAATTTTACATTGCATCCAGCCAGATTAGCAAGCAAAGTCTACCTCTGGGGAAAAGTCACGTTAAAGGCGTCCTTCTGTACTTTTTGACTTTGTACTTTTTTGAAATTGTATAGCATAGTGCTATAACGATGGTTAAAGAGTAATATACTTCCAGTGAGTATTTATGGCTTCAAATAGTTGCATAAATCATTACAGCTGTAAGCTGTTGCTCTCAAATGGACCTTGAAAGTGCTTTAAAACTGCTTGAATGTGACCCTGGAAAAGGTGTACGTAGCCTGTATGGTCCCTCATATTATGATGATGCCCTTCAGCGGCTCTTCATATTGTGACGATGCCCTTCAGCGCTCTTTATCAAATCAATCTGGAGTAAACACGACCGAACCGGCTCTCAGAGGGACGTTAAAGTGCGAGGCGGTGATGGGAGTTAAACAGGCCCCGTCTGTGTGCTCGGCCACGTCAACACACGCTGTAGCCCTGGACGTGTTGTGCACAAACTGGTCAGACGGGTGGGGGTTGGATAAACACACACTAACCCCCCGTCTGGTGCTTTCACAGACACTCCTCCCCGAGCTTTGTCTGTTAAGTTACATAAGAGCAACAGGCAGGGAAACAGCAGCCCGATTTCTGCCAACAGCCCTTTTGTTAGAGCTTGTGCTGAAGAGTCGGCTCGGGTTGACTTTCACTACCGGGCTTAATCCCCCCCTGGAAGAGAAACGCTACATGACAGACCAAACTGAGTTTTTCCTTCATCGGAAAAACATCGCAAAAGAGGCCAAAGTCCAGCACTAAATACTGCTGGGCATTGTTGGGAGACTTTCCGTCGCTGTCACTCACTGGCATGCACAAGTGTCAGGCTAGGCCTTGAGGTCAATTCATTCTGACAGGAACTTTCAGAAGTTACTAAACTTTTGGAAGAAACTTCCAAATTTTATGTGTGTTCCTGCTGCAGTTGGTTTTACTTGTCAAAGCGCCGAGACAACTTTGGCATTAGCTTTAGCCACCATCAGCAAACAATATGATAAACTTCAGACGTCTGATTTGATAAAGCCCACTGGGATTTGCAGTCATGGAAAACTCTCAACTGTAAATACATGGTGTGAAAGCAGCTAGGGTAGATACCAGCATCACCAGGTATTTATGTTTTTATCTTGAAGAATCAATGAGGGCAAGCCCTTATTTACAGCGATGTGGAGAGTGCAACGTATCAGCAAATAACCCACAAAGAATGAACAAATAATGACAGTCTGAACACCTTTTAGAAACAGTTACATTTAGTAGTTGGTGATGATGGTTTTATATTTGTACCACAGGCTTCAAATAAAGGTGCAGACAGTCTTCTCATTTGAAACATGAAGGCAATGCAGAAGCGTCTTTACTTGCAATACCACCAGGGGCCACTAGGGCTGCCTCCCACAACCTCTGGCTCCCATACACACTCAGTCAACACTCAGTGGGTGTGTTGAGGATGGCAGAGGTCACTCACTCTTCTCCGGCCCAGCCCTCTCATCCAAATATGGATGAGAGGGCATCAAGGGGGGCTCCAGATTTTTAGCTAGCAGCATCCATTCCTTCGAGTCTAAGTGCAGAGTTAAGCACTAGTGAAGAGGAGAAGAGGCAAGTAGTGGGGCCAGGTGCTAGTTAGGAGAAGAGACGTTCCTGGAAGAGTTGGGTCTTTAAAGATCTCCGCACGAGACCTTTATGAGCTCAAAATCAGCCACACTTGACTAATTGAGGCCTGTAAACACCACAATAGCTGCGGGGGAGAAACTTGTACTTAACAGCCCCTCTTAAGACTTCTCTCCTTCTCGCCCGTGTTGTTTCCCCGCTACCTATTGACAGTCCCAGCATGCACCAGCGGCGCTCAAACCAAAGCTTTTGACTGCTGTGGCAAATACTCAATAAGTCTTTTTTTCTTCTTTTCTCTTTTTTTTTGTCTTTTTGGCGCTGCACGCCAATTCTGCTGTGGTTTTACCCGGAGTCACCTCGCTCACTGGAAAGCTGGACGGCAGTAACCTCTGCTGGGGATGCAGAGGAGGAAGGGTGGGCGCAGCTCTTCCGCTGGGTTCGCAGTGGCAGTGAAGCAAGAAGCAGTGTGTGTGTGTGTGTGTGTGTGTGTGTGTGTGTGTGCGTGTGTGTGTGTGTGGATTTACAAGCATGAGCTGGGTAATCCAGTGGGCAGAAATTACCCCGCTTTATGGAGAGCTTTAATACTGGGGCAAGACTCTGCCAGACCCTGTTAAGCTTCTCCAAGAACACACACTCAATTGCACGTGTTTTTAAAAGAAACGGGAGGGGAGTGGGGGTGGGGGCGGGGGCGGGTGGATGGGGAGGTGGAGGGGGGGGGCAGTTTGGGGTTTGAGGCAAACACACAAACACACACTGAGGTCTAGTAAGAACTGCTGCTTCTATTCCAAGAACTGGATCGCTGGCCAAAAAAATGACCAATTGCAAAACACTCCCTCCTTGTAAACCCCCCCCGCCCCCGCCCCCCTCCCCTCCTTTGAGGGTCTCATTCCTGCCAAAACTTGTGAGTGATTGAGTTTGTGGGCAAGGCTGAAATGATGGAGGCCTGGTTTGAACCCAAGGTCCAAACTCTGAAAGTGGCGTCACAGAAAGCCAGGCCTCAGAACGTTACAGTCGAGAATGAAACGGCACTTTCACATCTGAACTTCTCCGTTTCCAGAGCCAGTGTTTGTTTTTTCTCTCACTTCCTGCAAAGGAAGTAATGTTGTAACAGATGGAGCAGATTCAGGCCTCGGATGATTTTTTTTTTTGTATCATCCAAGACTGCAGACATTCAGACAAAGGCTCCATCTCTTTAATATGGCTTCCTACAGCAGGTCCAAAAACGTCATCATGTTTTGGATATTAAAATGAAAGTTGGAAAAGGGATAAACAGAATTTCACTTAAAATATGAGTGTGAAACAAACACCTTTCTAGTGAAATTCAACCATACCAGGTCCTCTTAAAAACACATTAAGACCTGGAATTGAACTCCCAACTTAAAGCTGCAAAGCTACATCACATGGAACTAATAGTGAGGAATCCTTTGGGCTCATTGTTTTAGCTGTTTTTTTTCCTCTTCCTGGAACTTGTGCCTCAAAATTACATTTAACTGCAGCACTCTAGTAACAGCACATAGTCACATTCCTCTGCACACCACAGGCAAAATGCAAGCTCACTGTATGAGCGCAGAGCTCGACGGGAGTGCGAGGGCTCTTAATAAACTCTTGTTTTTACAGTGAGAAACCCCAGGGCCATGGCTCTGAACTCTGTAACATTTCCAGACCGTCTTCCGGCTCAGAAACGAGACGACGTTCCCAAGGTCAGGAGTTTGGAGTTTGTAGTTGAAGATTAAGATCTGGTTGTTTCAACTCACTGGGAAGCGTGCGTGAATGGGACATGAGTTGTGTAGCATGGAGAAGCAGCTGTATCATCAATCGGCCCCTGAGAGAGAGACAAAGAGAGATAGGGGAGCGAGGCCGCTGCTGATTCATGCAGATTGTCTCCAATTATGACTCAGCGTGAGCGTCTGACTCCGCAGGAGCTGCGAAATTAGCGAATCGTTCCGATCGCTTCGAGCCTGGGTCGGGACGTTCGGTACAACGGGAATTTCTTTTTTTTTTCCCCTGCAAATGCTGCAGAGACTCTAGATATCATCTCGGCGTGCGATGGTCCCACTGCTTCGGCGTATCCCATCGATCGATCTCTGCAGCTCCAGGCAGGAAGTAGACAGAACGCTTTTACCACGAGCTGATAAAAATCGCTCTGAAAACACGCGAAAGACGAACGGCGACACAGATTTGTTGATGGACAACGCGTGTTTTCACGCAGCCGGGGCTCTGGAGTCTGGAGCCGACAGGACCGTTGCGGCACCTTTTGATCCGAGCCGCGTCGGCTTTATTGAAGCTGACACGCACAACATGTTCAGCTCGTTAACCTCGGCCCCCGCCACGGGGGAGGCAGGCGGCCCCGCGCCACGGGAGAAAATATATTCGTTCTGGCGTGTCATGGAATTACTTTAATGTTTCACACGACTGAAATAATTCCTGTCTTAATTGAGCGTAATTAACGTGCCAGACTGTTCTCTCCAAGACCAAGCAATTTGACAATGTTTATGTACACATGTGGCACGAGACCTGGACTGATATTAATGTATCATATTTAAGCAGTATTGTGTTGATGCAACACAATGCACATACATACATATTCCAAGATACACGTTGAAATGTCACAAAACATGAGTCACATTGCCTCATTTTGCATAGTTTCCTTATCAGCTCACTCCCTATTTCGTTACAGGGGGATATGGAGGCTGTAAAACCATAAAAGTTTACATTTAAACTCTGAAATAAAACTGTCAACATTGTTGGGACTTTTTCACCCTCACATCACTCACTCCGGTAAAGTCAGCATCAAACTTCAGATAAATGAGAATCGGCAACATTGAGATAACTTCTGATTCCTATAGAGATGAAGAGCCAGGAAAGAGGATCCTACACTGATAAAGCAGCCTGATAATGACTCATCTGGCTCCATTATTTTCCACTTCTCACCAGCAATGGGACGTGAGTGCTGAGGTGTGACCGGGCAGGTTGTTGCTTCCTCTTTCCTGCTCTCTCTCCTCACTCAGAACTAGGATGCCGGTTCACAGCTTATCAGATGAGAACTAGCTCGCGCGTTGCCACCTTGACACAGATATGCAGATATGCATCTCAGTCGTAAATGAAACAGAAAAATGAGATTCATTCATGTCATCAGATACTGGATTTCTGCTTTTATTCGTCCTGTTTGGCTCATTAACGACAGGGAAACGTGCTCTCTGTTCTTTTGCAAGTGTCGCCAAAGTCGGTCTTTATCGTCTTTGTCTCAAGAGGTCGTGGAGGAAAATGAGCAAACATACACACTGAAGGTAACACATGCTGATAAAGCAGCTCCGACCTTGAGCCGTGTCTCTGGCTCTGGACGCTGGAATGTTTTATCGGTTGGAATGGAGTGTGTGTGTGTGTGTGTGTGTGTGTGTGTGTGTGTGTGTGTGTGTGTGTGTGTGTTGTGATTTGATGACTCCAAGCAGGTTCAGGGGCCCTGACCCACTGTGATCAGCACTCACATGTAATCTAATAAATCATTCAAGCTGTGTAAAGTGGATCCAAGGCTTTTGTCACTTAGGAAGCAAAATGTGTGTATCCATCACCTCAAATATGAGGATTGGCATATTTTCACAATTTTATTTTATTTTATTTTTAAGTTGAAGTTGAAGTTGTTGCTCAACGTTTTGGACTGTTCAAAAGATCAAAAGATCGACCTTCAAAGAGGAAAGAGATATGAGAAAATTGATATTAAACTCCTAAACAACTATCAAGGTCTATTTGTCAGGAGCATTCAGCTTTTAAAGTCAAGCCAAGTGTTTTTGTGTTGGGAAGCTAAAACATTAAGTAGTTGAGACCATATTTCACAGGATTCAGTAGAGAAAAGCTTCTGACTTCTTCACATTTTTCTCTGCCTTCATGATAAACCTGCAGCTGTGTCACTGTGACAACAGCAGCGAGGCCAAGCGGCTGTAATCTCGTAGCCTTGATTGATACAGACAGAAACAGAAGCAGAAAACAAAGTGGCCAAGACAGAAACCAAACATCTCATAATCTGTCATGTGAAGGGCCGAGGACTCTATCAAGGCTGCGTCTTGGTCGAAGAGTTTTTCTTTTGACTGATTTGGCTTTTGCTCTCCCATAAAATTCCTTATCTGACATCGGTAGCGTCTCGAAACGGAGGCTGAATAACTTTCCCTGCTTTCCTAACAATAGCTACGTCCTGTTTGTTTGGCTGCAGCAGCCCCTCCGCTCTGCATCCATCTGCTCCGACAGCCCGCCTCGCTGTCCTACATTCCTCTTAGCGGGGCGCTCCAACCGCCCCGCCACCGAATGAGCAAGTGAGACGTGATGAGGGCTGATGTGCGGGACATGCAGCGGCCCCCCGTCACCTTGCACGTCCTTGGGAGAGAGCTCGGACCTGTATTGCTCGGCGGACTCGAGGGCCGTTTAATTTCCATAATGTAACGACGTGCGAAGGGAAGTTAATCTGAGAAAACGTCCCCCGTAAACCTGGTTCAGTCCGCTGATTGAATGGAACCTGGGACGGTCGAGTGGATGATTTATCCTTGTTCTCTGACGCTAACATAGAAACTATGGAAGGTTGGTTTCATTGAAAGGCCTCAGATGCTATTTTACAACCCTTTTTCAATCCTGTTTTTAGGTTTTTGGCACCCTTTCACAGTTATTTGACACATTAGCTTTACTCTGGCTGTCTTGCCTGCCACTCACATGAATGATCACATGACCACCTTGTTAAACAAGGTGGTGGAGCATGTGCACATCCAGCCTATAATATTTGAGCCATAATCAGAGGAGGAATCAGATATTGAGAAACACCCAAGAGAGTCTACACTCTTATTTCAACAGAGACGTCATATGCCTTTATTTACTCACATACTGTACCTGCACTCGAACTCATTCTCACTTTGTCACTTCCTGTGTTTGCTCAGATTTTTGCAATATTATCCACATCTAAGAATTTGAAATCCATGTGTGACAGGACACTATCAGTATTCAACAAAAGCCAGTTTAAAAGGGGCTTTTTTTGTTTTGTTTTTTCACTCTAGGCCTTGTTTTCAGTAACAACTCTGTCTCGCTGTCTCCTTTGGAAGGTGCACGGCCGAGTCACACATTCACCGTGTGCACCATCGTGTTACTCTTCACACTGAGCAGACGCCACGCACACATGCACACACACACACACACACACACACACACACACACACACACACACACTCACACTCACACTCACACTCACAGCATCGGAGACACTGACCCGATTTGCGGGCTGCACATGTGACATCCTGCGGCGTCAGACAGGCCGGCAGAGACGGGGCGGGAGGTGGACCGTGGAGCAGCCGGTGGAGCCGGTGAAGGTCAGCAGACGGTCAGGGGCTGGAGGGCCCGAGGACGAGCGGATGGGACGGAGACGCAGCCGGCTGGGTCTGCGCTCGCTGAGAAGTTTCGCCCTCGCTTCGGATGTCGAAGCTTGTGCACATGTAGCCAGAGTAGTAGCACAGTAGCACAATCAGGGATGAAAAGTTGAAAGATAGATTTCTGATCATCAGCTCTGTTAGAAGAGGGGAAAAAGAGGGACTTAGGCTTAGATGCTTAGTTAAGATAAAGCTGAGGTTAAAGAATATCACAAATAGATCTGAACCTTCTCCACGGAAACAGCGTCATACAAGAAACATGGTCCAAGGAACAACTGACGTGTTGTTTAGAGATGTGACATGGAAAAACTGAACAGATCTTGTCTGTTATAAACATCTGAAACTGCTGGAAATGTGTAATCTCTCTGATCATTATCAAATTTACTGTAACTACTACCAGATTTTCCCACAAGCTCCATCATTTTCTCTTTTTTTCCTCCTTTCTTTGATTGATTAATATTTGAACCGCTCGTTTGACATTTTTATCTAGACGTGCATCATTTTACATCCATACGCTTTGAAAATCCTGATGAAATTCAATGTAAAGAACTATAAAGTTTGGAAGTGTGGGAGGATTTACTCATTTTAAAAGTCCACTGTAATAAGGCTTTCAACATCACCCAGCCTCTATCATTGTATTGTTGGACTCGCTCAGAGAGAGACTTCAAAACGTTTCAGCACAAAGCCTGCATTAAAAACTCAAAGTGCTCGGTGTCGAACAAGTAGACGAGGAGGAGGCAGCGAGGAAAATCCCATTCAGCTGCATTACGGAAAAATCTTGCCAGTCGCCAGTATTTGCCTTTGAGTCTGTATTTCTAATGGGATGCATTGGATTACGGCTTTGAACCTCGGAGACTGAAGATTTACAGAGATGCTGCGACTCTAGAGCTTCGTCCTGCGCTTTCATCTGCAGTCTCACAGACTTCAGTAGCAGAGCTGGAGAAGAAATAAAACAACAGGCGGCGGAGCACGTTCACTAACAACCAGTTGACAATGATGTGTTGAGACAAAGCAGATGCATTTTTACTCAAAATCAATGTAATTACTGTTTACTACTATCTGTAAGTTGATGTACTTTTTGACCACTGGCTAATCAGCTGTCATCCATCCATCTATATCGTTCCAGTTTTACTGCTTTTATCACTGTTTAAATAGTTGTAAATGAACTTTAAGATATCATATATGTCATATATATACATATATATATATATATTATGATTTGAACAATTTTATGTTGTTTTTTCTTAGATTTAAGACAAATAACCAGAACTCGAGAAGAGACATAACCACCTAACTCACTTTATCTGTATTACTGTATAGTATTTATAGGTGGGAGCAGTATGGAGTAATTTTGGAGGGGTTTACAGTATCTATCAACATGTTTGTTGCCTCCTTACTCCACACTGCAGCGTTAGGAACGATTTTCTTTCCCTTCTGCCTCTTTTTTTCTAACAACTCTTTGATCGTGTTCCTTTTTGATTCCCGTGAAATCTCTTAGAGAAAAGAGCACAAAGAAACCGGCACTCATTTACATACAGCACAGACACCTAACAAGGACCCAGAGCGGCCTAATACACACGACTGGAGCGTTGCTTTTCGCCATCCAGAATCTGCTTATGAAATATTAATGCGTTGCATCAGCTGCGGGTGGAGGGTCTGAGGCGAGATGCTGACGTGTAGGAGACGACGGCCTGTGTCGCCGTGAGGCTCGGACCCACTCAATCTGAAAGACAAAGACGCTCTTTCATATAAGAAGCCTCCACGGGGAGAATGAGAGAGAGAGAGAGAGAGAGAGAGAGAGAGAGAGAGAGAGAGAGAGAGAGAGAGAGCTGGCGTACTGTAGTCCACTGCCATCCTCCATGTCTCCGCTAAGCCGCCCTCTGGCTGACTCGTCACTCACCTTCTCTCATTTTATGAGAGGTTGCTGGGCTCGTGCCAAATGATTTGCATCTTCCAGGATTTCAGCCTCAAGTCATCTGTCTTTTTAATAAGTGAGGTCGAGGAAAAAAAGACTCAGGTTGCGGACTCCCAGAGGGTCCGACACTTAAATCCACACGCTCAACTGCTAGAGCTACCGACAACTACTGTACTTTGAGTTATCGATTAATCAAGTAACAACAACTACTGACAACAAACTGAATATTTCTTTGAGGTTTTGAAGAGATTTGAGGCCTTTCTACTTTATCGTATCTGCTTCGTACCTCAAGGATGTTGGGGACTGGGGCCTATTTCCATTAAATGGAGGCAGAAAATATGGATGCAAATCTCTGGTTCTGATTCAGACTGAAGACCTGCCTGCTGTGAGGCCACTTCACCGTATCGCCCTCTAATGGAAAACAGTCTTACTTTATAGATTACGTCCAAGGAACATCCTGTCTCTCGAAGCTTCAATATTTAAGCTGTAAACTACCATCTGATCGAGTGTTTCCACGCAGGTCAGGATTCCACTCCAGAGTTCAGACCGGAAATGTCAGAGACAGAGTGTGTACGCGCCCTGTGAAAGTCAATCTAGGTAGCAACCCCGAAACCTGATATGTAACAGAGGAAACCGGACCGCAGTGGTGCTAACCACTGCATTACCGTGACACCTCCTCTATGACAGCATGATAACACAATGTACGTATGGATGGACACAACAAGAACAAATTGTTGTGAGACAAAGGCCTCATTATTGTAACTTTAATGACGCTATGATTTTGTGTCCTGCTGCCGTAATTAGGCTTCATTCTCTGTCATTTACGGGTCTGAAAATAGTTAGTGCAGCTTATTATTATTTGTATTTATGTGGTTGTTCACACACACCTAACCCTAATCCTTAACTGAAGGCTATCATGGGTCAGATCCTCGGTCTCCTCAGTCAGTCTGCATGTTACAGGACAAGCTAGATAGCTCCTGACCCAGTGTCACCAGTGTATAAACAGCGGCTGTTCAACTGTGCTGCGAGTATGAGCAGGAATTTCACACTTTGGAAATGGGCACCATACCAGGGGCGCCGTCATGTCAGTGAGAGATACCCTCCGTTGAGGGACGTGTGTCACTCTGGGGATCCGGTTTAACCCGGCTCAGATGCTAACAAACATCAGAACAGAAGTTATTTTGATGCGAACACCCTTGAACCCACCCCACGCCCGGCAGCCAATGGCGGCCCAGCATCCATCCCGCTGTTTACAAGTCTCACGACCCGAGAAAAAGAGGGTGGAGATGCCGGGCCAGGGGACCGGGGACCGGGGACTGGGGACTGGGGACTGGGAACCGAGTGTTTCCCAATGTCTGGGGAAAGGAAATAAACAAAGCCAGAGAGGAACTGACAGCGTTTAATGGGAAGGAATTCCCTCGGCTGCGTGGCATTGTGCTCCACCTCTGTAATTCCACCAAACGGAGCGATCGTATCTCTCATTGTGTGCTAGTGGCATGTAGATTATTCATCACAGCCCCCGTCCGCTGCCTGGACGGAAGAGCCTGGGGAGCTTCAGCGTTTCACCACGCTGTTCTGCGGATTGAGCAATAAACAAAACCACAGCGGCCAAAAATACTCATTGGAATGCTTGTTTGTCCTCCTGAGACCGGCTCGTTCATGAAAATATCTGGAGATGCCAGGATGTGAAACAGGGGTATTTATAACGGCGTGTGTGGTGGCGGCGGCTCTGATTGCTGCCTGTCCTGCTCGTTTGGTTGAGTTAACAAACCTCCTCCTGTTGAGTCGGATGCAGAACGACGTTTTTTTCTCCTTTTTTTTTCTTTTTTCTTTTTTTTTTCGCCACTCCATTCATTGCAGAGTCTCGGGCGGTGATGTCATGAAGCGTGGTACAAGTGGAGCCCTGTAAAATGTATCAATGGTTAGCATTTAGCGGCGGTAGAAAGTCGTCATTTGGGGGGCCGAGAGAAACACAAATAATAGTGATTCAGTGTATTCCAGCGTCATCAGACGCACAGCTGACGATGGTAGAAAGCTGTCAGCCATGCATGCTTATTTCCTTATTAGGTGCTACGTAATAACACGTATAGAAGTATAGAGTGTAGGGACTCTCATGTTCTCGTTTTTATTAGAAATTCAAAAAGCCTGGTCTTGTTTTTCCAGCCTGGTGCTCATTTAAAAAGGTCCAGAGTGGAGGATTTAGGAGCATCTTGTGGTAAAGATGGAAAAATGCTATTCATGGTTATGTATTCATTAGTGTATAATGATTGGTTTGTTTGTGTAGCGTTACAATGATCCCTTTATATCCATAGAGGGAGGTGGTTCCTCCTCCGCAGTCTCTGCTACAGTCGTCCAGGAGGGACAACAAAAACGCTGATTTGCATTTTGATTTTTGCATGTTCCCTGTCAGGAAGAGCCGAGGGGTTTGCACATCGACGCTAAGCACCATTAAAACCATCCCTGTGGGGGCTGTTGCTCACCTGTGGTACTGAGTTTATGTGAACTAGTTCAGCTCTGAGGCGTGGATGAAACAGCCAACAATAGTTAGTGTTCCTGGAGCAGAAGGTGAAAAATGGTCATAAACAATGCAAAATGGGAAAAATACAAATGCAAATCAATGCGGTTTATATGAATATCAGACTAGTGGATATGCTTTCCGAATTATAGGATTTTCGTTGTGGTCTAGGAGCAAATGTCCTGTGGTCATATATTGGTCTGTATCCCAGCAATTAGGAAACCTGGTCATCAATTCATTATTCATTATTCAGTGTTCCCTATGAGTAGGGCTAATACCCTTTATTGATCCTAGTGAGGACATCTCAAAAAGGTCAGAGGTCCTGAACGGTGATAAAGATTTGTTGTGACGTGCATAGATTTTAAATTAGTGCGTTAAACCTGGAGCCAACATCATCCATCTATCAGTCCTTGTATTATTTTACCAACTTTGTACCTTAAAAATCATACAAATGGGCAGTTTAGAGTCTCTGCTTGGCCCAAACATGCATGTTTTTGAGGAGAAAAGACTGAGGAAAACCCACACAAACTGGTCCTCAATGTGACCTGGATTCAAACCTAGGAACGTCTCTACAGTGTGGTACGCTATCAACATGGTTTATATAGAAATATCAGACACACTGTAGATCCAAATAGGCAGAATGAATGATAGCATTTCCTTGTAGCCTGGGAAACAGCAAATGGCTTGTGGTTGCATATCAGTCTGCATCCTCCTGATTTAAAGTTGACAGACAGAATCTATACCAGAATCCATCTTTCAGTGTTTCCCTATAACTAGAGCCGAAATCCATTATTGATCTTGTTGTGGATGTCTCAATGAGGTCAGAGGTCACGGTCCTGGTCAGTGGTAAAGATTTTGCCGTGACACGTGGTAAATCCAACTCGCCGAGCTACATCCTGAGCGTTTTAAAACTGGAAACGCCGCCAGCTCTCCATTCATTTCACGCCGGATTAGCGGAGACCTGAGAGCTTTTCATTCGCTAGGGTTAAGACTAATTAGCGGCGAACTCTCAACCTCTCGCTCTGCACTGCAGCTTCTGCTGCACAGAGGTGTGAGGAGGCTGCACCAGGCCGACCCAGCTGAGGCAGCACTACCCTGTGATCATCCCTCTTTGCACTGTTGCATAAATGCTGATGGAGCCTTGGAGCCGTGCCCCATGCACTCCACTCCTCTCCTCTCCTCTCCATTCCTACTTCCTTCTTTCCTTCCTGGTTAGTTGCCGCTCGGCTGCCGCCTCCTCCTCCTCCTCCTCCTCCTCCATCTTGTGTCTCATCTCTGTAAATCCCTGAGCCACAATCCCCTCACTTCTCCCGCTCCCGTCTCCTGCTAATCCATCTCTTCGCTCTTTACACAAGCTGCTGCTCATCCTGTCGTCCCTCTTTACTCTTTCGTCATCACGTTACAGCTGGTTGCCAGCGTTTAAACACAACCCCCCCCCACACCCCACCCCCCCGACAGCGGGAATTATCATCCATCCATCCTCTCTGGTGCCTTCTGCTGAACTAATGGATGAGAAACTGAATTTGATGGCATTTAAAGAGAACCGGTGCCCTGCAGAGAGCACATCCAGGTCTTTATCGGACGAGCCGCCATTGTCGGACTGTGAATGGATTATGTGAGCTTTTAGCAGATATTCTAGTCACATTAATGGTTACGTTTAATTATGTCAGATATAAGTAAGGTCTCTGCTCTGCCCTGTTTTCTGAGTTTACAGCCACCGGGTCCTTATGTTAAATTAGCTGCTCCCAGCAGCAGCTCAGTGACAGGGAATGGTATTTATGAATTGAAAGGGGCTCTTGACCGTGTTTTTCTAAAGCTCCTTATAAGCTGAAATGGGTCAGCTGTAGTCATGAAGCCACAGATAATTATCACCTACACAGCTTGCAGCTTGTTCCCAATCCTTCTGGTTTTACCGCTGCAACTTTGCTGCCGTGCTGAACTCTCACTAACCTCCCAGAAGCACACAGAAATACTGACTTGGTAATGAGCATTATTCAGTATTTAGTGTATAAAAAGCCAGATATTTCACCTGCTACTAAGTGGAGATTAAAAATCAGTCACAAATGTTTGGTTTTGCACCTGGATTCGTAAATTACATGTTAAACTTAGCTACCAACCAGAACTACAACAAGGAATGGACTAACTGATAAAAGTAATCGACTACTCTTTTAATTATTGTCTAGATATTTTTCTCCTCTATGACAGAAACTTGAATGTCATTGATGTCTGGACAGGAACAGTTTATTTACAGATTTCACCTTGACCTTTGTGAAACAGACACTGACACTTTTCACACTTATTGCGTCATTCTGCAAATCAAACAACCAACTGACTGAGCTGAGGAAGTAACCATCAAACCGACGTTGTATTTGCAGTGCTAGCACTGAGTCCCGAATGTGTGTCTGTGCGCCCCCTGCAGGTCAGCCAAGGAAATGTCCCAGGTGTGGAGAGCGCCTCTCTGGCCATGGACACGGAGGAGGGCGTGGAGGTGGTGTGGAACGAGGTGCTCTTCTCTGACAAGAAGGTCTTCAAAGCACAGGAGGTAAAGATGACACTTACTTTAAATGTGTGTTTCAGGAGGAATGAAGTCTCGCAACAACACGACAGAGGTTACATTTCACATATCCTCCTCTGCTGGGGGCTTAGCCTGCAGCTATCAGTCTGATGGCCTGCTCTGCCCGCAGACTCAGGGAGTTTGTTGAGGTTCTCATCCATTCATTATATCCGAGTTTAATGTTACAAAATGTCATAATGTAACAAAACAAAACAAAAACAGTTTCTACCCCCATATCCTCACTGTCTGTTTATCAGCCTGTCAAACTTTATTTGTCACACTCACAAACCTCAAGTAAAGAACAACAAAACACTGTTTCATGACTTTTGAGTCCGTATTATTTTCATTATTGATAATTTTCCTCTTGTGGTCTGTGTGTGCTCTGTTTATCATCTTTCTGCTTTGAAAAGTAATAGGTCTGCCAGAGCAGAAAAATGTTACTTAATTTCTTAAAATCATTCTCAAGATTTTATTAAATACTGAAACATAATTTAAATCATTTTTCAACAAGTAATGGATTAGTTGTTACATTTCTCTTGAGTTTGAACCTCCATTGGACCCTGTTGTCATGTCATGATGATGACCTCTACTTTCTGCTTTTTAGGAGAAGATTAAAGAGATGTTCGAGAACCTCATGCAGGTCGAGCACCCCAACATTGTCAAGTTTCACAAATACTGGCTGGACATGAAGGAGAGCCAGGCTAGGGTATGATTTAGATTCAGTATTTTTAAGTCCTCTTTCCATCCTCTCTCATTCTAACAGTAACAGTATCCTGTCCTCCATCTGCCGCCACAGGTCATCTTTATCACTGAGTACATGTCGTCAGGCAGCCTCAAACAGTTTCTGAAGAAAACTAAGAAGAACCACAAGACCATGAATGTGAAGGTTGGTGCTTAGTGGTGGCTCGGGGTACTGCAGCCCGATCGTTATTCAGATCCATATTTCCCACAGGATTATAGATTATGTAAGAGGACACTCTGCTGGCTCAGTCTGCTCACACATACGTCTCATCCACTCTGCCTTTTCGCACATCTGCTGCTTCTTGTTTAATAACACTAAACTGTTAAAAAAGAGTGTCCTGTATATGCTACTGCTCACACACACACACACACACTGCAGGGAATGAGGAAGAACCGAGGCATTGTGGCGCAGGTATAAATTTCCATACACACAAAGGATTCACGTCTCTCTGCCTCATTATGTTTTAGGCCTGGAAGCGGTGGTGCACTCAGATTCTCTCCGCCCTCAGGTACTGACTGATTTCTTTCATCCTGAGAGATTTCTATCATGAAAGCCGTCACGTTGACCCGAGCGTTTATTGTTTGCCGGCAGTTATCTGCACTCCTGTGACCCGCCGATAATCCACGGCAACCTGACATGCGACACCATCTTCATTCAGCACAACGGCCTCATCAAGATCGGCTCAGGTCTGCTCCCAGCAGGGCTTTATACGTTACTGCATTATGCATGCTCTCTCTCTCTCTCTCTCTCTCACACACACACACACACACTGGATTTTGGATCCATTGAATGAATCTCTACAGCAGAGATGTCTCAATTTTCTTTCCACAGTGTGGCATCGGCTATTTGTTAATGGTAAGAACTGGATCATTTTTGTCATCGTTATGTGCTCATTGGTGTCGTGTCTAATCTCGAGACAGAAATCTTGATCTTCGGACCCAGCAGTGCCTGATTTCGCTGAATCTGTGCCTTAAGCCCTCACTGCAAGGTGTGATCATGGACTGTGATTTTTAAATTGGACAAGCGGATGAATAAATTCCTGCAGCCAAAATCCAGCTTTTTTTTCCCCACCTGCGGCTTTTATCTAAGATCAAGTCTTGTCTGTCTTCTGAATGATTTTGAGAGCGTTATCCATGCCTCTTTTTTTTGCATCCCGTCTTGACTACTGTAACGCGCTTCATGTCGGTGTCAGACAGTCCTAACTCTCACGCTTCACAGTCGATCCAAAGACGCAGCAGCTCATCTATTAACACGAACACGCAGCTGATAGCACGCCTGTCCCGGGCTGACTTCCCTTCACTGTACACTGTGTGAGCCCCTCCTGACCTTTCTGACCTTTTAGTCGCACATGAACCACGGAGGACGCGCTGGTCTGAGGCACAGTGGAGACCAAGCTCTGGAATGAATGACCTCTGCATGTCAGACTGTCCCCCATCACTGCCTGTTTTTAAATCTCCCCTCAAAACACATTTTTTATCCTTTGTCTTTTGATTCACTGTGAGTTTTGAGTCTTGTTCACCACTGTTTTCGTTTTTGCTGTTGCTGTGTTGTCTTTGCGTGTCTCTGAACGTGGTTTTTCAACGTGCTCGATAAATACTTTTGATTTGATCCCTCCTGGTTCATGTTATCCGTGTCCTCGTCAACCAGTGTTTCCAGACGCCAGTGTCCATGGGAAAGGGAGGCAACACCGCGACGAGCAGAGGAATCTTCATTTCTTTGCCCCAGAATATGGAAGTAAGTTTGATGGAGCGTCGCCCATGTGATTGTGATATGCCAAAATTGATGCAATGCAAAGTGAAAATGTAGTGATAAACTCCCCCTGTCGTTCTACAAGATGCACCTTAATCTTAATGTAGCTCTGAAATAAGCCTTTTGCAGCACAGTACTAGAGCTGTAGGAACTGTGTGACCCATCGACTGTAAATATGGGAGATGTTGAGATGTATAGCAGAACTTTTGGACTTTTGCACTGATATCAACAGGACATTCAAAATGTGTATTATCATGCAGAAATGAATCTCTGTTTTTCCTCTGTCTCTATAATGATGCCTGAAATGAAGTTCACAAGCCAAATAAGGCTAAATAACATCATTTGTGGGGACAGCTCCACCGCATGTCTCACCTTCCTCCATCTTTGCTTCCCCTTCTCTGTTTCTAGCTGGCGCAGATGATTATGCCATAGACATTTTCTCCTTTGGCATTTGTGCTCTAGAGGTGAGAGAATATGATCTGCAACATTCCCCTGTCTGTCTGTCTGTTTCTATGTGTGTGTGTGTGTGTGTTAGGCTCTGTTAACAGATGATTTGTAACCCTAGATGGCAGTACTAGAGATCCAGGCCAATGGAGACGCTGCTGTGTCCAAGGAGGCCATCGTCAATGCAGGTCAATCTCTGGAAGACCCTCTCATGAGAGTGAGTCGCAAAAATACTTCACGTCCTAAATACGCAGCAGTGTGACTGGGGAGACGAGGAAATAAAGACAAACTGTCCCACGCTACTCGATTAACTCTCGCCTACACACAACACCTTCCTCCGGCAGGCTAGTTTCATAGCACGAGTGGAGACTTTTCATAGTTTTAGAGCCAACGACTCAGAAAAAACGTGACTCCTGGATCTGCTCCTGGGTCTCAGGCCTGTGCAGGCCGTGCACCGCAGTCACGTCCTGGACTCTGTCTTTGTCTCCTCCTGCAGGAGTTCACGCAGTCGTGTTTGCGCCACGAGGCCAAGCTCCGTCCTACGGCTCACGACCTTCTGTTCCACCGAGTCCTGTTCGAGGTCCACTCCCTCAAACTGCTCGCTGCCCACTGCCTGATCAACAACCAGTGTGAGTTTCTCACCTCCACCAGCCAACTTCACCATGCCAGCGTCTCCTCCACCAGTCCCCATGGCGATGTTTACGTAATCCTCCGTGCGGCAGATCATTTTTACTAGTGTTGTCCAAGTTGGCTTTCGAGCTGAACCGCAGACGTGTTTCTGTTTTGAGCGATACGCCTGTGTCATTTATGTGCTGCTTCACATAAACACATATACGAATGGTGCATAATACCTTTGTTTATCAATGATATTCATATTTATTTACTGATATTTATTAAGTCGTAGTTCTGAATATACCGCTGAAAACCTGCTAAAAACCTGCACGGACTCTTGATTAGACTTAGCTTTGTCATTGCACACATATTTTATTGGGCAATAAAATACAATTTGGCTTTTACCTAGAAGTTCTGAAGTGCAAATATGTCCCACATAAATTAGTAGAAAGTACATTGAATGAACTGCATTAGAGTAAGTGACTGTGAAACATAAATATAACATGAACTGTGGCTTTATATTGTGTTTGTACATGAGACTTTGGTTGCTCACCTTGTCCAAATCTGTCTTTTAGATTTGCTTCCAGAAAACTGTGTGGAGGAGAAAACCAAGTCATTTGACCCCAACGCTGTCATGGCAGAGATCAAACATGAAGACAGACAAGGAGTCCAGCTCAAGTAAAATCACATTTTACATGAGCGACTCTTATCTCTGAATGTCGTCCATCTGTGTCGGGCACAACACTCACTATGTGTTTTCTCATGTCACGACCAGATATTCCCATGTGTCCCCATTGGAACTGGACAAGTTTCTGGAGGACGTCAAGTGAGTGAAAACTGCAGTTTGCAACTTTTGTTTTCTATCAGTGTTTCCTCTTTGGCTGCAGCCTGAAGCTCCACATCCTTTCCTCTCCGCAGGAATGGGATTTACCCCTTGATGAACTTCGCCTCGACCCGGCCTCACCCCGTCCCCCGAGCCCTGTCGCTGTCACAGGAGCAGGTTGAGACAGTCAAGACGCCGACTCCAGAGCCCCAGGAGACAGAAACCAGGAAGGTCAGATTTTGTCAGCTGATATAAACTACAAAATAGCATCTGTGTGACTCGTTGTAAATGTTGTTGTTATTCTTTTTTTTCCCCTCTGTTGTAGGTTGTTCAGATGCACTGTAACCTGGAGTCAAATGAAGAAGGGACCAAAACTCATGTGAGTCACGTAGTGTTACAGGTACTTTGCCAATTTCAGTATAAAACTCATTTGTGAAGTTTTGTTGGGCACTACATATGATTTAGGAGTTCATAACATTGTTGTGGCCAGATTTAAAGTCTGTCTGGATTTAAATTTACATTTTCAATCTCTTCCCCAGCTCTCTCTGTTTCTGAAGATGGAAGACAAACTCCACAGGCAACTTAGCTGCGACATCCTTCCAAGTAAATATTGATGATTTGTTCTTGATGAAGAGTTCTCTTATTGTCAACATTAATAGGATAAATAAATCTTCTGCCTTTTCTGAAGGCGCATTGATGATGCTGCAGCTTTAAAGCCAGTGTTGCTCAGATGAGAGTAGAAAGTGTTTGTTAGGGGCTTAAATCAGTGCCAGACTTGCTGTGGTTTGAGTGTTTACAGGAGCAAGATGGGGTGTGTGTAAACAGTCTGTTTTTGATTGTTGGACAAAAGAGGAGCAGTATGCCAAAAGGAAATAACCAGCTGTATATTGGGCTTTGAATACACAAACTATAACCGTTTGTTGGTTAGAATTAATTCATTTTTCAGATTTGTTGACAATAGGACAATAGGCTGTTTTGGAACTAACATATTTCATGTGAAACTTTCAGCCGACACCTCCAAAGACCTTGCCAGTGAGCTTGTTCACTACGCCTTCATAAATGAGGTTAAAAAAAGCTCTTTACTTCAACTTTTTCACATTGTTTAGAAAACCAGAGCTCTTTCCATGGTGCGGCGAGCTTTCAAACCTTGTCTTGAACCCCTGTGCTGTGTAGGAGGACAGCGAGAAGGTAGCAGGATTCCTGGAGGACGCGATCAGTCGACACCGGGTCCGAGCACTCGCCTCGGGGAACACGCAGTGAGGACGGAGTCACGACAACGATGGCGGCGGTGGCGACTGGCCCACGCAGAGGGGCCCGGGCATCGACCACAGGAGGGAGAGGGCAGCGAGGCGGGATCGTACAGCTGGGACTGACATAGAGAGTGAGAGACGTGAGCTGACCCAGCTGGGGGATGGAATAAAGAGGGAATCTGCGTCCTGAGAGAAAATCACGATAGAGAGATGCAAGAAAGGCCGGCAGTGAGAGAGAGAGAGAGGGAGCAGAGAAACCTCTGGCTGGACGTCCGGAGGCTTCATGGCTGTGTTCAGCAACCCCATAAAGCAGTGAAAGATTGACGGACTCCCTGCCTAAAAGGGCTACCATGCCTTAAGATATCTCGACAACTTACGTTTTCCATAATGCCACTATTCAGAAGACAGATATGTTTCCCTCTCACATGCAGCAGCTATGTTTCCGGAAGGACGTTTTATCGCTCAAAAGCCTCATTTGCACTCCAGTGTCCACATCGACTGGTGGTTATTTACTTTGCATCATGAACTAAACCCTCCCTTCCTCCGTTTTCACCATTTTGGGAATTTTGTATTCCGTCCAGAATACACTGTTAATACTCATTCAGTTATTTATTTTTGTCAACTGTGAACACTAGAAGCTTTGCACAAGCCTGTTTTGTTTGTTTGTTTTTGGCTTTACTTTGACACACCTCACTGCACTCTTTCGGTTAAAGGCCTCTTCTCCCAGTGCTAAACACGCCACGCCTACATGCAGTGATGAGCGATGAGGCGATGCCTCTCTTTTAGCCTGTAGTGCTCTTAAGGGTCTTCCCTGTGAAAGTGTTCTGAAAGCCAAAGACTTGCAAAGTGCCTAAAATGGCAATGTACTTTGGACAAAATTTCCTCATGAAATGGCATCGCACCCAATTTAATAATTTGGAATTTAAGTTATTCGGGCCGATTTTAAAGGAGTTTTAAAATAATGTGAATTGATTTTGGGCGAGTCGCCATCCAGAGTCTGCAGAGTCAGTCTGTTTGAATGTGAGGATGAAATTGACAGCCTGTACTGGCAGCTCCATTAAGAGCTGCAGCCACTTGATATCGGACATAATGGATCAGGCAATAATGCTCTCTGCTGCAGTATTAGTCTGAAAGAGCTGCAGTTTGTGTACAGAAACATTGGGATACATAACGTGAAATTAAATCATATACTGCGGGAAGATTGTTATCAGTGACTTGTTAATAATGAAAGTTGCCATTTGTTTTTGTTTTTTTTAAAACATTACTGCTAGACCCATTTTTACATTACTTCCTAAACCAACTGAGGGTATATTCTATTGCCAGTTTTGTTTTGTAAATGTATCTAAAGGCATTGCAAAAAGAGAAATCCATCCAAAAACAAGTGGTTTATAATGAATAGTAGAGCAAACCCATTGGAGGTGTTTAAAAAATAAAAAACTGCGATTTCACATTCAGTGAAGTTTTATTTGAGACAATATCAGCATGAACTTTGGAATTGATTGCATTCCTGCCCACACAAACACAAAAATAGAATACATGTCTCTGCCATGTTTCCTACGCAAAACTCTAATCTTGGCTTAATAAAAGTTTGGGTGGATTTGTCCTAAACAAAGTTGGACAGCAATGAACTATGGTGAATTGTCTGACTGGGCTTCAACAGTATACTCTCTGTCACAGTTATTCAGCTCCACTCCATTTGTTTCCTGGGGTCTGTTAGGTTGCAGTTTCATAACAGTTACACAGCTGTACAGTCATTGCTTACAGTACTTACTTACTCTACTCTGTGTCAAGCCTTCTTATCAATGTATGGAGTCCCAGACATTCACCTAGCAGAAGTTGTGATGTACATATTTCTTTGTGGCTACGAAAGGGTTTACTTTTAAGACAAAAAGTCAATGCAAAGCAGTGCCACTGTTGCTTTCATCCAATCTAATGAACTGCATGTCTTAATAGCCTGCAACCATTCAAAACTTTGCATTCTGCCTTTGTCAGTCACAGCTCAGTTCCAGAGGGGACACGACCAAGAAAATGAATGTTAAGACTGTGCAAACATGAAAACAAAACATCCATATCAGTCTTATTTTATGTTGAATGACTTTACTTCCCGTGAATCTGTTGAATGAAACTTGCCTTTGAATGTGTTATAGTTAAAACCTTTGTTAAATATTGTAGCTACTGCAATTAAATACATGACAATAAACAAATGTGTGACATGTTGGGTTTGTTTGAAGTTTGTAGGTTTATTCATTTGATAACCTCAACAGACATATTTATTTTTCAGTTAAATTTGTCCAGCTAATAATGTTGATTATTTATTTACTATCAAACTGTAACAAATAGGTTTTTTATCAATATAGACTAGGAAACACCACTGGGTGGAAAATGAGTGAGAATAGGAATAGGAATAACTTAACTAGTCACCAAAGGGAAATTCATTTGAAGCTCCTCTAGTGAGCAAAGTCCCCTCCTCTTACAGTAGTGCATGATCTTAGATCATTAGATCTAGATAGTTAGAATCTTGAAATTTACCCGTTTTGAAATGAACTAAAGGAAATTGTATTCTATTGGACAATTTCAGTTAAAGAACTGTTTTAAGATCTAATCAACATTTATTCAAGTATAAAAACTGATAAATGTTATAAAATCGAATACGGTAATAATAAACATAATTTGGGACACTTCACCGAGTTTAAACAGTATTTCACTGAATATTAGCATTAAAGACACAATTTGGACTTCAAGTTTATGAGAAACAATGGGGTATTTGTGCTTCCATCCATTACGTTGTGTGCTAAATGCACCCATTACACGGTGTCAATCTCCATCAGGCGCGAGTTTACAAGTCTCGCGATACCTTCCATTGAAAGCTATAACATCTCGCGAGGGTGCGCATCGAGGGCCTCTCCGAGAAGGTGTGCTTCATGGCGCTCACGGAGACTGCGGTAAATATATTAATTGATTAAAAACCTGTTTCTGAGCATTCAGCTACGGTGGGTGTTGCGTAGGAATTATCCACTATCGCTCTGGTTGATATTTGACCAGTATAAACCTCTCATTTATCGAGTTATTTCTCACTGGGGAAGATGCTAATGAATACCTAGCTAACTGGCATTGTCGTATGCTAACTGGACACCAGGCCTCGCGTGGTGCTTTGTGAGATAATATCCAGTTAGAGCCGATACATGCAAATATTTACATGTTTGTTAGTTAGAAAAAAAAATGCTCAACGCATGTTTGGTCCAGATTGAGCTTTAAAACGAGCGATCAATCGCAATTTAATCAAATGTTATTCATCGTGACGTACCACCGCCGTTAGCCTCCGTATGAACAGATGCTAACTCTGCCTTTATCACTGTTAATCTTAGTCTGAAGGCGTGTTTTATTTCCCCTAGAATTTGTTGAATTGTTAAAGCTTCCCCATCAGTCCTCTTCCCCTTGGGGGTTTTCCTGCCTCAGTCTGGTGGACCCGGCGATTAAGCGGGTTGCGTAGGTAAGAGAAGAGTTTGTCCGGTCCCACATGGTTCAAAACCCTGGTGTATGTCCTGTAAATGCCAATTTATTAATGAGCTGTGCTGTGTGAGGTGGTGTATAAGCCCAGTATCATCACAGGAGTGAATAGCACTGGAAAAATGGATGTGGTTATAATAATATAAATGTATTCAGGCAGGTGTTTGTGCTTCACAGGTTTTTATTTTTGATATAAACGGTTGTTTCTGGATTGCAGGGAGGTGAAGCTCTGACGATGGAGAATGGACAGGGCACAGGCTCCAAGCTTGGCCTACCGCCTCTCACCCCAGAGCAGCAGGAGGCACTTCAGAGGGTAAAACACCCACACGCACACACCCATCCATTCATTCTCTACCCAGCGGCCTTACTGGTGGTGTGCTGGTGCAGGGAATACACCCGGAACAGAACAAGGCCTCCATTTAAAACTATATGTATACAGTCTCCACACAAAGTAAAGGATTTCTATATTAACAAGAAAAGACTTAACATGACCTTTTGGTCTCTTTTAAATTCTGGAAAAATGGTTAACTGCGACCCCGCCGTTAGAGGGAAAAAAAATCAATATATTGCCTCTCACATGTATTTGTTTAAAAAAAACAAAACATACTTTGATATAGATTCTCCATGTAGTGCAAACACACAGAAACTGTAAACAGATTGGTGAACACTGCTGCTAGGAAACGTGCAACAGGTGCAGGAGTAATTTCTCTATTCAGATGTGAAAGTGTTGCGTTCATTCAGAGGTCACAGCTTCGGTTTCCTGCAGCCCTACCTACCACCCCTCTGATGGGAGTGATTGTGACTGAGGATGTGGCAGACAAGACCGGCACCAGTGACCCAGCCGGAACACCTGGGGACTCTAGACAGTTTATTTCACTTGAAATAAAGCTAATTGCGTTTGTCCTGTGCATTTGTTGTATTATTTACAACAAGGGAATAAAATGAACCACCACTCACTTATTTCGAAAACCTGTGAGCATCGGCCTCATCCTCTAGAGTTGGCTCACTGTAGATCAGTGATAGCTCAACCCCCGCTTTGCACATGAGCAATTCCATGAGATTTCTGTTCTCGGTTCCTCCAGGCAAAGAAGTATGCCATGGAACAAAGCATTAAGAGTGTGTTGGTGAAGCAGACCATCGCCCACCAGCAACAACAGCTCACCAACCTGCAGGTGAGATGTGGAAAAAACCTCCGTTTGCCCGCCAAAGAAAGCAAAAGTTTGTCATGCGTGTGTTGTCTGTCAGACTGTAAATCTCGACCTTTTCATACTTTTAATGACTCGGGACATCTCCTGACTCAGAGTTTAGGTAAAGCTCTCTCTGCAGTCGTATTCCTCTCTCCACCACATGTAGTGCCCTTGCTTTTTCTTTTTTTTTTGCCTCTGTTCTTTTTCAGATGGAGAAGATCGTCGTGAAGGCTTTTGGTTATGTTAAATGCTTTGCAGTCTTGTTTAAAACTAAAAGGGGGACTTGTTTTATGTTTATTGCTGTGTGGTTACTTGTTATTTTAGCTAGGGGAGGCAACTCCCCCAAACTGTATGTTGTTTAGAGGGAGTGTCTGAATCGTTAGCGTTAGCCTAACCGTTTTTGTCTATCTAGCAAAGCCAATGACAGTTTTGAAAAAGTTAAGCTAAGGGATATCTAACCTACTTTTCAGCACTTTTTTCATCTTTACTGTCTTTCAGATGGCAGCAGTGACAATGGGCTTTGGAGATCCTCTCTCACCTTTACAATCGGTCAATAGATTATTAAATTTTTTTTTTCTGTGCGCATTCCCAATGGAAAAAAAGGACTGTTACCCTTCTTTTACTGGTTGCCCTGGCAACAACCCCTGCCTCTTTATTTAACCGATAAATGCATATTTTGTAAGAAAACTTGGCTTCTAGTTGCTAGTACACTTTGCGAACACCTCCGTCAACCCTTTAAGATAAATGACTTCGCAGTACATCCTCTTTCTTGAGTCGCAAATGGGATAATCTCTGAACAAGAAGTCAGCCAAAGCTTCTTTTTTTTTACTTTTTACCTTTTTGCTCTCAAACAGGTTTTTTTAAATGGGTTTGTAAATGTGAGAAAAGTCACTTCTCTTTTGGAAAATATGCATTTGCTTGATTTTAAAAATGGAAAATAAACCACTTGGCATGGGACGAAAGAGGGATAGCAATCCCTTTAATGGACCAAAATGAGAGAACTGCTGGAACAGGGATCTTTTGGCCATCTCAAAGTCAAGCTTTTTCTGTCGATGAAAAACGTCAACTTTCTCTTCCATTATGTCCAGAACATGTTACATATTGTTGGGAGTAGACGTAAAAAACTATCAGGAAAGCACAGCAACCTTTGGTGGTTAAGCCGCCCCCTCCCCTCCCCTTAGACTTGAAGCTTTAAAAATGCTTTCGTCAGGACTTTGTATGGATTTCGTTTGAACTCCACCTACCATTACTTTTGTTACCTTACTTGCATCCCCGGACTACAGGTCAGTTGCTGAAGCCAAACATTTGTGAGGGCTGTGCATGTCAAATCACTTCAGTGTGTTTTCCTCCATATGTCCGTTCAGTAGTAACAGATCAGAGGCCATTTACGTAATTACACGTGGTGACATCAGTATTTTATAATTGTTATACATGTTAGCATTTTTCTCCACAAAGTTCTGTATCCCATTAATGCCCCATTTACCTGTCAGACCCCCCCTCCCCTCTAACTTGGAATTGGCCTCTAACTGTTTTTGGGGAAAGCAAGCACAGTAGAAAATACACATTTATTATTTCTGTGTGTGTGTGTGTTTGTTTTTTTCTTTCTTGTACTCTCTAATGCTTATGGTGTTGTTCTCCCGGGCTTCTAGGTGGCAGCTCAGAGGCAGCGTGCCCTAGCCATCATGTGCCGGGTGTATGTGGGCTCCATTTACTATGAGCTTGGTGAAGACACCATCAGACAGGCCTTTGCCCCCTTCGGCCCCATCAAGAGCATTGACATGTCTTGGGACTCTGTTACTATGAAACACAAGGTTGGTGGTGCTCAGCGAAGGTGAATGCTCTGCTGTGCCTCTTGTAAATTAATGCCCCCCGTGCGTTCATTCCCTGTTCGTTGCGTCTGCCCGTGCAGGGGTTTGCTTTTGTGGAATATGACGTGCCAGAAGCCGCTCAGCTGGCACTGGAGCAGATGAACTCTGTCATGTTGGGGGGGCGAAACATCAAGGTAATCTATCTGGAGATCAATACCTCTCCAGGTTTTTAGAAACAATTGTAATTGGGGATGAGTGCGATCCAGTAGGCACCGATGCAGATTTGTAACACGCCGACCCAGAAATCCTGCCCCGAACCATGAACGCTCCACGGCAGCTTCCTGTCTGAGCTGCTGCATGGTCGGTCAGTCCTCCATTCATTTGGATGCTCCATGAGGAGCGTCCTGAATTTCTCAGATGTGGTCGATAAAGTTTCTATGTGTCTGTCGTCACTGCTTAGTCTTTGGACTGCTGTTGATTCGATGAAAACTAAAGAATTTGACGTTTCGTGTCAGTTGAATTGATGTTAACTGTTGTTGCTTTCCCTAAGAATAGGTGTTTTCAGTTCACTAAAATGAAGCGCTGAAGATTCAGATAATGCGTCGAAGTTGCACCACAGGACAAATTACACTGCATTGGACCTCAACGAGAACTGGTAGATAAAAACTGAGAGAAAATATCAAAGGAAATGGTAGAAAACCATGTTAATACAATACAAATGCAAGCAGAGATGTAGTAAATGTGAAAATAACCCTATTTCATTAAAAATGGGTTAAAAACTGCATGTTTTTCATTGTAAGAACAGTTTCTTTCAGTTACTGCGTAATCTCAAACACAATGCTGTAACTTTAGGAACTATATAAAATTAAAGATTGAAAGTGGTTTGTATCTGAATCAGATCGGTAGCAGCTTTTGTTTCTGGATCAGATCTAAAAAAAAAAAATATTTGGTTCTGCCCGTCCCTAATTACAATTGACTTTTCTTTTCTTACACATTTCTGTCTAGTTTGCTAAAGGAAACAATTGTATTATTTCTTGACGTGAAAGATACCGAGTCCACCAGTTAATCATTGTTTTTTAAACGCTTAAATGTCCTGAGATGTCATTCAAATGCAACTAATTCTCCCTCTTTGCTTGTCTGTGTCTGTTGATTTCCAGGTGCGTGTGTATGTCTGTTTAGTGTACTGTCTGTGTGTGTGTGTGTGTGGGCGCGTGCGAGTGTGTGTGTCTGTGTGTGTGTGTGTGTGTGTGTGTGTGTTATGCTTCCATGATTTCATTAAAGCTGTTCTAGTGACCAGTTCCAGTAGGATGTCCTCAACGGCGCGTGGCATCGCTCTATGTCCATGATGTGCTGATGATGGGCTGCGTCTGGTTGGTGTTGCTTGGCCGCCCCATCTGTAGTACAGATCCCAGTCCCCCCTTAGCTTCTCGCCTTCACCTAGGGAGCTCAGTTCTGTCGGACAAGAGAGCAGCTTGTCCAGAGTGCGTCCCCATTTTGATGTGGCCACCAGCTCAGTTTGTCAGGCTGTCAGGATCTGCTGTTAGAGGGAAGCTACAGGTGTGCATTTGGTAGGTTAGCAGTCAGGTGGTAATTGCATTGTTTGCTCATCTGATGAGGGATGACTGCTGCTAACACAGCTCATCAGTGCTGAGTGTATTGCATCATACAACATTGAAATGCGTCCGCGGAAACTTTCGTTCGTTCAGGTCGTTGTCCAAGGAGTTGTAGAGCCGTGGCAACTGGCTCGCTCACTTGCCAGGACTCTACAACTCCTTGGAAAATCCATTTGATCGCTTTATTTCCGTCGCATTCAGCAGATCAGGTTCATGGTGGTGGTTGAAATGAGAGGAGTCAGGAGGTGATTCCAGGGTTGTAGTTGTGTCTTTAGAAGATGGGATTCAGGAGTTGAAGTCTTCAGTCTTTCTTGGCCAGTATAAGAAGTGTCCAGTGCTTTGTCAGGTCTCTCAGCCACTTCATTGCCCCCTTAAAGAGTGCAGTGAGGGATAGATTCCTCAGACTAGCCCCAGGTTCCTCAGAGTAGCCTAGTGTAATGGCAGCATTGGAGAGGCCTTGCCTGGACTTGGTGGCAGCAGAAAGTCGGCCTCAGTAGGACCTTGGCTGTCGGGACTTCGTTCTCAGGTGGTACATACCCCCCTTACTCAGTAGCCCTGCTGGTATGATCTGTGCTATAGGTTGGGCGGCCAAGTAACATCGGTCAGGCGCAACCCATCATTGACCAGCTGGCAGAGGAGGCGCGCGCCTTTAACCGAATCTACGTGGCATCCGTCCACCCCGACCTGTCAGACGATGACATCAAGAGTGTGTTTGAAGCCTTTGGAAGGATCAAGTCGTGCACGTTAGCCAGAGACCCCACCTCAGGGCGACACCGAGGCTTTGGCTTCATCGGTGAGCTGGAGGGCGGCGCTCACTCGCTCGTGCTCTCTCTCTCTTCTCCGGCTCCGCCGCCGCTCCGCCATTAACCGCTGTCCTGTTCGCTATCTGCAGAGTACGAAAAGCCTCAGTCGGCCCTGGACGCCGTGTCTTCTATGAACCTGTTCGACCTGGGGGGTCAGTACCTACGAGTAGGCAAAGCAGTGACGCCGCCCATGCCCCTACTGACCCCCACGACCCCTGGTGGTCTGCCGCCTGCTGCAGCCGTGGCTGCAGCGGCAGCCACCGCTAAGATAACGGCCCAGGCAAGTATGAATCCCTTCCAAAGGGATTTAATGGCCTTCCAGGTAAATATAACCAAAGATCTAGGTAGAATTGACACCAAAGCACAGAAATAATGGGCATAGATTTATTCTAAATGAGGTGACTGGGAGAAGGCCAGAGTTGTAGGGATAACATAGAAAACGTACACAATTCAACAGCCCTGAAGTGTGAGACACTAAAAAGGCTTTTATTTGCCTTTTTAAATGTTCAAAACACAGGTGATGCAGATTGATTCAGTTACGAAGAATATAGTCTATGCAGTAAAGTACATAAGAGCTCCTCCCATTCACTGATTGGGTGTGAAGTCTTCTTTCCAGCCTGTTTCCACTGAGCCAGATGAACAGGCAGATGTGCTCTGTAGAATGTGTCAAGCCTCTGAACGTCACTGCTGTGTCCTCCTGACAGTTAGCCTGAACTTTGCTAGCAAATGTTGTCGACCTCGACTCTCAGGAATGAGATGCGGGGTCGAGCTCACCCTCCTGTCATGCTGTGTGATCGTTGACTGTGCTGCCTTGTGCTGTGCTCTGTGTGTTTCCCTTACCTAATGTCTTCGGCCCCCCTCTCTTAAGGAGGCTGTAGCCGGCGCATCAGTCTTGGGAGCGTTAGCAGCGCCCCAACTTCTCAGTCAGCAAATGGGAATCCCCCAGGCTGTAATGGCTGCCCAGGCTCCCGGGGTCATCACAGGTGTGTACCAAAACATGAGTGAGTGCCCTCTTCTAAAAGGACTTTAGAGCACACTTCAAGTGTCTGATTCAAAGCTGCCTGCGGCGTTTTGCATGGTGTTTTCCTTTCAGGTACATTTTGTTTTCAAATGGCCAATCGTAAACAGAATGTGGTCCTGGAGCAACCTGATGAGATTACTTCAGTCATTTTCAGTTCCTTGCAAAGTTGCAAACATCGTGGTTATTTATTTCCAACCAAACTGTTGTGATCAATTGTATGTTTGAAGAGGTTTCTGAACTATGACTTTCATGTGACCTAATTACACTAGGAGGAACTGAATGAGGATCAGCCAATATATCGTTCTGCCAATCACTACCTTTTCATCCATTTAAATGAAGTAATTAGTGTTTGTGTTTTGGCAGATGCATTTAAACTAGATTACCGGCCCTCCAGGGAATAAATTATACAAATGTTGGTCTTCTTCAGTCTTTATCTCAGAACATAATCACAGAGTAACCGATCAGATTCTTCATAGAAAAGTGATCAGAGATTTAGGGTCTCGGTTGACTTCAGGTTTAGTCACTGTTATGATTTCTCTCCCATGAAATGTTGTCCATTGACAGGGTTTCACTTAAAGGAGGTTATTTCTGATAAGATGAACTTATTCATCCCTCTGTGGGGAAATTTACATATGTACAGCAGCTCACAAAGACTTAAAAGTATTACACGCATGATAATGAAGAAAGTTTGAATCATTAAAGTTTGACAAAAACTTGAAATACACAAGTAAGAATAAGAAATGCTACATCCCCAGTTTCACATTGATCATAAAGGTATTGATAAATAGCAAAAATACCAACAGTAACATGTCTGACTATCATTATGCAACATTTCTGAAGTTCTACTTGATAGCAAATTGCCAAATGAGGTCCAAGGAATGACCAGTTTACCAAGTTGCGATCCATCTGTTTGCACGTCATGTCACCGATAGGGAGTCAGAACAACATGGTGCATCTCCCATCATGACTTGAATGTTTTTGCTCCTCTGTACGTGGCTTTGGATCAAAGCGCCTGCTATAAACGACTTAACGTTAGCGTCTGCTTCTCCTGGGAAGGTGTGACTCCGGTGCGCCCCCCGATGCCAGTGCTGCCCCAGGTCGGCCTGGTGAACCCCGTGCTTGCGTCTCCGCCTGTCCTGTCTAATCAAATCGGAGGCGCCAACCAGCAAGAGAGGAAGGAGGAGAAAGAGGAGATGCTGCAGGATGGCACAGGCCAGGAGATGCTGAGCGACCAGGAGCACATGAGCATCTCCGGGAGCAGCGCCCGACACATGGTGATGCAGAAGCTCCTCCGGAAATCAGAGGTGAGACTTTCACAGACCTGAGCCCGAATCCCGAGGACTTGAGACCAAACCTTTATCATTCTCTCATAAAACCCCGGCCTCTGCTCCTGTGCAGTCCACGGTGATGGTGCTCCGGAACATGGTGGGACCAGAGGACATCGACGACGACCTGGAGGGCGAGGTGACGGAGGAGTGCGGCAAGTTCGGCTCCGTCAACAGAGTCATCATCTACCAGGAGAAGCAGGGCGAGGAGGAGGATGCAGATATTATTGTCAAAATCTTTGTAGAGTTTTCCATGGCTTCAGAAATGAACAAAGCTATCCAGGCCCTCAACGACCGCTGGTTCGGAGGTCGCAAGGTCGTCGCAGAGGTCTACGACCAAGACCGGTTCAACAGCAGCGACCTCTCTGCGTAAAGCCTCCACTCCCCCGCCACACACACACACACACACGTACACACACACGTACACACACACGTACACACACACGTACACACACACACACACGTCGCCCACATCGTTTCAGCTGGAGATGATGTTGGTGCCCAAGAAGTTGTAATTATGTTTTTATTTTCTTTCTTGTTTTGTTTTTTTTATAAATTGCTGTCGATATTACTGTTAACCAGCCAAGTGGAGGACCTCAATAAAAAAATTGTCTTTTTTTTGTTTTTTTTTCTGCTTTGTGATCTGTGAAGGTATTTTTTTTTCCCCTTCTCGCTGCAAGTTTCAAAATTTTGTAATCCAATATCTAGGTCTTCCTGCTTCAGCTCCTCTGTCTGTTTTGTTTTTTTTCTCTTATGAACATGTCCGGACTTGTAAACACTTTTCTTTTTACAATTAAAGGTTATTCTTTGTCCACAAAAGGTGTTAGATGTCTTTTTATGAACGGTTCTTATAGAAAAAACAGGATCCTTTGATTTGGACTGTCAATGGTTTCAGTTCTCTGGTTGAAGAGTTTGCATAAAAACATACTGAAAGTCTTTGATATGAAATATAACTGGTTTTTCTTAAATGCTGGTACTTCCAGGTTGATTGTACAGGTGTTTGCTGCCTTGTAGGAGAACCTGTCCGTCTTTTTTTCATTTTCTAACTGCTTCATTTGTCAAAATTATTTGGCACAGTTTCACCTTTCCAAGGGTTTTTGATAGCTGTACATCTGCAGTTGCAACATAATTAAAGTTTGTGATCTACTTGCAAGCAAACTGTTTGAATTGTGACTTGAGAGTGGAGGTTTGGCATTTGTTCTCGTGTTGAGATCATCCTTGAGAAGCATGGTGATGCAACATGTCCAGCAGTAAAGCAGTTTTTGTAATACTAAAGCAGATGGCTTAGTTTTACTATTAAAGTTACTATTAGAGCGTGGAAACATTTCCAAAGCTTACCTGCTCAATATTATGATTGAAAGACAGAGGAAGAAATTGAGTCAACTTGAATCTCAAATCTTAAATGTATGAAACGTACAGATGTTGATGATGATGCTGACCCTGAGTGCAAAGTGATGAACAAAAAATGAGTGTCAAGGAAAGGCTTGAGACTAGTTGAAAGTCCAATGATGAAATTGTCTAAATGTGAGATACTTATAAATTATTTTATCTCCCTTAATTGCCACCTGGGGATAAATGATCTGAATCTGAATTACTTTTAGCTCAACTGGAGCCTCCAGCACTGTTCAACATTGTTCACTTTTGACTATGGGTTTTCTTTTTTCCATTATTGGGACATATTTATTTAATTTTCTATCTATCCTTTCTTGAAAACAAGTGCAGAGCACTTTGAGTTAACTTGTTGTCCTAAAATGTGCTTTATAACTACATTTACTTAATTCATACTTAATAAGGTAAGATACAGTGAGTGCTCTATCCCAGAAGGCAAGTTGTGTCCGTCAGACAAAAGCACACAAAAATATCTTAACACAAGACGACCCTCTTGTAATGAGCATGTAATAAGAAATAAAATATAAATAAACAAGCAGTAGCCATGATAATTTCATGACAAATTATTAGAAAGAAATGGGAAAAATTGAGGTGCTGCAGCAGCTTTATTGTCTTTGTACTATGCAGACACAAGGAGTGAGGGTGCTCCTGCAGAAACGACCATAGTAGTGCAAAAAAATGAACATGAAACAAAACGATACTTGAAAGGATGGCATGGCAAATAAATATGATAGATAGAAACTTTATTGATCCCTATGGGAGGTTCCTGACGGGAAACTCGGTTATAGTGACAGCACCATGTTGGACCTGAAAGTCTACACTAAGCTAAAAAAGACTACAAACGCTGTTGTACTCCAGTAATGTGGCTGTTCCAAGTAAAACATGGATAATACAAGCGGATATCGGTGATGGTTGTGGTAATACACGAATTTATCTATCAATTACTTTATCTTTCCATATTTTTAAAAAGGTATATTTTTCTGTGGCCCTTTGTTTGTTTTGGTACGGAGACGTGTTGCCAAAACAAAAAGTGTCATCTCTGTATCTCGGGACTTGTGTTTTCATGAGTATCGTGTACTACCGCCACCGACCACTGGATGGCGCTGTAAACCCACGTGTGCCTCTTAAGGCTGGAACCGAACACAAGCCCCGCCCCCTAAACACACACACACACACAGACACACAGACACGCGCACGCACGCACTACCCCGGCCTGCCTCGGCTCAACGAGGGGAGGGATGCACGGCTGTTGCTGAGCTCAAGCTCCTCCAACTCGCATTTCGAGCTCTGCGTCGCGCCGAAACAGCAACAGCGTTCACTGGGAACTTCCTCCTGCTCCGTTTGTGATGCTGCTCCCCCGGACAACCCTCGCCACAGGACGGGTTTTTACGCTGCTTCCGTGAGACTTTTGTTTTTAATTTTTTTTGCGCCCGTTTGCTCTGGGCACCACAAAGGCAAAGCAGGCAGTTCCTAGCCGGTGTTAGCCGATGTTAGCCTCCTGCTCAGCCACACTCGCAGCTGGGAGTTAATCTCTGCTGGCTATGTTAGCAGAGGTTGGTGGTGCTAGCTCATCCCATTATAGCCTAACCGTGGTGTCGGTACTACTGGGATGACTGGGACAGCGTTTCTTGTATCGTAGCTTGTGTTGTTAGCCTCGTAACGCAATAGAGGGATGGTGGTGGTAGCTGAGGCGAGCTAACCTCTCTCTCTCTCCCTCCCTCTCTCTCTCTGTCTCTCTATACCATCCATCCTCAAAGTGAGTGAAAGAAGTGAGGACACACTTCTTCTCCAGCCCGGTCGGTGGGAGTTTTCACTTTCCCTTTTTATTCATTGTGATGACGCCAGGAGAGACGTGACCAATCCTCGAAACTGGGAATAATATCGAGATCGAAAGGGATTATTTTTGTGTCTCTTAAGTGGATTTCGGCCTCCGGTATCGGGATCGTCTTGGGGACACAGTGAGTGACATTGAAAGTAAAAGGGGGGCCCTACTACTCCTCACCGAAACAGCCCCCCCACCGCACCATCTCTCTGTCTCCTGCCGACCTTCACCCTCCGATGAGGAGCCTTCAGTAGCACCCAGGCTTTCCCCTCCTCCTCCACCTCCATGCTAAAGTGTATCCCGCTGTGGCGGTGCAATCGCCACGTCGAGTCGGTGGATAAGAGGCACTGCAGCCTGCAGACCGTCCCCGATGAGGTGTTCCGCTACAGCCGCAGCCTGGAGGAGCTTCTCCTCGATGCCAACCAACTCAAAGAGCTACCAAAGGTACCAGATCATAACAATCATCAGGAAGACCTTGTTTCTGTGGTCACAGGCGGAAGTGGTCACATCCCTGGTCCTTGCTATGTCAAAACCGTCCTGTGTGTTACTAAACAGTTGAACAGATTTGTATGCCTGTGAAGAATACTCAAGATGTCTTTCCTCATTCCTTGGAAATCGGGTTTGATCATGTCGATGTTGGCCTGTTTCAGCCGTGCGTCATACTACATCTGCTTATTGACATGCAGTCATGTAGCAGAGGCTTCTATCCCAGCACGAGCATAGTCTCGTAGCTCTACATTCTTCAGAGTACAGTAGTGGAAGTACTGCTACAAGTGCAGCGCCCTATTGAAGGGGTGCATCGAGTGGTTGCCACTGCAAGACGGTCCCAGGTTCGGACATGCAGAGTTCTGGTGGATCTCGTGTGAGTCTGTGTGTCCTGTGACAGACTGAACACATCTCCAGGGTGTATTCCCTGCCTTTGCCTTTTGCGCGCAAGATAAAGGTCCCAGTACATTCTTGTGGCAGGTACAAAGCTAGTGAGATAATGGGTGGGTGGGGAGAAAGGAGCAGGGGGAGAATGATGCATAGGTGCATGTTTATTGCTTGCACATTGATCTGTTAAGTGTAGAAGGACTAGGAAATGACACTCCATGCAAGATAGTGTCACGTAGCCGCTACTGCCCATTCATTATCTTACTGTCTATCTGCAGCACATCTGGTGAAAGTAACAAACACACCGTGGGCAGGACACACTGGTACACACCACTCAGACTCTCACTCACACCTCGTTGGCAAGTTGGAGTCTTCAGTTGGCCTAGCATTTCTGGACTGTGGGAGGAAGCTGGAGAAAACCCACGCAGACTCAGGCAGAACATGCATTCTCCACACAGAAAGACCCCCGGGAGTCAAACCTTCTTGCCGCGAGCCGACAAGAGTTGGAAGACAATATAAGCGAGGCAGAGTGGTGAGATGTTTTACTCAGCTGAGAGTAGTGAAGATGGAGTGGGTTTTTTGGCTGTGTTATCCTGAGGGAGTAACCCGGACCAAAACAGCCGGCACACAACATGTTGCCTGTAGTATTGGCGTCACGGGCCAGTTGGAGTGGTTGTTGTGTGGGAAGGCATGCGTGGAATGAGTTGCAACGCCGTCCCCACCCACACTCCCACTATTTGAAATATGACAAAAGTTCTCTCTCTTTCTCTCTCCACAGCCCGAAGAGTTTATTTTAAGGGGGGGATAGGATTGTTGTCGGTCTGTATTCCCGGTAGTCCTCCCGAGCTGGGGAATAAAACACTCTATTGCTCGACTTTCTCTAGTTTCATCCAGTTTGCTGGGGCCCCAGGCACTGGTTGTGATGCTAGGGGGTCTTGGTATTAATAGACTGGTTAGCAGCAGTCTCTCACATTTCGTGGCACATTCATTAATGATGATTGTTAACAAGTCAGGGTCAGCCCAGGCCGAGGTGCTGATAGGACTCCTGCCCTGGTACCCTCTGGGAGTCCTAGACAATGAAACTTTTTTGAGAAATTCTTCGAGCAGTGAATGCATTTATGTGTATGAACAATCCCTCTATTTGGACGGGGGGGGGGTCCATGTTTAGTTTTCAGTTTGTGTTTGATGAAAGATGGTCTTGTACAATCTTCTAAGCGGACACAAACTTAGCTCTTGTGTTCACCCTTTGGGCTCAGATGCACAGAGAGCGACACATTATAAAGATACACAGTAGTCTTTGGGTGACTGTGGCTCGGGGGCAGCATGGTTGTGTATGGATCAGAAGGTCGGCAGTTCAGTCCCAGCCTTCTGCAGCCTGCATGTCGGGGCATCCTTGGGCAAGATGCCCCAAATTGCCCCTTAGTGAGTCGCCAAAGTATGGACTGTGCATCAATAAAGTTTCGACCTATCTGTCCTTCTTTTTCTTATCTATCATGATCTCTTCTTTCTTTTTTATCGTTTTTTTCTGTCTATATCAAACATCTCTGTCCTCCTCTCTTTTATATCTATCTATTGTACTTTCCATCTGCCATCCTATCTATATCTATCTCTATCCTATCTTTAAATTTTTCATTCTTCCTATCTATCTCTCACCCTTTGTTCTATTCTGTACTATATATATACACATTTATATATCATTTCTTCCACTCCATCCATACCCATCCCTCTGCATAGAGAATGAGAGGGTGATTCTGTATGCTGCCCTACTTTCCCTGCCTGGTCTCACCTGGTCCACACAACGGTTTGTTTCCCCCTTCCTGTCAAGACATCCGCAGCGTACGTGGTGCGTGACCCCCTGTGTCACCGGCCGGACTTCAAACATGCCGGTGCGCAGACAGACAGACAGCTAGACCGACACGGCCTCTCTGTGTGGTGCTGGCTTCAAGCGGGAGACATAAATGCGTGGTGACAGAATGTCTCGTGTGGTTGCGGTCAATGCGTAGCGTGCAGACACAAAGCATATGGGCCCTCGCTCTCTCGGTCCTCGGGAGTCAGCGGGGCTTCACCGAGGGGCGCAGAGCAAGAGGTCAGGAACAAGGGCGCTGACTGTACGGAGGACGGCATTACCATAATGAGCTCACAAGTGAGTAAGGGTTTGAATAATGCCATTATGCATTTGTGTGTGTGCCGTCCTTGTCACTGTGCATTCAAGTCAGAAGCCCCTCTCACGCTGACAGGGACTTTCCACAGTTCTTGAACCGCTGTGGGAGTTGGTAAAAGAAGAACTTAGTTTATCTTTTTTAGAGGATTTTTAGCTCAGGTGTTTTCAAGCGGAGCAAGCCACGTGTGACATAAGAATCATTTTTTGTCATTTTATCCAAACACCTTGCTGCCTGACATGGTAATAAGATGATAACATCTGATCATAGAGCTGTATATATATATATATATATATATATATATATATATATATATATATCCGTTAGTATTAATCATACATGCAGCATGACCGCTGGTTGAGAATGCAAACTAGAAAAGGTCCCGCTGGGTTGTGTAGTTCTTAGAGCCGTCTCAGGCGTGTAGTTCCTGGAGCTGAGATCCTGGTAAACATGAGTTGTGAAAGCAGCAGAGAGATGAAGATGGAGCTGTTAAGTCGTGCTGAAATTCAACAACCTGGGTCGTTATGGCGTGTTGGTCCATCCCTCTGGTCTGTGAACGAGGCGGCCTTTTGACACGGTGTGTGCCTACTGCCCGTGCCACCGAGCGCAGCAACATATGTCATAGATGGAGAATAATCGGCTCACAGGTGACACCTTCACACGCCGTCGCTTCTCTTAATGGAGAGGACTGCAGGCTGTGCCAGGGCCGATCCCGCTGGGTGTATTTCACTCACTGATATCCCATAACAATCGAGTATGACACAATCGATACAGCCATTAAATAACCTTAAACACGGAGAGTTCGCGGCTCGTCTTACATTAGTAATGAACGGTAAAGCCACCGGGGTGCGTAGGAGGTGTTGTGTCTCTGTGGGTGTAGGTGGTTTAGATGGTATTGGGTGGGGTTTAACATGGTGAACAGATGGAGATTTACACGTCCTGACAGTTTTCTTAGGTTTGCACCGCCTCACCCCCACCACCATGCTGCCCACCAGCCTTAGATTATACCACCTGTGGTAATGAAGTTAACATTCTCCACAGAAGGACAGAAATATCAAGGTCTTTTTTTGTGTTTATTGTAGGTTGTTTTTGGTTCTCCAGGCCTGGCTTATTCTTTGAGAAATAGTAGCACCTAGCATGACCTGTCCGATTGGAATGAGTTTAGTGGGGTTGTTAAGAAGGCAGCTGGTCAGGAGTTTCCCGTCATACTCCTACGTCTTTAGCCCTTAATGCGGTGTTTCAGCGCTGTTTATAAATTCTACAAAAACTAACATCAGATAGTCTGTAATAGGTCTTTTGAATGGGATACACTTAATTCCTCCCTCTGTGTCAAAATCTGCAGAAGAATGAAGGCAGCATTTGTCGTATAAAAGTATAAAATGTCAAAATCTGAGTTTAAAAAGTAGCAAAAGACACAGGGTGCTGACCTTATCTGTGCACCTTAATGAGATCTAAAATTACTGCATAATGTTATGGTGATATGTAGATGATGTAGTATTGTTATACAGACTAAATAGATGTGACAGATGTAAAGAAACTATGCCACATTAATGGGATGTTTACATGAGTTTGAATGTAGTTTGACTATAAATTTCCCCCATAGATCCAAAGACCTCTGTCTCTCAGTAGTGACACCTTTTATATTCACGGTTTAATCTGTCAAATTCTCAACAGTTGCTTGTCGTACTTCAGCCAAAAGTTTTAGTCCCTAACCTTTGACCTTTTTTGTGGTTGAAGCAGTGGATCCTACTCTGTAGTAATCTGAATCTGTTCTTCTTCTTTCTGCTGCTGCTGCTGCTATTTGACCAAATAGCCGTGCCTCCCGAGATCATGTTGAGGAAGAGGGAATTATCTTTTTAACCATTCTCAAGTCCCATGACAGGTTACAAAGAAGTCCATTCAAGTCCAATTGCCGCCACCCCCCCCACCCCCCCACCAGTCCCTCCTTCACCCCCCTCATATCCAATGTCATGGCTCTTTGTGTTTCTCTGCACTGCCCCTGACCAGTCTTACATTAAGCGTGTCACGACCATCTTTTTAAGATTTGGTTTTTGGTTAGATCCACCTGACCCCCCCTGCCCCCCCCCTCCAGGTAAGCTGCAGGTGCACCACAAACGGCGGCTCTGTGACACATGTACCAGATCACGTAGATCTCGATTAGGCTTTTCCGTTGTTGAAATAGGGAACAAATCCCTGATGGGTGTGTGTGCCTGGCACTTTGCAGAACAGGTTTCTCAGAGCGAGTGTGGTTAGCATTAGGACCTTCCAGGCACAATTGATATTTTTACAGTACAGATTTTCCCGTCCCAACGCTCGCCAACCCTGGAAATATGTGAGCTAATGAATGAAATCTGTTACTCTCTGCTACAAGTCTGCAGAGAGAGAGCCAGACTTTGACCTTTGGCCATGTTCAGTCTGGTAAAGGAAACTAAGATATTTTGTTGCTTGATGAAAGTGGCAGCACTTTTTTCTTTTAATCCGCATTCATCAGCAGAGAGCTGAGGGGCAGATTGTGGCTCCAGCGGGCCGTGAAAACGCCCCTCAGCACCTCAGCGCTGACCCCCTACCCCTTCCCCTCCGCCTCGCCGCGTCTCACTGTGCGCTTCCTCTGGGATCTACTTTTCTGCCATTTCAAGCACATAAATGGACTGATAAAAATCAGTCTCCTCGAGTCCCTCGTGTGCGCTCAGCCTGGGGTCAAGACGAGCTCAAATGAGGCCCCTTCATTCAACCCTCGGTGTCGATGGTGAATTCCATTGTTTTCCCCACACTTGAATTGAAGTGTTTTGTTCCTCTGCGTTTCTCTTAAAGTCTTAAACGTTGGGCCAGAGAGCTGCTGTGTCCCTATTTAAAGCGATGGTTGAACCATCAAAACCAAAGGATTGTGATAACTTAGAGAAGTTAAGTTTAAAGAATCTGGGACGAGTACAATATATGGCGTGCCCTTGAGTTCTGCAATCCGTCTCTGGTTCTCGATTTTCCAGTTAACTCCTCTGGAGAGACCTGGTTTGTGTCTCTCCCCAGTGAGCGGCTGCACAAGGCAGGGACCTAAGATAAATTACACCTGCCAGCGGCCTCTCTGCGGTAGAACCGCATCGCTCCTCTGGCTCAGCTCTTTCTCACTCTCCGGCTCTTTTCTTCCTCCCTCGCTGTGGTAAAGCAGCAGCTCGCTAAGTGTGTAAAATGGATCTGAGGCACGATTTGTTGTGCAAATGTTTTCCTCCGTTTGTGGTTGTAACACCCACTCTGAATGAGAAGACCTACATCCTTAAGAAAAAACAGAAGTGCAGCTTCTGTAAACCCGGGCACGGCCTTTTCAGAGTCAGGTAGTATGGTGACGTGACGGAGAACTAGGACCAAGGAGGAACAGAGACGTGAAAGAGCTGAGGTTCTTTTTGATGCGAGGGCACATTCAGCAGGTTCCTTTGTCTGAGCTGATGACCAGCTGGTCTCACATCCTGCCCCCTCCCCCAATCTGGTGTGGTGGTGGGGGGGGCTAAATGGGAGGTGTGTGTGAGGGAGGGAGTGAGTGAGAGAGTGAGTATATAGTGGGTGGGAGGGCTGCTGCATTTTTATTCCGGAGATGGATTAACAGGAGGGGGGAGGTGGGGGTCTGGCACCTACATAGGAGGAAGTGATCAGTAGAGCTGAGCTCCGCTGATCCCCAGTCCTCTGGGACTCTATCCACCCATCCATTCATCCGTCCATCCATCCATCCATGAACAGTAGAGCCCGGGCTGACATGCAGTGTCAGGTGGGATTGAAGCAGCCGGGGAAGTGGTCACAGAGCTAACAGCCGGTCCATCCCCCCCCAGAGACTTCTGAATGGTGTGGGCAATTAGATCAGGGGTGGCCACATGGGCAATCCGGGCTGTGTTGTAGAGGCCAAACCAATAAGCTGAATTCAATTCTGCTACATGTTAATTATCTCTTTATTAAAAGCCAAGGCAAGTCCAAGTCGGCTGTATGGTTTTGGTTAGCTGCGGCTGGGGAGAGTAAATGTCACAATTGGGCCACAAAATTGTGGTACAGCCCTCATAAACGCACCAATATTTTACCTCTATTTATATTTTCTAGAATGCTTCAATAAATGTGTTAGTGTGAGAGTGTATTAAGGCTGCAGCCGCTCAAACACGCCTTGGTAAATGTTACTCTTGCTGTTTATTGTCGTCTATGCACCACTTCCATGCAAGGTTCCAGCTCGACGTGATGCGGGTCCGTTTCCCAGCAGTTCTCGCGCCTGCTTGACTCGGGCAAGGTCAGTCTAGCACTGCGGCGCAGAACCGCTGCAGGTTTTTCTCATACATGACACAAACACGTAAACAATCGAGGGGACTGGGGCGATTAGTGTGCTTAGGCCTCCGAGGTCTGTGGCTTTCCTACACGCAAACAAAGGGCAGCGAGACGGGGTGAAAATCACAGTAACTGTAACTTTTGCTGGATTGTATTTTAGTCATTGTGACAGTGATGAGTCTTTCAGCAGTCAATGGCCTGCAGTTATTAGGAACTTTTTGATGATCAGTAATTAATAATGGAATGAAATGGCAAAGAAAGCTGAGCCATCCTAGCTCTTCCACCTGTTGATGTGTAAGACTTGGTAAAAAGGCCAAGTAAAGTTAGTAGTGCTCAGCCTGATATGGTCCGTATGTTATAGTAAACAGGGTTACGTCCACCTCTGTAACCATAGTTAATCGAGGGGGGGGTGTCTACCTCCTGACTGATTCCTAATTTCCCTGAACTAGTGACTGTATCCAGGCCTGGTCAGGTCCGTTTGACTGCACTTCCCTTTTTGTTCCTGTCATGAAATCAGGCCACAGGTCATTTCTGTGAAACTGTGACGAGCATGATATCATACGTGTTGAGCAAAAACAGGCAGCTGCCGTAAGAGACGCACAAAGACGGCGGCCTGGAGTATTTTCATGATGTGAATCACCACATCCAGCAGATTGACACATGCAAATTTTGAGTTTACGTCTTTTTTTTAATGTCGCAAAGGGCTTACTTAGGCCTTTATTGGGCCCAACTAGACATTTGAAGGCTGTACAGAGTTTAAAAATATGCCGTGCATATTTTTAATGAGCAAACGTGATGTGACGGGCTATAAAAGCCTGGTGGTTGCAGCCTGTGTGGTCCTCTCTGAGCACAGTAGCGCTTCCTGTCGGGCCCGCGGCCCCTCACGTGACCCGCTCCTCTCTCCACGCGGTGAATTGGACCCTACGGCCTGGCCCTGGTCACAGGCCTCAAAGGTAAACAAGGAGGCGAGGCCCCGGTGAATAATTGATGGCTGTGGTGGCGCTGGCAGCTGCTTGCGATAGGGGAGCGTCTGTGGCGCGGCCGCGTGGTAGAACGAGACCCGGGCTCTGCTCCTCGCACACGTTAACGCACACAGTGACCAGACCTGCAAGGTGATGTCACTGTCTCTCTCTCTCGCTCTCTCTCTCTCGTTTTGTTCCGCTGTGTTTATGTTTTCTTTTCACCCTCTTGACGGTGAATGTTTGGAGCCAGATGGAGAAGACGGTTTCCAGGGAGTGGCACGTACACTCACACAACAACAAAAGCTGCCGTGACTCTGCCGTCTCTCTAAATAGTAGCAATACACAGATTAGCATCGACATTATGGCTTGATTGACAGATTGGTGGCCAAGATTTCAGAGTTTTTCAGCTTTTCAACTCACCTGTGGCAGATAATAAGACATAAGACGAGAACAGTTAGTAAAAGTTATCAGACTTAAGAACAATAAAAAATTGTCAGACAATAAAAACAGGTAAAAAAATGTTCCTGTACACGGACTGTAAGGGATTATGAAGCTCTTATCTGTTCTGACGAGAAAATCTGTTGAAAATACAGTATTTGTTCGCTGTCAGTCAGGCTTGGTAAACGCAGACAAACTTATCAGCCGGGTGTAATTGCCTCGTAAGAGGTCTGTTACTCCCCATCCTGTTGGAGCGCACTCTCAGGTCATCTGGTTTATTCTGGTGGGCTAAACTGTCTGAGCTGTTCGCACGTTTCTGTTCAGGCCACACACTCAAAAAGTGGTTCAATTCAGCCGTGACATTTTCCTGGAGGAGTTTTGTTTGTGAACCTTTTTTTTTTTGGGATCAGGCGCTTCAGTCCCAGTTATACAAATGGTCCTTTGAGGCTAAATCTCTGAGGGTGCTGGTGTCCCTGTAGAGAGGGGGGGTAGAAAGGTCGCCCGGGATGGCACTAAAACCAACCACAAACAAATGCTGCCCTTTATCTGCAGGCCACACAGGGCCATTGAAGGGCTCCATCTATCACTCTGAAACCTGATAACCCTCACATCCTCTGCCCAGCCTTTCCCCGTACCAGTGGATCAGTGCCCCACACCTCATACTATCTAATCTCCATCTAATTTAGTATTTACACCATTCTACCACTTAAAGGTGACCTAGAATGGTTGAATGGGGTATTTATCCTCTCTTTTTAGAGCTAATATAGAAGCTAAGGAACACACTTAAAGAGAAATGCCTGTTTCTGTGCGGATCCATCTCATACTTAACTTCAGACTTCAATCTGGCTCATCACATGATTTTACATTCACTTGGCAAACAACCTATCTTCGTGACTCCAACCTACCTTCTGGTAAGTAACTGGAGCAGTGCAGCTATTGGTATAGTATAGAGGAAGTACCAGCCGCTGGTACGCTGATATTTCACCAGATACTTCACCAAACGGCCTCACGGTTGCACTGGACTGGACTGGATATGTGAATTACTTTGGAGGTAGGTTTGGTTTGTTCGCCACGTGACGTTTCTGTTCAGATTTGCCGTCTTTTAAGATCCATTTCATTATGCAGTAGGCGAACGAGGTCTCTCTGCATTGTTGTTGTAAGGCCAAGGTAAAAGTGTTGTTTTTACCCTCCCCTTCAACAAAATGCCTTTGTTAATAATTAATTGAGTGTAATAAACGTTGTGCGATCCTAACGGGGTCACCATTACTTCAAGTGCACAGCAGCTGCCACACCAGAGCTGCAGCCCTGCCTTCAAGTGTGCTTTCAAACAGGTGGTCGATTCAGAGCGACTTTCTGCCCCAGGTCGCACTAACAAAAGCCCTCCTTTTGTTTTCCTGCGTGCGTGCGTGCGTGCATGCGTGTGTGTGTGTGTGTGTGTGTGTGCGTGTGTGTGTGTCTGGGGCTGAAACGCAGGCCCTCCCGACAGCGTCAGTTGACGCCTGTGTTTTTCTTGTTGATTCCGTCTTGTTGGGAGCGCGTCTCTGCGAGCAGGAAGTGGGAATAATCAGGCGGGCAGTGGAATGCCCTGTTTTTGTGTCCTCTCGGGACATTGTTTCATAGAGGGTTGAAGGAACTCGAAATCCAGGCGTAAAACGGGAGAATTAAGTGAAATGGACCGCTCGGCCGCAGTGCCACCCACTCGACCACTCCCTCTCTTCTCCTGCCGCACACACGCACTCAGCAGCTCTCCAGCTGATGGGAATCTTTGATAAGTGATGTAAAGCACCTTAAGTCTCTGTAATCGCATAAAATAAGGCACCAAACCGTGAAGAATGTTAAGTCTAAGAGCTCAGAAGCTGATAAAGCAGTATCGTAATAACACTTGGAGTTGCTGACATGTTTACCACTGCAATAGCAGTTTCTGCAGCGCTGGAATCCTCTGAAGGGCTCCAGAGTGCCAACATTGGGGGAATATTTTTGTCCCAACTCGGCCTGTTTGATTGATGATTGTCTCTGAACCGCTCGGTGCTCTTCTGGAGCAGCAGAAATGTCCCACACTGATTTCTCCCAGGCTTTCAAACGGCCTAACTTACGTTGAAAGCGCTGCAAGCGAGCTAGACATAACCCAGTTTGGAGTTGAATGACCATGTGTGAGTTTTTAAGTGTGCACAGGAAGCAAATGTCAAGATGTGATCTGGGAAAATCAGTGAGTTTGCTTGTGATTTTCCAGAAAAGGCTTCTGTGAGGCAGCTCTTTACGTGCAGCCATCCATACTTTTCCCAGACCTGCACTCAAGTGCTTGTGAGCACTGGTGCTGCCTTGCAGCTGATATAATGTGAATTTGCGTTCAATGTATTAACAGTAACATCATTGTTTTGAGTTTCCTGATCCTGAATTGACAGAAGAATCATTTACAGCTTATCTAAATTGCAGTGTTGTCTACTATTCCTCCTCATTGATCCAGACTATTGATTTTTGTCCACCATGGGCTGGTATCAGTGAGCTGCATGTTATAGAAACTGGGTTTGTTCATATTGAAATGCCAGGAAACTGCTCTTTTGTTTAGTCTTTTTATTGCTCTTTCTGGATTCAGTGAAACTCGTCTCATCATCTTTGTGTCTGTTTTCATCCCTGGGACCATGTGTCCACACAGAATATTACATTTAGCCCTCAAGTTGTGCTAATTTACACACAATTATAGACCCTACGTCATATATCAAACACACATAGATTGCGATGTATTACTGCCTTACTTTGTGTTCTATGTCTTTATGACCTGAAATTCCAATTAAACTGGTAAATCCGGCAGATCTGACACATCAGGAGGATGAAAGCAAATTGCCACACACGTTTATGTCTATTTAAACTCAGAGATTCCTCTAACACTTTCCTCATGCTCCACTATGATCACACACTGGCAACAGTGAGTAAAATATGTAATCAGTCCTTTTTAAGCGAGACATTAGTGTAAAATCTGAGAAGCTTGATGCATGTGTGAACACATTGTTGCCATTACTGAAAGTGTAAAGTGGGTCACGGCCACCTGGAAAGTCTTTATTTCAGATTTGGGAGCAGCTTTTTTTTTCGGAGGGTCCCGGCATTGAACAATGATACGCAGTCACGGCCCGTTAATTGGTTCGTGAGCAGACGCAGAACCACACAGGTGGGATGTGTGGGCCTTTGCCACATGAGCGCTCTCAGTGTTCCCGTGTGTGATGGAGGGGGTTCAGCAGAAAGCCCAGCAGGGGCAGCGCGGCACACACGCACACACACGCACGCATGTGTCACGCTCACGTCTGAGCAGCAACAAAGCGCTAATGAGTCTGCAGAAAGGAAGATGGCAGCTATTTGTGTCCATCATGTCTTCCTGCCCCCCCACCCCCCTCCATCGCCCATCTGAGCAAATCTATTCATCTCCAGTGTAGCAAGAACGCCCCGATTTTCTCTGTTTGTATCAGAATATGTTTTGCTCTCAACCCTCAGTGATTTTCCTTGTGCTTTTTCTATGGCAATGATGTCTTTACCTATAAATGCGTCTGCGTGGTCTCCACAGAGCGGCCAGATCTGGACGGCCGCCCTCAGCGAACGTGCTGACAGTCGGGGCATTGTTCTCAGAGAAAAAGGCCAGTTATTTTAACTCGAGGAATCGCAGCCATACACAATGCAACCCTCTTTGGCTTTATTCTCCCACCAGGCAGCTTTCTAATAATATTCCTCCCGTCTCTGTCGTGTCAGAGTTCCCTCAGACGTCACACTGAAAGCCACATCCGCGTCCCAAGCTTCTCTGCAACGTGCATGCCGACATTAAGGATTTAGCATGGTTTCTGGCTGCAATTGTGGCAGATTAAAAAAAGAGTTTGTGGCGACAGAATAGATTGTGACTGGCGCGGTGGCCAAGAGTCTAAAGTTGCCTTCACAACAAAACGCACGCGGCCGCAGAATATCCCACCCCGACTGCAGCCGCCTCTCTTTCCCGCTCGCCTGTTCTTGGAATGAGCGTCGTAAAATGATGATTGCATTTGCCAGGTTTGAAAATGGTTGGTCATGAAGGACGCAGTCCACATTTGACCAATTACGCTGATTCTAATTCACTAGCATGCCGGACATATACCGTCCCTTTTCTTCAATTGCTTGGAGCATCTCATCGATTATTATGATATGATGGTGCGATCCCTTGAATATGGCGCAGGCTCTTGCTTGATGTCCTGAGTGGGAGAGAGTAGCTGTTGATTATTTCATTAGTCGATGAATCGATCGGCCATTACGTGCTGGCTATTTCGAGCAGCTTGTTTAAGAATGGCATCAGATCACAGGCTAGCATAAAGTTTTACGACTCGTGTAGCCGCTAGCCAGCACTTGGCACCGCGTCGGAGGAACTCGCTGGGACGGAGCAGCTCCCTCCACTGGTCCGACTCCCGCCTAACGTCTCCCGTTCACTCAGCCATTGATCCCATTCCAGTCGGGGATTGTTGCTCTGTTTTGAGAGGTACAGTCATTCAGCCTGATGCTTGGCTTGGGAAGCTTCGGGCTAACGTGCGAGGCTTGGACTGCAGCGTTGTAATGAACTCAGCGTAGCTCTGTTTGCACTGCGGCACGTGACATCCGAGGAAACACAGGCATGCCTGGAATCTTCCAGGAGTCTGCCCTACCCCTCTGGAAGCTACAGTAACTCCCCCTCACTTGCTCTCTCACACACACAAACATGCACGCACGTACACACACACACACACACACACACTTGAACTTTACTCATTTCACATTCCTGTCGGCGAAGCCCACACACAGGCATTAAAGTCGGGACAAACAGCGGAGCACACATCATACACATGTTCGCCTGGCCTCCGTTGGATCCTCGAGCTTTTTCAGTCTCAGTCTCCACCTTGTTGAATATGACTCTCTGCTTCTTCTCCGTGTGTTTTAATTAAGCCTGCCCTGGCACTTCAGGGACTTAAGACACAAATGGGGACACTGAAAAGAAGATTAACTGGAAGAATGTGGAAGAGTCACTGAGCCTGCCAGCGTGTTTATATTCTATGTTTTGGGCAGGGCTCTTAGTGGGGAGGTTTTGAGCTCATTCAGTGAACACAAGGCAACACATTATTGATGCTTAGGCACATATTGTCTGACGGTGCCTTCAAATGGGCCAGGTCGATCTCATTCAGCTCGATTTGTTCAAAGGTTATTGGAGTGGTGATGCCATTCTCTCTTAAGCTTAGTCATAAACATATTAGGCACTTTCACATCGGCAGCTCTTAGTGGAAGTTCCATAACTGAGCAGGTATTGAACTCAGTGGTTGGGGATCTTTCTATCTCCCACTCCAACGGCGGAACTATGGTGTATACCAAACAGTTATAAAAGCAATACAGCAATACAGGTGTAAACGCAGCTTATGGAGATATGACTAAGACAGCCCGTGGCCTCAGGGACCGAGGCAGGTGAAACTAAAACATGATTATAAGAGCAAACAAAGACCGCAACAATTCAGGCTACGCAAAGCATCAACACTCTGGACTGCATTCCCGACTGCATTGCCACCTAATTAAAGACCGGAGATATGACAGATGTTTATTATTATACATCCTGCCTTAAGACGTCGGATGCTGGCCTAGCAATGGTACGCTTGTCGTCATAGATAGGTTTCCTGTTATCGTAAAAGATGAGGTCCAGATTGGTGATAAACTACTGATCACGTAGTAACACTTTTGGAGTGAGTGCAGTACTTGAAGTAACTTTGCCTTCTGCAGAGGCAGACTGCAACATCCGATTTGTTCTTCTCTAATCCGCGATGAAGTCCAAGCCACAGTTACCAGATCGCTGTTATTCCACTTTGCATGTCTGGTAGCAAAGTTCCTGCAGAGGGGACATTGTCGTACACGATGTTTCCTGCAGCTCAGCAGTCCAATCATTCTTCTGAGCACAGAGACATGTCAGGTAAGGTCAAGGACGAGTTCATTGACTGTGTGCATGCATTGTGTGTGTGCGTGTGCAGTTGGACTCTGTCACCTCATACTTTGTCAGACAAGGAACATGGCACCCTGGCAGAGGTACAAAATGTTCTATCTGCGCTCGGAGGTACAGTGTGATTCTTTTCACGGGCATCATCAGGTTCCCCTGTGCAGTATTTTTAGATCTGCTATCACACACGCCGGGTTCATGACGCTGGGCCGGCACAGGAGCAGAGCCTCAGACAGACACGGGAGATCAGCATGTGCTTGCCTGTGGGCTTAAGGCTAATGTTTTGGTTGTTCCTGACGTTGATCCCCCCCCGGACTTGTGTGGGAGGGGAATTCAGACAACTCTGTAATTATTTTGTCTCCTTGACACATTAATGGAGTTTTGTCTTGTAATCCTAAGTAATGACATCCTTGTCTTGTGTTGAAGATGAGCGTAAATGGGTGACTGACATAATCATCAGTGTTTAAAGGAGACCTAGATTGGTTTAGAATGCTCTTGGCGTTAACATAGAAGCTATGGATCACTGGTTTCATCAGAAATGTCTTGGATGCTATGTTACAATCCTATTTGAAACACTAGCCAGTTTCATGTTTATCTGGCAATCACATAGGCTTTACTCTGACGCATAGATGCATGAATGATCACATAACTTTACGTTCCTTGCCCCCCGCTCAAACTAAGCGGTAACTGGGGCCATAGAGCTAGGGAAGGTGAGGAGGAGGAGGAATCAGATGCTGAGGAAGAACCAGGAGTGTCTACTGCAGCCTCCTGCTCCCATTTATGTGGGATTGCATCACAGTGCTGTTTCCACTGGTGGTGTCAGAGCTGATGCTGAGTAGCTGAGCATCATCAGGGACCCCTCTGCCTCCTCGTCCCCTTGGCAAATCCTTCACAAACCTGTCTCCAAGGTAATGGATCTCCCAGGGCCGGAGGTTTTGCCTGATGCAGAGCTGCATTCACCCTGTGTTGTCAGGGAGAGACACCAGATGGGCTGGGCCTTTTCCTGTCACTGCAGACCTGATGCACCTTCTTTCTCTATGTGTGTGTGTGTGTTTGCACGTTTAGCAGCCTCTGTGAAAGCTGCCTCCAGTTAGTGCGCCTGCAGTGCCACAACCTTGGCCTGTGCCCGCAGCAGAAATGTCACCGAGCAGCACAGAGGAAGAGTAGACCCACTTGTCCCAGAGCTGCAATTTATCCTTGAGCTTTGAACGAGCCACAGCAGCGAAACAGAGACGCTTTATAGCAACACCTAAAGTGGAGCAGTTATTTTATCCTCCGAGACCGGGACACCAGATCAGTCAACTACACAGAGGTGACTTTGTCCTACTCTATTGGACCATGTATTCATATATATATATATATATATATTTCAGTTGTGGGCTTATCTGAACTAACATAGGCTTATCTTTTGTTTTTTCCCCTCAAAAACCACCACAGGAGGATTATAGGTGTTTAATTCTGGTCAAAGATCCTATTGCTGAAGATGAAACGATGTGCTCAAGGTCAAATGAGTTATGTTTCCTGGAGTATTTTATCTCTGACATGACAGATGCACTAAAGGAGAAACGGCTCGGACTTCGAACCCAGGTGGATGCAGGACTGAGCAGCACCTTCGGAGCTTTGTTCAGATTTGTTTGATCCAGGCAGAATTGATCAAAACTGTCCATCTTGTTACCTTGTGGCAAGACAGTGACTGGCTGGATAACACTGTCGCCTCACGTCAAGCAGGTTGTTGGGTTAGTCTAAAAACAGTGTTTTTACGGGTAGTTTGTGGTGCAGATGTTTGATGTAAATGATCCAAATAGTCTGACGTCACCAGTGAATTCCACTGGATGGGGTTTGATTGATAACCTGTCAGATTTGTCTTTTTTTTTTTTTCACGCTCCAAATTCACGGCCATTACCCTTAAATCCAATGGTAATTCAACCCAAGCTATTACAATTCCAGGTTTTCATCAGTCCTTGTCATCAGACTCTGGCAAAGATTAATGTTCTGTGAAAAATCACCAGCGTACAGTGTGTTAGAGCTTGGCAGCATTAAATCTTAAAAGTATGTTGCTTTAAATCTCACAATTTCAAAGTGGAAATGTGCTTTAGAGGCGGCAAAGCTCCCCTACCTGGGAGAATATCAGTGAAGGGAGCCAGTGGGGCTGTAGCTGTCGCCTTACATGCTGCTTTCACGCGATTAGAGGACATTCCTAAGAGTGAAATATAAAAGCACATGTGAGAGAGAGAGAGAGAGAGAGAGAGAGAGAGAGAGAGAGAGTGTGGCCCTCCTGCAGGAGGGAGAATGCCAAGACCGTTACTGGAAAACGATAGACACCGAGCCACATGATCCTGTGAGGGAGGCCACAACCTGGACACCCGCACAATGCTGCAATTGTGCCGAGGCTGCGAGTGCACTGGAGATGCACACCAGCGACTCCAGTCTGTTCTTAAGGTGTTAGGCTCGACGCTGCGCCTGTGGTTAAAGATGTTAAGTGGAGAGAAGTCGTGATTTCTCACTTATTTTACTCTCTCCAGTAACCTCAGCCCCTGTGTCTTATCTGCTTATGCTGAACCAAGCAGCTGTGGTGCCAAAGAGCCGCTCTTACAGCTGCTAATGTGTTTTTAGCGTAGTATGTGTTGACATGATCCTAAATAGCCAGTAAATGACTTGTATATACAGTTGCTGGGCCGTGCAGGGCCCGGGGGCCTGGGTCCCGTGCTCGCTATGGGACAAACTGGAGAGGGAGAGGGAGAGCTGGCAGACAGGGAGCGCATACCGGATCCAGCCCATCCAGGAAAGAGCCCAACGTCCTCTGTGGACTATAAACAATAGGGCTCCTGGTTTTGTGTCATGTTTGTGGGAACAGAGAAAGAGAATGACGTAGCACGTCAGTGGGAGAGGAGGTGGGAAAGGGGCCTCCGCCGCAGTTAGGTTTTTGTATCTCCCTGTGAACTCATTCATTCCTGGTGTGTGACAGCGGCACAGCTCCGGCCAGGGCTTCAACCAAGCAGCCTCTCCTCAATGGGAGCACTGTGCGCTTCACTGACCATTAATATACCCAGTCAACAAAAACAACAACATTTGTTTTGTGCTGTGGGGACGAGCTTCCCCGACGCGCCTTTCCAGATACCTGCAGGAGCATTCATCTCTTCCATTTGCTTGATTTCCATTCCCATCGTTTCCACTTCTTCCAGTGTTGAGGTTTATGATGTTGCACCAGCTTTAAATGCCTTTAAGTCACGCTGTGTTATTGCTTCCGGATTTCTCTAATGTATAAGCTGGGTGTTGACAGCCTATTGATTACCTTTCCAAAGTGCTGTGATAGTTTCAGTCTGGAGCGGGCTGATGGGCTCAGTGAAACCTGAAGCGGAGGCAGACTGTCGGCAGGTGGAAGCGCTCTGTCCAGCCGGGTTCCCTCTCAGCCCCTCGCCGCTACTGCTTTGAATGTGGTTTGGATTGCAAATCTGGACCTGGAAACTCCGAGCTAGCTCACTCTCTCTTTTCCCGTCTGTTGGGTGATGGTTTTAGTGGCCAAAGCAGTGATTAGCCCATCTTTATGGCAACAGTTGAGGGATTACTCATCTATTTTTACTTAACCGTACCAAGCGACCAGGAGACATAACTATCACATGGTACAAACATTATTACACAACTGTCTGCAGAAGACAGGATGGTTTATGGTGTTTGCACTTGTTTGCACTGTGCTTAAACTGAAGGAGGTGTGTGTCTTGCCTGTGTCACAGCAGTTGTGTATTTGCGTGATTTGAAGAGCCTCTCAAGCACACAATGTCACATCCACCTGTTCTCTCTCAGTCTTCCTCCTTCGGCCCCTCGGAGTCTACGTCCCCAGACACGGGTGCGATATAAGGCTTGGTGTTTGTTGTAAATGTTGTATACAGCTGTCAGATAGGAATCCTGCATGGGATGCAGGCAGGATCTGCTGGATTTCCCCCTTGAGGCAAGAGGGTTGGGGGTGGGGGGGACTCTTGTTGTCACTGTGGTTGTTAATTAACCGTGTTGATGGTTAGTGAAATACTATCTGGCTGTGTTTTCAGGACCCTGCTTCTCTCTATGAATCACGGGTTCCCTCTTTATATCAACAGTTTCCAAATTTCTCCTCTTCGTTTATCGAGACAGAGATGCCGTAGGGCAGCCAAGATATACAAGTTGCCTCTCACACGCAGTCATAAACAGGCATAGATAAACTGTGTACATGCCGCGAGCCTCCCGGGTCTATGTCCTGACTCACTCACAGATTAAAATCTTGCCACAGGCTCTTATTTGTATCGGTTTGCCTCAGGCATTACGAGTGTATTAGCAGGGGATGCTAATTTAAGTCTCCATCCTTACTTGGTCAAAAGCAGCATTAGGGTTCAATAGGAAATGAATCATATAGGAACCTAATGCAACTGCAAAGTGCAGCTTAGATGGACGTCCATCTGGAAACAGCGCAGCGTGTTAGAATAGCTTTTTTTTAACCCTCCTGTTGTGTTCATGTCAGGTTGCTTGGGTTTAGATGATAAGAAATCTATACTATAACTTTTAGTCTAAACATAAATTCTTCCATTTGGTAAAACCTAAATCATATCATTTATTGTTTATAGTATCTATTGTTTTACTATTACTAAATACTCAACTGAAAGATATTGCACAACTTCTTCCCTATTTTATGTGCAAATAGGTTTTGAAACAATTTAAGTTTTCTCAATCATGTCAAAACAATATTTACACTGGATTTGAGTATTTTCTGAAAAATAGTGCACTCAGTTTCGTCTGAGTATCTGGTACCTCCTCCAGGCCTGGAGATACTTGAGCACTTCAGGCCATGCATATTTCTGATGGTTTTTTCCCCCCCAACATGTAAATCAGTCAGATTGAACCAGACCACAACAGGTGGGTTAATCATCCCTGAAATCTCATTTCCCTGCGTGTATTCACACCTTCCTATCTCCTGGTTTGGCGCTGGGCTGGGCCCCTGCGGCTGGGCCCCTGCGGCTGGGCCCCTGCGGCTGGGCTCCTATGGCTGTCCTGATACGTGCAGATGCTGCCTGGCCCGACTCTCGGCTGTGTTTGCTCTCGGCCTAGATCAAAGCGGCTGGGACAGGTGTAAATAGATAGGTTGTCAGTCACACCAGCTTTACCACACCCTTCTTTCTGTGTGGCCTGCCGGGCGACTGGAGCCGGATATGGGCAGGCTCGGCTTAAAGTGCCACTTAGGTGAAATGCAAACACACGCAGTGTTTTTCTTCTAATGACACACTCAGCTAGGCACCAATACAAACATGCACGCATGCGTTCTTGTCTTTATATGCAATCGATTAATCATTAAAGTTTCTGCACTTTCTTCAACAAAAACACACAGTACTTAAAGTATTGGGGTTTACATTATATAAGAGCACAGGGGTCAGGCTAAATCACCTTATTGACAGTCTGTTGATCTGTTGCTGTTTTGATTAATAAATGCTGTTATTCATCGGTGCAAGACGGGGTCAGCGAGTCTATAAACCGTTGAGACAATTTGTTGGTCAGTGGCTGAAGTCTGTGTCCCCATTAGTGCTCCGCAGAGTGTCCAGAGCTCTGTGGGAATCCATTGTTTACCATCTATTCTTCATTAATAATCCCCCTTCGCTCCCTTTCTCCCAGCTCTTCTCTCTCCCCACTTGGCACACAATCTTCTTTCTCTGTTCCACTCTCTTCTCCTCACTCGCCCTCCACTATCCTTCTTAGTCATTCCTGTCTTTTGTTATCCTTTGCCACATTCCTCACTCAAGTCTTCATCCTCCCATTTCTAGTCCTCTCCCTCTCCCTCTCTTCTCCGTGGTGCCCTGTCCTGACAATGGAGGAATCCCTTGGCTTCCCTACAGGGAGGAGGAGGGGGGCAGTGAGACTGACAGCCCTGTGTGGGGCTGGCTGCTTGGCCTTTGTCCTCTTGGCCAAAGAAAATGGAGGGAACTGCAAGAGGTGGAGCAGCCGCAGTGGGAGGGAGGAGGGGAAGAGTCAGGGCGTCATTCATGTGAAGAAGTTTTGGCAACTTTGGATATTAACCCTGTGAAGCCAAAGCCATAATACATTACAGAAAACCCTCACTCTTTCTACCTGAAGTATTCATTTAACAAGAGAAGTTACTTTGTAATGTTTTTGATACACAGCACATGATCACAAGTGTTTGAGAAATGTCTTAAATGCTGTTAAATCTCAGAGATCGCAGAGATCATTTCCTACCAATCAATCAGACTTTGTATAGCAGTTTTCATACAGGGTGTAGAGCAGAATACCTTACATGATAAAAGATGGGCAAAAGCAAGATCCCACCCCCACCCAATCACACACACACAACAATAAACTGAATTGTGTGTCCTTTTAACCTTTACATGCTGCCTCATCAGGAGAACTGCATGAATTGCCACGGTTACATAAGTCACAAAATATTTGCTAATCATAACTTGATTCAGAGCACTCGAGTAATCATTTTGAACTATCGGTGACTATATAAATGTTATTTTTAGTAAAGGTTTTCTTGCCAAAATAAAGGAGCACAGCTCCACCATTGTCGTGCTCAGCCCAGGTAATCCGGCACGAGGGAGGAGACGTGCCAGGGTGTTTACAACAGGTTTCTCCAGGAAATTATTGATCTTGGTTATGAGAGAGACGTCTCGGAAACTCATTTAAGGAAGAAGAACTCTTTTTGTGCTGCAGCATCAGTCATAGTTGTTCCTTATTATCATTGTTCCTCCATGCATGTAGCCTTGTTAGCCCCACAGAAACTGTACACCGAGGATAATTAAGTTTAGTGAGAGCAGAGCAGGAGGACTGATTCTTGATGCTGTTTTGTGTCTGAGGTCGCTCATAGACTGAGTTTAACCCACAACAAAGAGCGCAACTATCTATAGAAACGGCTGTGCAGTAATGAGACTTGCCATTCCACTGACCGACCAAGTTACTCAGCCAACCAAATCCCTCTGCTCTTTTTTTTTATTTCCCCGGACACTGAAAGAGTCCGAGCCAGCACAAAAGCTTGTGCTCTCCCCTCTCTCCTCTCCTCCCCTCTCTCCTCTCCTCCCCTCTCTCCTCCCCTCTCCTTTGAGTCCCTCATCTGGGTGGTGCGCACACACACAACTGTGTGTGTAGTTCATATGCGCATTGTGAAGGAATTGATATTGGAAAGAGTGTGGGGGACATGCAGACTAGGCCGACTGGGCAGATTTGGCACGAGATTAAAAAGCCTGTGGAATGTGTGAATAGGAATTCCACTTCCAGAAGAAAGGAAGCGTGTTGGAGTAAAATAGAAAAAACGAGGGGTTATGGGAAGAATGGACTGGAGGCTCATAGATGGTGTGTAGTTGGACTTCCTCTTTAGCAAATGTGGAGATCACAAGTCAACAATTGATGCACAGTTTCTATCCCAAAGCTGTAACTGTGCAGACCCCCCGCTAAACACAACATTAAAGTGCAATAGTGTATTATTACGTGCAATAGCATATGCTGGCATGAATACATGGCTTGACCTTTCATATGAAGAAGTGACTGCAAACTGAGACAATTCTTTGTAAATATTTATCTAGGAGCTATTATTGAATTGTGATGTCTCCCAAGGATCAATCTATGGCCCACTTCTTTCGATCTGTACATCCTGCCACGTTAATTGTTGCAGTTCTAGTCCTATCGTCTTGACGTTTATTTCAGTATAATCTTGGCTTAATCTCTGAGGAATTATGTCTGTAGTCATGCTCTTATTTTTGTTTCAGAAAGTCTCCTGCAGACTAAATGTGGACGTAGGACGGTCATACTCGGTTGTGCGTGCGTGTGTGTGTGTGTGTGTGTGTGTGTGTGTTTGCATGACAGGAGGAGCCTGCTCTGACTGTAGTCTCATGGCATGATTGGAGGGAAACTGTAAGCTAAATGGAGTCACTTGACTGGAACACTGCGGCCTCTGTGAACATCAGGCCTCAGCTCAGTGCACCTACAGTGATTCTTACACAGGACGTACAGACAGACAGAAACACGCCCTCCCTCTAGGACATCGCATTTGCAGACACGCTTTAATTTGTTTCTGTGGCGTGATGTGAGGTCTACAAACATTAGCGTTCCACCCCTGTGAATTTACAGTCTCTTGGAGTGCACTTTAACACACTCGTAAACACTCCTAAGCAAACACCCCCGGCTGCTAATACACGTGAACACACAAACATGCATGTTAACATTCTTTTTAAGCCCACCGAAACAGCTGCTGTGCACTACATCGAGGAAATTCTCCATAGAGGGCTCTACATTCAAGCATGTTAATTACTAAACGCTGAACTTTGATGCAGTCACCCTGCACTTCAACTCATATTCTTGCTTTTAATTTGATATTTCTGCTTGTTTTCTATTCCCTTTTTAGTAGCAATTTAATTTATGTCATTATTTTCATCTAGTTCTTCCACCCTAAAACGCCATGGTGATGGTGAGTGGCCATTGATTGTGGGATACTATGAGTCCACTACATAGGGTGTAATCAGACGGCATTGCAAAATGGAGTACCTAGCATATAGTCCACTTTGTCGTGAGTGGTGAGAGATGTCTGACAGCCTAAGACTGTAATCAGGCCAGCGCGCTGACTTAAAGACCTACTGTACAGGATTTTCCCTCCTGTGACTTAAGGGCGTCTGCACATGCAAACACACACACACACACACACACACACACACACACACATAATTCACCCGAGGCACATTAACACCTTGTCTGACTGGAATGTAAGGGAAGCAGGCCCTATGCAGATGAGACCAGCATTTTACAGTCCTCTACACACACACACACACACACACACACACACACACGTCCCTTTTGCAACTGACACACACAGATGCACACATTGCTCTCTGTCACAGGCCACTCACGGGTGACGAGGCTTCATTCACTGTATAATAATGGAGGATGTCTCATATAATAAGTAGCTGCACCACAGAACTCATTTCACACTAGCTTAGGCCGGTCACACTGTGGATGTTAACACGGACTCTGTCCTTCCCGCTTATCGGAGTCCAGCAGAATGTGTGTGGGTTCTCTATAGTGGTTTTATCCACCAATAATGTCATTTAACTCATACTTTTAGTACTAAAGTACCTTGTACTTTGTGAATTGACTGTAATTAAAGAGGGAACATGGCCACAATCTTGACTGTAGTGCTTAGAAAACATAAGGCAAAAAAAGGGTGATTGAGAGTCTCCAATCCTCCTAAACATGCCTGGGTTTAGACTGGAAGTGGAGAAAGCCCAGAGGGAGAACACGGTACCTCCACACAGAAAGGCCCTCGGTCCCACCAAAGTTCCAACCAGTGTCGCCACAATCTGGACTTCACACTTTATTTTCCAAGTGGCTATTTATACTTTCTGTTGTAGTGACCAGAGGTTTTCTTAAAAGGGCCTGGGCTGATCAGACAGAAGCTGCAGTTGTTTCGTTGTTTTGATTTGTGCAGCACTGCCATAATTAATTCTGGCTACTGTGGAACAAAGACTTTGAACCTGATTAGCCGCCTTTTTGTTTCGCACGAGCACAGCCTGTACACGGCCATCTGACGGAGGCTCGCAAATGCCCCGCGCTGACTGATACTGCGTCTGAGTGCTGTGGAGACCTCACACTGCCCTCTGCTGAGTGCTGACATGGCTATCACATACCTGCCTCTGCTATCACTGCAGTCTGTCCGCTCTGCAATCTTCCTGTTGGCAGCCTCGCTCCCTTCCTTAAGCAAACAGTCCTCATGAGGACTCCCAGCAATGCTCCCTGGTTGCAAAGCTCTAAAGGAAATGTAGCAGGCTGGTTCTCACCCATTCACCGCACCGAGCATATTCAGACTTTCTACAGAAGTTTGCACATGCATGCTCTGTCAGTTAGTCATAATTTCTAATCATGTGAAAGATTATTTCATGGATAATCAGGAATGACCAAAGCATTCTGGGTAAATGTAGAAATGCTGACTGTAGAAGATGACACATCTCAAAAGTCTGGGGAGTTTTTTTATGCTGTGTCACAGTTAAACACACCTGGAAAAGTCCTGGAAAATAAGTTCAAGAAGAGTGGGAGGCTAATGGTCCAATGAATGCTGCCTGAGTGACTGCACAGGCCGTCACAGTGGCGGTACACTTAATCCCACTGCTCCCACTTGTTATTCCAGTTGACCCATTGACCCGTAGAGCACTGCTGCTCCTCTATTGTTTAATTTTGAAAGTCCAACAGTTGGTGGGAAACGGCAAAGGGCCCATTAGGCCCAGTTTTCATTGATGAAATTGACAGTTATTGGGTTGTTTGGAGGGGGGACTGTCAGTAGCTGATTGGATTGGAAGTTGTCATGAATGTAACTGTATGTCAGCAGAACAAAAAGAGAAACCTGTCCAACTCTTGCTGGCCGGTTTGGGCAGTAGGTACAGTCACACAGCTGTTTCCTAGAAAAACATCAGCCGTAGTCCGTCTGCCGCTCAGGAGTGAATGGTCATCTTTGTGAGCGTTCATAACAACTTATTCACAGGCGCGATTGCATTAGCGTGTGCTGCGTTGTGCCTCCCCCTCATTAATGACAGAGCACTAATGGCAGATGTCAAGGGAGAGGAGAGAGGAATGCACTGATGCACAAGCTTTTTAGGATTGGTGATTGGTTTAGCTGGGATGGAGGTGTTTCTGATTGCCCAGCATCCATTATCATACCCACTCTGTGCATTAACAGCATTGTGGGGGGGTCTGCTGGAGAATTAGGGTGAAAGTGTCCCGTCAACCTTAACATGCAGTCGGTTGTTGTGACCAAAGAGAGAGAGAGAGAGAGAGAGAGAGAGAGAGAGAGAGAGAGATAGAGAGATAGTCTTTGGTTTAATCTCTCCTTTCATGCTTTGCTAAATACAATGACACCTCGTCATTATTTGCTGGGAGTTAACATCATGTTTGAAGTGTGTCCTTCTGTTATCAGTGGTGTCAGTGGCTAGGTGTGTGTTTGGTAACACACCCACTTGTCACCTGCTCTACTTCCGTCTCCCCCCCTCCCTCCCTCCCTCCCTCCCTGCCCCGAGGCCGGTTCCCATCTGGGTTTGTTCCCAGTCACATGATCGCCCACAGCTCCCATTTCCTGTTCCTGTCACTCGATACCTGTCACCTGCCACGCAGGGAGCCAACACCCTCTTTGTCTCTCTGTCTCTCTCTCTCTCTCTCTCTCTCTCTCTGTCTCTCTCTCTTTACTGTACTCACGTCTGCCTCCTTCTCGACCCACATTTCACTTTCCATCTCTACTCCAGATCTACCAAGTCAAATGCTGGGAAGCACTTCAAGCTAACAAGCTCTGTCTTGTGCTGCTGGCGAAGTTTGGACAGATTCCGGGAAAAACATCACACGCACCCCCCCCCAACACACCCTCTCCATCCAAACACAATACACATAACTAGTTAAAGCAGGAAATGTCTGTCATCGAGGAACAGAGCGGAGCGGCACTGCAGCATTCTTCTCTCTGGCAGCGTAATTGTAGAGCTGTCCCCCCAGCATGTTGTGTGGAGTGCGAGTACATGTGTGCTTTCACGGTTCTGACGATCCCAAGCTTGGCAGAAAGCATCACAGGAGGTTTCGTGTTATCTTGATTTACTACATGTTTATGCAACAGCTTGGAAGCAGGAGCTGAGCAGCACTCATCATGTAAAGTCCCAGTGACTGAAGCAGAGGACGAGTGCAGAAATGATCTGGATTTTAGGACGGACACACAATCGGTTGTTTCAGCCATCGGGGCTTGTTTACAGGCCCGGCTTTAATTTGAATTAAGGTTTAGGCTCCATCGAGCTGCCAGACGTCTGCGCAACCTATATATTCCCCTGAATGGGATGAATTCCTCTCCCAGAAAGCCCCCAGATCGGCAAGTTCCTCAAGAGTGCTCCTGGCTTAGAGGTCCGCTGGTCTGTGCCAGGCGCACAGTGGCTCCTCTGTGGGCCGCAGAACCACGGGCCGATTGTTGGGGTTAATCACTGCATAGTTTGGGCCTGTTGCGCTCGCTGTTCCCCCGCCAGCTCGTCTTGTCTGTCCGTCCTAACAGCAGATGACACTCAGACGCGCATCGCGGCCCGGCGGAGGAATGCCTCTGAACGCCGTCCCGTCCAACAACCGGGCTCTTGTAAAAGCACTTGGCACGGCCACAGCGGCAGCACTCTGCAGCAGACCCTGCTATCGAGAGGGAGAGAGAGAGGGAGAGAGAGAGAGAGAGAGAGAGGGAGAGAGGGGGAAAAAAGAAGAAGCCACTGTGTTTGGTTGGCGTTGCCATGGCGAGGAGGAGATTTTGGGGAATTGGCGCAGGAATGTTTTCAGAGCTGGTTGAGGAGGAGGCGTCCCTGGTCCTGGACATGCAGGATGTGTTGTGCGTGCGCCGGCGTGGGAGAAGTGCCCCTGACATTCAAAGCACTCCATGTCGTTTCCTCTGCCCGTGACACATGCCACGTCATTCTCAACCAGAGACCCCACACGCAGCCCCGCATAGGCACCTTCTTTAATGTGATAGTATTGAAGTGAGGTCCTTGTCGTCTAATTGATGGAATAGTACGCGCATTTTATTTTTGTAACCATGTTGTGTTGTAACCAAGTTCTGATGAAAGATGATGAATTTATGGACTACTTTAACAACAAAATTACAAATATTAGACAAACAATTACGACCCACTCAGCATGCATGGCAACTAACCAACCCCCTGTTGCAGCCTTTCAGATCACAGATGTGGATATAACCAGGTCACTATCTTCATTTGACCCCATTGACCTGCATCAGCTGACCACTATCATCTCCTCTTCTAAATCTTCGACCTGCCTCCTTGACCCGATTCCGACCAAGTTGTTAAAGGAAGTGCTGCCTTTAATCGCCACCTCCTTACTTGACCTCATCAACCTGTCCATAACAACAGGTTACGTTCCTCTTACGTTCAAAGTCGGAATAATCAAACCCCTCCTCAAGAAACCGTCCCTTGATCCAGGAACTTTAGCAAATTACAGACCGATCTCTAACCTCATCTTCATCTCAAAAATCATTGAGAAGATCATTGCCAACCAGCTTTGTGAACACCTCAATAACAATAGTTTATTTGAATCCTTCCAGTCTGGTTTTAGAATAAATCATAGCACTGAGACTGCACTGGTTAAAGTCACTAATGACCTCTTCATGGCGTCTGACCAGGGTCTCATTTCAGTGCTTGTCTTGTTAGATCTCAGTGCTGCTTTTGATACGGTCGACCACCAGATCTTACTAAGGAGACTGGAATATCAACTCGGAATTAGAGGCACTGCTTTAGACTGGTTCCGGTCCTATCTTTCAGACCGATATCAGTTTGTTTGTGTTAACGATAACCAATCGCCACGTACTAAAGTCAGCCACGGGGTTCCGCAAGGATCTGTGCTTGGTCCAGTTCTCTTCTCTGTATATATGCTCCCTCTAGGTGATATCATCAGGAGTCACTCTATAGATTTCCACTGTTATGCTGATGACACTCAGTTATATCTATCTATCAAGCCGGGCGAGCTCAACCGTCTACAGCAGCTTCAGTCCTGCCTTGATGATGTGAAGGCCTGGATGACTAATAATTTCCTCCTTCTGAACTCTGAAAAAACAGAGTTGCTGCTCATAGGTCCTAAACACCTACGCGATTCAATATCTGATGCCATAGCATTGCAAGGTAGTTTTGCGACTTCTTCTGCCACCACTGTTAAGAACCTAGGTGTTAGTTTTGATCCAGACCTGTCTTTTAGCTCCCACATAAAATCGATCTCACGGACTGCCTACTTCCACCTCCGCAATATTTCAAAAATAAGACACCTCCTCCCTCTCCATTCAGCAGAACAGCTGGTCCATGCCTTTGTTACCTCCAGGCTGGACTACTGCAACTCTCTACTGGCTGGAAGCTCCAATAGGTCGCTGAGAACTCTGCAGCTCATTCAGAACGCGGCAGCTCGTGTCCTGACTAAAACTAGAAAGAGAGATCACATCTCTCCTGTTCTGGCCTCATTACACTGGCTTCCTGTACCTTTCAGGATCCAGTTCAAAATCCTCCTCCTTGTCTATAAAGGTCTTCATGGTCTGGCACCCTCTTACATCTCAGACCTGATAAAACCCTATTGCCCCACTAGGAGACTTCGTTCTCTGAATGCAGGCCTACTTGTGGTTCCAAGAGTCTCTAAGTCTAGATGGGGAGCCAGAGCCTTCAGCTACCAAGGCCCTCTGTTATGGAACCATCTACCAGTCTCAGTCCGGGAGGCAGACACCCTCTCTACCTTTAAGAGTAGGTTAAAAACCCTCCTTTTTGACAGAGCCTACAGATAAATCCAAGATAAGCTGCTATAGGTTGAGTCTGCTGGGGGTCCCCGGCACATTGAGCTCTATCTTCTCTGCCTTCTCTGTGGGTGTGAATCAGGTTCACGTTCCCTCTAGCTTCTCTCTTTCCTCTTGGCCTCTCCCCGTCTGTTTTCCATCTCCTCCTCTTCCTCCCTCTCCTGCCCCTCTCCTTTATCTTTCAATTTATTTTTATTTTTATTTTTATTTTCATTTTATTTTTATTTTCATTTTTATTTTTTGTTTATATATATATATATATATATATATATATATTTTTTTTTTTTAATTAATTAATTAATTAATTAATTTATTCTTATTTTAATTTTATTAATATTTCATTTTTTAATTCTTAATTTTCTGTTTATTCTTATTTTACTTTTTCATTTTTCATTTTATTTTTATTATTTTTATTTTCCCTCCCGACTTCCATCAACACTGAGCTGGATCCAGGACCACCTCTACCCGGCTCATCTCACTGCGGTTCCTCCTGCCTGCTGCTACTATGGACTGATTCAATTCAATTCATTGATTTATATCCTGAACTGTTAGCCATCAATAATGTTTTGTTTGTGCCCGCCTGTCCGTCCTGGGTGAGGATCCCCTCCTCTGTCTCTCACCCTGAGGTTTCTCCCCTTTTTTCCCTCTCAGGGTTTTTCTTGGGAGTTGTTCCTCAGCCTTTGCGAGGGTCTAAGGACAGGGGTTTTTTTTTCACTATGTACACATTGTTGCTCTGCTTGTAAAGTGCTCTGAGATAACAGCTGTTATGATATGGCACTTAAAACAAATAAAAGTTAAGTTAAAGTTAAAGTATTGATCCATATTTGTATTACATTTAGAGAGGCCACGAACATAAAATCCCATATGCTGGTTCTCCAATCTATGAGTAGAGAGCTCAGTGTACCAGGGGGACTACACCTGTAGCCACATAACTATAACTATACATGTATTTAAAAAGCAGAGTTTAAAGCCTAGTCTCAGACACAGAGAGGGTATCTCTACATACTGTAAACACTGGTACCTGAGTGAGAAAGTCATGCTCTGCTTTGTGTTTCGCAGCCTTTCTTCAGACTACTGAACCTCCGGAAGCTCGGCCTAAGTGACAATGAGATCCAGAGACTCCCTCCCGAGGTGGCCAACTTCATGCAGCTGGTGGAGCTGGACATCTCCAAAAACGGTAGCGTACTTAAAATGATCGTACCGGTCCAGACTGGATCACCCTCAAAGATACGTGTCATTTCTGTGAAGACGATGCCTACTCCAAGCGCAGACGAACCAGTCTGAGAATCAACAGACTCCCAGCAGCCAGGAGATAAATATTTGCAGGTCCTCTTTGTCAGATTATCCAGTCTATCTCCAGGCAGAGGAGCACGTCTACAGGATGTCCTTGACATGGAACCAAAAAGAACCAAACCCAAAGCAGTCAGATGTAATACTACCGATTCCTGCAACCCAGGCACATGTCCTGCCCTCTCCGTGTCCCTGCGCTCTCCTGCATGGACGGTCTGTGGCGGGATGAGCCCGTCCGGTAGAAGCGAGGCATCTGCTGTGTCGCACGGCCTATGGAGTGCAGTGGGAGCAGAGTGCGGTGGCCTGTGAGGGCCTCTCCCATCTGTCCGCCTCCCGGCTCCTGCTGCAGGACGGCGCTGAGCCCAGATAAGCGTCGCAGGCTCAGCAGGGGATTTCTTAACCCGCACCTGCACCAGCGACTGCTGGGAGCTCTCTACCAAGGCCGAGGCCACAGGTCTCATTACCGCCCATGTCAGCCACACATGAGCTAAGTAGGCCAGCGTTAAGTGAAGCTCCTGGAGCGATATGTCCACAAGGCCCATGAGTGGCCGATTAGTTTTCATAAAAGTTAAGTCTCCTCTCCCTGTCTAGTAGTATTTGACAGGTCTCTTTGAAACACAGGCTTTCCAGTGCAATATGTAGCCGTTGCCCATGTCTAGAGGTAATGGAAACACATGTTGTGAAAGACAGATATTAACTTCTCCAGAATCAAAGCCACCTAAACAAGAACATGGAGGCTCATAGCTCTAATATCCCTGAACGTGCGTTTGCTGTCTTAATTTTACGAGGGATGTAATCCATTGCTCTAAACCATGTCCTCCCTGGTACAGTAATTCCCCATCACTCTTTCTGCCTCTGTCTCCCCTTCCATTTCTCCCACTTCCCATCTGGTTGCGATTACAAGCAACTTTTAATGGAAGAGAATATCTGTGTGTCCATGGTGCTGACTGCCCCCCCCACTCCTTTGTCTCCTGCAGACATTCCTGAGATCCCCGAGAGCATTAAGTTTTGCAGGGCCTTGGAGATCGCAGACTTCAGTGGAAACCCCCTGTCCAGGTAAGTCAATGGGAGCGGGCCCCGGAGCCCATTCATCATCGCTGCGAGAAAACCTGATGTCTGGCCAGAAGCAACACAGACCGAGGCGAGGCCGTGCGGCTCTGAGAAATGAAACGCGGCACAGAAAATGGCATTTTTGCGTTTTCCTCCTCTCGTTTAGAATGTGCAGCGAAGCGCACGCACACGTTTGGATGAGCAGCGTGCGTCTGACGCTGATTTATCACCGCGCTCCTTGGAAACAGCGAGCAAACGCCTGGAGGATATCGTACTTGCTTTCTGATCAAGCCGAGGCTGTGGGTCACTGTATCTTAACCTGGATTTCATTTAGTCTCAGAGAGTTATATCAACATGGCATCCCTGCATCTCTGCAGTCTGACAACACCCCCCCACTGGCCCTCCACTTCAGGATATCGGAGTTCACCTTTTTAATTTCCTCCTATAGAAAAGCAATGGATGAGAGCGCTTATCGCTTTAACAGATGGGGCGACGTAAAATCACAATAGACAGTGTGTGTGTGTGTGTGTCTGTGTGTGTGTGTGTGTGTGTGTGTGTGTGTGTGTGTGTGTGTGTGTGGAGTGATCCCATGTGTGGTACAGCAGGACTCTGGCCTCACTACATTTCCTCTCCTGCCTCTCTGTCTCAGATTGCCAGATGGCTTCACTCAGCTCCGAGCGCTGGCTCACTTGGCACTCAACGACGTGTCACTGCAGACGCTGCCCAACGACGTGGGGAAGTACGTACACGCACACGGCGGCTGGCAGAGGGCCGCGGGCCGCGAGAGAGTCTGCCTCTCTCTAGCTCGGATGATTAAAGAGGTTTCCGTCATGTCTCCATAAGTGACTCGTTCCAATTACGTAGGAGATTCAGCGATATGGTCATCTTCTATAATAGAGATTACAGCTGAGATGACTGTTTGGGAGGTCGGTATCATTGAGAATAAAACTGAGGAAAAATGTGAATAAAGAACAGAATATTCTGTTTCTAGTGATGTTTTGATGTCTAAGAAACTAGATAATTGAAAAATGAATTCACAAAACAGTAATCACCAAGTAGTTTTTCATGATTGACTGTCAGTGTCTAGATATGTTTATATGCCAAGCTTAATGGATAAGTTGGAGGCTGATGGCGTATTCCGCTGGATGTGGAGCAGATCAGAATCTCTCTCTGGACGTTATGAACGCTCTCTAATTGAGACATCGGGCTGAGGCTTGGGCTCTCTGGGATCAGTGGCACGTTAGAAGACGGAGCAGGATGTTCCAGGGAGTGAAATTGTGTTGCGGTGCGAGGCAGGCGCTCTGCGCTGTGCCCGGACAGATGGAGGAGCCCCTTCCCTGTGCCAGGCAGCCCCAGACGAGCAGACCTGCCATCTGACTAACCAACCTGCCCCCCCCCACCCCTCTCACCTCCCTTTCACTGCCACTCCTCCCATCTTTCTGTCTTTTTTTCCTTAGCTTGGCCAACCTGGTGACACTGGAGCTCAGGGAGAACCTGCTGAAGTCTCTCCCCACGTAAGTGTCACCTCCTGGCTAATTCCCCACCATCACCGTCAGCCTCCATAAGCAGCTGCTTGTGTGCCGCGCTGGATGACAGTTATCGTACAGTGGAAAGCACTGTCACTGCTGTGTCTCCAGATCTCAGGGTACTCATGAACTCTGCTCAGAACCCCGTGCCTGCCTTCCAGGCAAGGGATTTATCAGCTTGTAAGAAAATGACAAAACCCGCGAGCTATGTGTAATGACGTGTGTCTGGAACACGTTCTTTGCCTGTGTCAATACATGTGAATGAATGGTATGTGCGTCTGCCGCGAGCTCTGTAAAGCATGTGTATGTACTGTGCTCCTCACATCCAGGTCACTGTCTTTCCTGGTGAAACTGGAACAGCTGGACCTCGGCAGCAATGAACTGGAAGTTTTGGTAAGTCACTCACTCGTCCCATTCAGCCATGTAACACAGTACCCAGGAGATAACTCACTGTACCGTGTGCTCCAAACACACCCTCCAGTCACTGCCTTAAAATAGCCCGTTTAGTGACATGTATGACGAACACCCCCCCTTCTCCCATTCCCCTCCACCACCACGATAATTACGGGCCCAGACCGCACGTGTTTACCTCCAGCAGCCACATCAGAGCCGGTCTGTCCGACCTGAGGGCCTGCACACGCGTCCCCCACAGCCAGCCGGGCTACGCCCACCCGTCTCACTAGGACAGAGTAAACAAAGCCTCATGACATGACACGGGCGGAGGCTGAGAAAATGGTTGACATCATGATGTAACCGTGCCTGTCTGCATGTCTGACATAAGCCTCTGTTTCACTAGGCGGGCGTCCCTTACCCCGAGAAATGCACAAAACCTGAATATCACAAGAAAAAACTGGACTACATGTCAGAAATCCTCTCAAGCAGTGCACAGTTTTTCTTCTTTGCGCTTTCATGAGGCAGTTTATCAGGCACATCATATGTAAGATCACTTTTTCCTGCACTGAAAAGTCTGCAGACGTGACGTGGAGGGGTCACGTGACCAGCTCAGATAAGATGGCGGAGTATGGAGCGACACTGAACTGCTTCTAAATCTAATTAAAATAACTTATAAAACCATCAAAATGCAAACTGTTTTGGACGTCCATCCACCCTAAAGCGAGTCTTGCAGGACAAGAGCTTATGAAAGTTATGGGATGTCGCAGCTTAAATGCAAAAAGAGTTTCAGGTCATGCTAACACCTGCAAGTTGTATTTGTACTTGATCAACATTTCAGAAACTTTGCTTTTATTATTTTCATAGTTTCTGTAGCTTTGAGGTGGTTTTATGACACTAAAACCACCTCAAACAAACAAACAAACCTGGAAAACCCAAAGAAAATCTAAGAACAAGTTGATAAGTTGTCCTACAAAATGATTTCTCCTCACTCTGATCCTCTCTACCCCATGATGGATTAGATTGTCTGCACATGCCCAGTCTTTCAATTTGTCATAATGTCCAAGCATGTAAAAGACTGTTTCATAGATATGTTATGGCCATCTTTTAGATCAGACTTTGGGGGGCGAGAGAGGAACCAGCATGTTAAATGTACAAAATGTAAGATCTGTTTGTAGTGAAAGAGAAGAAAAAGTGAGAGATCCTGTTTCTTTAAGCTACTGACCTAGTTCAGCGCAAGAGAAAAGAAAAGAGACAGATAAATCTGTTCAAATTCAGTCTGATTCTCACAAAAGTTATTACAAGGCTGCGAATCCAAAGCTGAACTCAGCAATATCCCACATGCCTGCTTCAAAAACGTTGGATGCCTTGAATAATCCAAATCATCGGCAGAGTGTGTGAGTGTGCGTGTGTGTGTATTTAGGGCACATGATTTCTGTTTGCTGTGGCCTCACAGCCTCTGGCAGTTATCAAATGGAGCAGGTTTCCACTCACACACATTTGTGTGTGTGTGTGTGTGTGTGTGTGTGTGTGTGTGTGTGTGTGTGTGTGTGTGTGTGTGTGTGTGTGTGTGTGTGTGTGTGTGTGTGTGTGTGTGTGTGTGTGTGTGTGTGTGTAATGCTGGCCCTGCACTTCAAACAGATATAAAAATAATCAACCTGCCTCTTCCAATAACCAGTGGCCCCCAGTGTCCTCACACCTCTCCTCCTCTCCTCTCTCTCCTCTCTCTCCTCTCCTCTCCCTCAGCCGGACACTCTTGGTGCTCTACCCAACCTTAGGGAGCTATGGCTGGACCGCAACCAGTTGTCCTCATTACCACCCGTAAGTTCTCCCAGCTCAGCCTCTTGCAGGAAGCACGCGTGTTATTTTCCTTGATTCAATTTGCACAGGTGCAGAATTAATTCCCACTATCAGATTTCTGTCTCTTGTTTCGCACTGGTGAAGGTGCCGGCGTCTCGGTGGCTCGCTCCAACTGGTATTTATTGTGTGTGTGTGTGTGTGTTTGTGCGTGTGCGTGTGCGTGCAGGAGCTGGGGAACCTCCGGAGGCTGGTGTGTCTGGACGTGTCAGAGAACCGTCTGGAGGAGCTCCCCTCGGAGCTGAACGGCCTCCTGGCACTCACCGACCTGCTGCTCACACAGAACCTGCTGGAGGTGGTCCCAGACAGCATAGGTGAGGGCAGAGAGGAGGGCCGAGCGGCCATCAGACACAGAGCACTGCTGGCAGGCCGCTGGTCGCCTCATAATCCCTGCATTTAACAATGATGTCAAGAACTGCTCAAATAAAGCAGCTGGAAAGCTGGGGAGGAATGGAGGGAGACGTATTATTAGTCATTTCCCTGATATTTGTTTATTTTCCTGTGTGTTTTCTGTGAACAAAGTGTTTTCAGGTGCTTGGGGAAAGTTTGCATCTTATTAGTCAGGCCTAGTTAAAGTAAACCCCAGGGCAAGGCCCTCTCTATTGCTATGTTAGCTAAGGACAACACTGCCCCCTACTGGAATATAAATGCAAGTGAGGGCAGCAGATGAAACTACTCTAATCCCTCTTTCTCTGACTCGGTTTGTGTTATTGCATTGCGTGAGGCCAGCATGCCACAGCCAGGGCTGGCCTTACTGCTGCAGCTTGTAAAACCTGACTGAGATGTGTTTGTGTGCGTGTCTGTGTCCAGGCTGCCTGAAACAGCTGTCCATCTTGAAGGTGGACCAGAACCGCCTGACGCACCTCACCGACTCAATAGGGGAGTGCGAGAACCTCACAGAGCTCATCCTCACAGAAAACCTTTTACAGGTAGGGAGCTGGCGCTGGCCTGGGGCTGCAGCAAGCAGTCTTCTTTAACCTGTTGATTACTGTCACAGTTAATAGAGAAAGTCCTATGGTTTATAACATAACTTATATCCATGAAATTTGCTCGATCTTTGAGTGTTTCCCGAAGGTCAAGATGAGGTCTTTCAGCATTCAATTCTCTGTCATAGATGACAAAGGATAAAAACAATCACATTTAAGAAGCTGAGATCAGAAATTTTGACACGATTTCCTCTTCTGATCCTTCTCAAAAAACACATGTATTGTTTCAGCCATGTTTGCCAAAGGCCAACAGCAGCTGGTTCCTCATCCTTTTCACTGAGTATTAATGGTTTTCCCCTCGCTCCGCCCGCAGTCACTTCCTCGCTCGCTGGGCAGGCTGAAGAAGCTGACCAACCTGAATGTAGACCGCAACCGCTTGGGCAGCGTGCCCAAGGAGCTGGGTGGCTGTGCCAGCCTCAACGTCCTCTCCCTGAGAGACAACCGCCTGGGCAAGCTGCCCGCCGAGCTGGGAGACGCCACCGAGCTGCACGTGCTGGACGTGGCTGGAAACAGGTGAGGGCCTCGCGTAAACACCCTCCTCCGTAAATGATGCTCAGCAGCTGGGAGATGGGAAATTACAATGCACAAAGTAAGGTGTTTGGATGTAGTTCTAGGTTTGAGAGGTGTCATTAGCAGTCGATGGGTTCAGGATGGCAAAGAGCTTCGGGCTGGTTCCGTCTGCTGTCACTGACCTCGTGGCTTCTTCTGTCCAGATTGCAAAACCTGCCTTTTAGCCTGACAAACCTCAATCTGAAGGCCATGTGGCTGGCAGAGAACCAGTCACAGCCAATGCTCAAGTTCCAGACGGAGGATGACGAGCGCACGGGGGAGAAGGTGCTGACCTGCTACTTGTTGCCCCAGCAGCCTTCTCCAAGCCTTGGTGAGCAGCGCTCAGTGAGCGTGTCACTCTCAGAGATGCCGTGTCAGTCACTCCCAGCTGCCTGCGGTGCTGTCACGCTCTGCCTTTGTTCCCCTACAGAGAACCTGCTGCAGAACAGCGTGGATGAGAGCTGGACAGACAGCAACCTGAACCGAGTGTCAGTCATTCAGTTCCAGGAGGAGACCAAAGCAGAGGAGGAGGACGACGAGGCTGCGGCGGAGCGCAGAGTGAGCAGAGCTCCTGTCCTCTGTGCTGTTTGGCTCAGAGGCCCTTCAGGTCCTGTCCTGAGCTCAGAGTGCTGTTGTGAAGCTGCTCTCTGTGTTGCAGGGCCTCCAGCGCAGAGCCACGCCTCACCCCAGTGAGCTGAAGGTGATGAAGAAGGTGATCGAGGAAAGGAGGAATGAAGCGTACACATCCAGACCTGACGGGGAGGACGATTCCCTGGATCCACAGGTAAACTCACAACATGGATCATCTGGCTCGTGACCTGTGTAACCAGAAATGTAAATCACATCATATATACATTTTTTGCGCTAGGAGAAGCGGCTCAGCGATTTGTCCAATCAGAGCCACGACTCCCAGGTGTCCAACAGCACGCTGTCGGCCACGTCCCATGAAGACAGACACCATGTGACGCTGGGCTCGCAGAGGGAGGACCTCGTGGACGGCCACTGCCCTCAGGAGGACGACGAGCTGGATGAAATGGAGGTCGAGTACATCGAGGTGAGTTCACAACAGCGAAGCCTTGCAACATTAATCCTCTGGTCTCACGGACGTGCTGCGTTCACGAGCATCCTGGAAACCGGGACAATACTTGTGACAATGCGGTATAGCGTGCCAATAGTTCCCATTGCACTGCCTTTGTCTGATTGGTTATGTTTTTTTCATCACATTAGAACTAAAATGAAAGAGATGCTCTCCTCCCAGCACAACTCTCCATCTGTAGCTTTAAATGAGACTTAATACTGACCCAGTTTCTCTCCACTGTCCCTCAGCATTAAACACTGCATAGCATCTAACCAGATCAGCTGAGGAACAAGCAAATGCCAAGTTCAACAACAGAGCAAGCTGCAAAACAAACAGCAGAGGGTTGAAGACGTTGTAAAGCGATTATCGCGCTGCGTGGACTCCCACTGAAGCTACTGAAGTAGTTGCGGCGAGCCAGTCACAGGACTTGTGAAGTGTTCCCGCTCCATCCTGGTCACATTTGTTTGCTTTGCCATTTTTCAAGCATCATTTGGAAGAGCAAATAGTCAAATACCATGTCTGACAACTGGACCTATGATGAGACTCAGGAGCTCCTCTGTTAGCAGGCAGCTGTGGGGATCAGGAGGGGCTCTATAGCAGGGTGTTTCCAGGCTCTTAGAAAGAGTTGATCAATCAACAAACTCTGTCCAAACAGTTCAATAGGTCTTGAAACTAACTTCAGGATTCCTGCAGATACCCTGTCTTATCTTAACGTGTCTTATCTTATATGTGAAAGGCCTAATCTCACCCTGCTCCTTCCTTCCTTTCTCCAGCCTACTGTGCACTTTGCAGAGGAGCCCATCATCCGCGGTGGGGACGAGGAGGACGAGGAGGACGGCGAGGACGGCGAGCGGAGCGACGAGGAGGACGAGCGGCCCAGCTTCCCCGCCGAGAAGCAGCGGCTGATCCGGAAGGACACGCCGCACTACAAGAAGCACTTCAAGATCACCAAGCTGCCCAAGCCCGAGGCCGTGGCGGCGCTGCTGCAGGGCTTCAGCCCCGACGGCCTGGGCTCGCCCTCGCAGGCGGCCCAGGACGAGGACGAGGACGAGGAGGAGCAGAGCCTGTGCACGCCGCTGCAGCACCGCAGAGCGGAGGAGCTGGAGGACAGCAGGCACCCGGGCAACTCCAGCCAAGTCAAGGTAAAGGAGAGGGCCCGGCACAGTGCAGGAACCTGGAGGGTCACGTGTCCACGCCCCGCATACGCTGATACCCCATGAGATGCAGCATCAACTCAGGCTGCTGAGGCTTAGCCCAAGCTTTGAGAATATATTTGAATCAAATATATTTGGTCGCTTGCCCTACGCCTCTATACAGACACCTAACCCTGTGTGCATAGAGAGCCCTCAGAAGCACCTTGCCAGTTGCATTCAGTTTGGAGCACTTACTGAGGATGCGCCATCGCATGGGTCATTGTCGGAATGAGGACGTCTGCCCTTGAACTGTGAATCAAGGGGCTGTTGTGTTGTTTTCCTTTAGTTTTTTCCTCCCGGAATTCATTCTCTGCGGTTTTGACCGCAAGCTCGCCAACAGTCTCGCCTGAGATGGCTGCTCTGTCTGCCCCCACCTGCAGACACACACACACACACACACACACACACACACACACACACACACACACACACACACACACACACACACACACACACACAGGAAATCATTCCCCTCACATCAGAGAGATGCATAGGTATGTTTGTAGCGTTATGGATCCTGTTAGTGTAGGGCTTTACCTTTGGACAGGGGTAAGGGACGGGAGCTGAATTCTTGGCATTCTCGGATGATTGCTTCCCGCCCCCACACGAGCAGCTGCTGCAGGCCTCTCTTGGTCCGGCACTAAACTTCTGACCATATTTATCAGCCATCTCCTAATTGAATTGAATCATGACATTTTCACTCTTGCTCTTACAACTGTGCGTGCGTGCGTGTGTGTGTGTGTGTGTGGGAGTGAGTGAGCGAAGTCTGTTACTGTGACGCTTACGGGAGAACAATCTCAACGATCATTAGTGTTTGGGAAAGACTTGAAGTAGTTTGATTCATTGATTGATTGATTGTACAAATCCTTAATTTTTTTTTTTTAAAGCTCTGTGATCAAACGTCCTCTGACCCAATCTGTTTTGTATGCGAGTGTGTGTGTGTTGATGAATGTAAGAGTGTGTGTGTGTGTGTGTGTGTGTGTGTGTGTGTGTGTGTGTGTGTGTGTGTGTGTGTGTGTGTGTGTGTGTGTGTGTGTGTGTGTGTGTGTGTGTGACCTCAGACCCACCAGAACAGTTGCAGGCAGAGCTGGAGCACGAGATCCAACGCGTTGTTTAACACTAGCGTCTTCGGCGTCTTGTTTTAGAAAGAAAATAAAAGCGTTTAGCAAAATGAGCATTTTCCTGACACGACTTCACCTATTGCTGTAGCTCCCCTGGTTGGGCCGGGGTGTAGCTCCCCTGGTTGGGCCGGGGTGTAGCTCCCCCGGTTGGGCCGGGGTGTAGCCCCCCTGGTTGGGCCGGGCTGTAGCTCCCCTGGTTGGGCCGGGCTGTAGCTCCCCCGGTTGGGCCGGGCTGTAGCTCCCCCGGTTGGGCCGGGCTGTAGCTCCCCCGGTTGGGCCGGGCTGTAGCTCCCCCGGTTGGGCCGGGCTGTAGCTCCCCCGGTTGGGCCGGGCTGTAGCTCCCCTGGTTGGGCCGGGCTGTAGCTCCCCCAGTTGGGCCGGGCTGTAGCTCCCCTGGTTGGGCCGGGGTGTAGCTCCCCTGGTTGGGCCGGGCTGTAGCTCCCCTGGTTGGGCCGGGGTGTAGCTCCCCTGGTTGGGCCGGGGTGTGGCTCCCCTGGTTGGGCCGGGGTGTAGCTCCCCTGGTTGGGCCAGAGTGTAGCTCCCCTGGTTGGGCCGGGCTGTAGCTCCCCTGGTTGGGCCGGGGTGTAGCTCCCCTGGTTGGGCCGGGGTGTGGCTCCCCTGGTTGGGCCGGGGTGTAGCTCCCCTGGTTGGGCCGGGCTGTAGCTCCCCCGGTTGGGCCGGGCTGTAGCCCGTGGTCTAGCTGAGCAGTTTGCTTCCTGTGGGGTGCAGGCTGGGCTTCTCCTGGTATGGGAGCTTTGTGCCTTCTCCTGTCCGCTCTCTGCACCCTGTGTGTTTCGCCCTGTAGCTCGGCTCCTTGGTCTTGTCTCTCCGTCTCTGCCTGTATTTGCTTCTGGTGGCTGGGGAAAGCGAGTGTGGGAGTGCATCTGCTTGGAGGTGGTCCAGGAGGTCCCCCTTCCCCCCTCCCCTCCCCACACACACACACACACAACCTGAGAGCAGATGATGGAGTGTGTTTGGTGAAGTTTATGGAATTGTGTATGTATGTATGTGTGTGTGTGTGTGTGTGTGGGCATATTTTTATTTTTGGCCTGACTAATCCGCATGCCTCTCGCTGGTTCCTGTCCTAACAGGGGGTGTCATTTGATCAAGTCAATAATCTGCTGATTGAACCTGCTCGAATTGAGGAGGAAGAGGTCTGTACATACTCTTTCCCGTCCGATCTCTCCGTTCCCCTTCGTTCACCCTTCCTTTCAGTCGTTCATCCCTCCATTCCTTCCCACCTGTGTTCAGAGCTTAGAGAGGAGCGCACCCACAGAGAAATCCACGGTTAATCCAAGCCAATCACTAGGGAGCGCCTAACCACAGATCACTCCTGAGATGGGTCGGTGTGGCAGAAGCTGGATGCTGGAATGGAGAGGCCATCTCTGATCTGCTCACGTTTTGTTTTTTCACTTTGAGCGAGGTTTCGCAGACACGCTATTCTGAAGTGCATCCTGGGTTTTCTGATTTCCAGTAGAGCTGCAACAAACCATTATTTTCATAGTCTGTTAATCTGTTGTTTGGTTTCTAAAATGGTACGAAATCTGCAAAACTGTGAGGATACTTAAATGATTGATTTTTCAATTTTTAATCAGTTTTCTCTCAGTGGACAAAGTAAATCAACAAATACTGACCTTTAAGAAGTTAACATCACATGACGTCACTTTAAGAAGTTAACGTCACCTTTAAGAAGTTAAGATCACATCATTTTGACTAATTCCTCAAAATCCATTTTTCGAATGCTTGAAGTTGGTTATTTTATTCAGCCTTTAATGCTTATTTCAGTAGCTTCTGGACAGTGACACACTCTTGACCTTTTATTGTATTTAGACCAGTTGTAGACACGGTCCCTCTTCATAATGAAGACAGGTCTGTGCACTTCTGTTCTGTTTTGTTTCTGTTTCTTAAAGAGGGAAAAGGTTCAGTCGCCTTCAGCTGAGGCTTAACGTTGACCCACAGTGTTTTTTCTCGTCTGTCCCTCAGTGTTAAATACTGCGGTAGCACCTGACCAGATCAGCTGAGCAACGGGCTAATGCCAAGTCCAACAGAGAAACCTGTAAAGTAAATAATGGGACATTTCAAGTCTGTGTGTGTTTATCCATCTCCCAGCAAATCCTCTGCTGAGACAGTGAAGTCGTTCTCAAACACACACAGGACTTTTCCAGTTGAGTCCTGTCAAACACCGAGTTAATCCACCGGGTCCTCGCTTCCTCCTCAGGTTTGCTCTTGCAGCCAACTCCAAAAGTTTGCCAGGAAAGCAGTTCCCTGGATGCCTTCAGTTCCGTTGTCCTCAAGCTCAGCTAGGTTTTTCTAAATCTCTAGGCTACAAGTACGACATCCTTATAACACGCTGCCATCCAGCTTTGTCAGAATGTCCAGCACCAGGTTCTGCCACATTACATCTCTGTTACCGTGCCCTTTTCCTCCGCTTGTGCTGCTTGGCCTTGTTTCCTCTCTCCTGTCCGTGCTGTGTGGCCCTGGAATGAATGGGCTGGTTGCATTTCCCAGGTAGCTCCAAGGCCAGCTCCAGAGGTGAAGATGGGATGAAGTCTAGCTCTCAGAAGTGTCTTTAACAAAGTAAACCTGTCTTTAACAAGTAAACCTGTATCAACCACACAAGGAAGACTTAACTCGAAGACGCTTTAAAGCCGTAGGAAATTCCACTTGATATTCTTTCATTTTTCAGACATCTCATTAGGGTTAGCACACTAGTATCACTTGTATTTTCATTATTACGATGAACGCCGGGATTATCTACGCCTCAACTCCCAGAACCTCTTCCACGCCCAGGACACGGCACACTCTCCCTCTCTCCTTCCACTTGTCCCTCATTTGTCTCCATCCTTCACCTTTTCTGCATGGCTTGCAAGTATGAATATATATATATATACACACAGTCTCAGTGCGACTTATTCAGTGTTTACTTGACATTTCTCAGCTCCCATACGCACACAGACACGTTTCTCTCCCAGTTAAGCCTCCGGGAGGCTGTGTAAGAGAGCCCTAGACAGTTTGTGTTTTCACTTCAACTCTGAAGTCTATTGTCAGTTCAAATGGTGACTGCTGGATGCCAACTCCTTGGACTGTTTTGAGTATACCCGCAAATTCGAAACATTTGCATGTCTTTTAAGCAAATTTCAAGGCACAAAAATCCTCCATTCAAACTGACATTAGGCTCCGGAACAAAGTGCCTCTCCATCCATGGGTTCCCGGGCGAGGTCAGGATGCCTCTGGTGCTGTGAAAGTGACGCCCCCCTCTGGCGGCAGTGGGGGAGGTCACCCCTGGCCTCCAGGTTCTGGTTGTCCTGACTCCACCGTCCTTAACTTGCAGCACACCCTGACCATCCAGCGGCAGACGGGCGGCCTGGGCATCAGCATCGCCGGAGGGAAAGGATCCACGCCTTACAAGGGAGATGACGAGGTGAGACATGGCAGGACGGAGAGCTGGATCACCTGTACGGCCGCTCCACCAGCCGAGGGCTTAACTTGTCTTTTGTGTGTTCAGGGGATCTTCATCTCCAGAGTGTCTGAGGAGGGTCCTGCAGCCAGAGCAGGCGTGAAAGTAGGGGACAAGCTCCTGGAGGTACAGCACCCTCTCCACTCTGGTTGACTTGTCTCAGTGTGAGGGCTGCTCAGGTCACCGGCTGTCTCTCTCTCTCTCTCTCTCTCTCTCTCTCTCTCTCTCTCTCTCTCTCTCTCTCTCTCTCTCTCTCTCTCTCTCTCTCTCTCTCTCTCTCTCTCTCTCTCTCTCTCTCTCTCTCTCTCTCTCTCTCTGTCTCTCTGTCTCTCTGTCTCTCTGTCTCTGTGTCTCTCTCTGTGTCTCTCTCTCTGTCTCTCTCTCTGTCTCTGTCTCTCTCTCTCTGTCTCTCTCTCTGTCTCTCTGTCTCTCTGTCTCTCTCTCTCTGTCTCTCTGTCTCTCTCTCTGTCTCTCTCTCTGTCTCTCTCTCTCTCTCTGTCTCTCTCTCTCTCTCTCTCTCTGTCTGTCTGTCTGTCTCTCTCTCCCTCTCTCTCTCTGTCTCTCTCTCTCTCTCTCCCCCTCTCCCCCTCTCTGCTTGCCTCAGGTGAATGGAGTGGACCTCCATGAGGCGGAGCACCACACGGCTGTGGAGGCCCTGCGCAGCTCGGGCGCCAGCGTGTCCATGACGGTGCTGCGCGAGCGCATGGTGGAGCCGGAGAACGCCATCACCACCACGCCGCTGAGGCCGGAGGACGACTACTTCCCGCGGGAGAGGCGGAGCAGCGGCCTGGCCTTCAACCTGGAGGCCAGTCCCAGCGGGCCTCACCAGCGCCTCTCCACCTGCCTCATCCGGAACGACAAGGGGCTGGGCTTCAGCATCGCAGGGGGGAAAGGCTCCACGCCGTACCGCACCGGGGACACGGTGAGAGCTGCTCAACTCTTTAGGTCTTCAGCTGATGGTTTCCTCAGCAGAGGTCAGAGGTCACTGATAGACAGGGACAGTGAGCTCTTCCTCCCACCTCTGCATTGGTGAAAAATGACCCACTAATATCCAAACTATCCAAAAAACAGCTTGAAAGTTTATATGGATTATAACTCATCCATTTACTACTTGTTTTCTTGAGATGAAATCAAATTCTTCAGTTGAATGTGAAAGAAGTTACATGTCTCAACTGAAACAACTTTGAATGCAAAGATTACAAAGCATCTCAGGCATGATGATGCTGCACGACAACATTTTCTTTGTCCTCTTTATATTGAATGACTTTAAAATAACAGATAAAGAAATATTTGCCATCTCTAGTTTGTGGGACTTTGAGGATTCATCATGTTGGAGCGATCATCCATCCATCTCGTAGGGCTTGTAAGATGGAAAATTTGGACACGTCACCTCGTGCGTGACATTTTAGTGATTGAATAATGAATAAATCATGACAGAGAACTGCCGACAGACTCCAACAAAGCGCCAAATCTGACGGTTGCATCCAATGACCCCTGTAGTCAGAAGACAGAGATGATCCTGAGGCTGCAGAGCTCATCTAGCCCTCCATCTCCAACAGGGAGGCTCGTAAAGCGCCCTCGGCCTCAGTCGCAGGCCTACGTCTGTTAGCGGTGTCTATTCTAGCCGCGGCGTTTACGCCCGTCGCCACGGAGACGCAGATATGAATAGCCAGCACTGACACCTGAGAGCTGCTCTGTGAGTGGACGGGGCGAGCTGCATATGTGGGCCAGCGCAGCGCTGCTCCACGGCCCACGCAGCTGCCAGCTCCCACACAGAGGAAGCCGCTCGTAAACTCCAGGACGGGAGGCGGCCGGGCCGTGAGTCTCACCTCGCTCTCAAAAACTCTTTGACTTTGACTCTCCTCGAGTAGGATGGCGCGCCTCGGCCGCTCCGTGCAGATGGGCTCTGCTTAGCCTCTGCCTGCGCTGACATCATCTCCTCCTCTGACGAGGCAGACCAGGGTATTTCCAGTCCGCTAGACGGATAGGATTTGCCTGAGCAGAGGGACGAGCCGTCTCCGGGGTCGTGGTTCGTAATGAGCTGCTCGTGCCGTGGAGTTTAGCGAGTGCCAATGCTCACACGGTCTCCGTTACCTCTGTTAATCTGCTCTGATGCATGTGTGGGTTTCCTCTCTCATTTGTGGATCCTTAAAGTCACAATCTGGGAGGCTTTTAGCCGCTAGCCTCATGGAATTGATATAAAACAAACTGTTGGGCATAGATAAACAAATTCTATATTTGGCTCAGCCTGAGTTTCCTTATACACTGATCTGGGCTCACGCACTGATTCATTACAGCATTGCAGCCCGCCTGCTGGTGCAGCACCTCACCACCGTCCATGGATAACTTACACAGGCCGGCCAGGAGGGAATAACCTGTTTTCACTCAGTGTCAGACCACTCGGGAGTAAACTACTCCCTAAAAGCAGGGCAGAGTGTAACGAGGGCTTTGCCTCTTGTTTTCCAGGGAATCTACATCTCTCGCATCGCGGAGGGAGGAGCGGCGCACAGGGACAGCACGCTGCGCGTCGGAGACAGGGTGATCTCTGTGAGTAGCGCTCTCACAGCTCTACGCCTTTCCTTTGCAGGGTTTTCATGCATGCGATAATCCCTCTGCCACCCGTCCATCAGGGGTGTAGGTAGTGGTGTTTATGGCTGGGACACAGCTTGAGAATTTACTCGACTTAATTCACGGCAAAGGAAAGGCTTCACATGTCTCATCAGTGCTTTATGTGTCTATATATTTGTGTGTTTTCATGTTCCCATTGTAAGATTTTTGTCCACAACGTGCTCTCATCACTTAAGTCTTACCATATGTGGATCTAGACAGATTAGGACTAACATCATGCTCGGGCCTGATTACTAACTGTAACCCAGACCTGGTCGGCTCTGGAGCTGCCTTGGTTCGGATAGTGCAGGCTGGAGGTTCCATCCTTCACAGCTTAAGCCTGCCTGCATGCTTTATTTCCCTCTGCTGATCACTCTGCATGCTTGGCTCTGCTCTGCTCTCCCTCCCAGCGTATCGTCAGCTCCTGAGTTGCGTGATTTCATCCAGTGCTGTGGGTCTGAACTTTGAATGCCTCCTCAGGTTCCTCTCCAAGTGCGCTGCCAGACTGCCAGACTGCCAGACTTCATCTCCTCTTTACTGTCTCTTTAATGCAAACCCTTCTCTCTGGGACTCACAGAAACAGCTTCCTGATCTATCCTCCCTGGCCTCTCTGCCCGTTTTCCTCCTCTCTCCTCTCCCCCAGCGGTTTTATCTTCACTCTGCCCCCTCCTCCTCTTCTTCATCTGCATGCTCACTAATGGCATTAAAACGCATTTCCTCGGCTGCTTGGTGGGTGTTGGTGGTTGGGGTTGGAGGCCGAGCCCGTCGCACTCACACCCGCCGCCATGGTGGACGCGTCCGCGCGTGGCCATGGCGGCGGATGGGCGGAGCCTGGGCCGGTGGTAAGAGCCGGTACTGTCGGGTCAGTGCTGACCTCCGCTTGTCTCAGGCTAGAGGTGTTCACATGGTGCATGCTCGGACAGGGCCGCCTAATCCAGAGGTCGAGCTGAGCTTCTAACTAAATACACTCCTAATAAAGTTGCTTTCAGACTTCCCTGCTTGCCTTTGTCAACTTAAGTCCAACTGTTTGGAGAAATGAAACGCTCTCACCCGAGTCTTAAGTAAACAAAGGCAAGAAGGCAGCAGTGAGAGTATTGAAATGAGTGCGTTTAAGAGGTCTGACTGGGGAATTTCACAAGGTTTAAGTGGGAAAGCGTAGCTCCGCTTGCTCGTAGCCCTGCCTGCAGTAGCCTGCTGTTACCCCCACTGCCTTTTCTGATCTGCTTGTTCCTGTCGCTCTCCATGGATGTCGGGTTCTTCTGCTAATAACAGTACTCACTGTGGTGCACTCACGCCCTCTCAGCTCATTAAGAGTCTGGATCTCTGAGGTGTCTCATGATGAATCAGCGTTTAGATTTAAGTGATGAGGCTCAGGTTATTTCCACTATGTGTTTTGTGTAATATTCGAGTGTCTCTGGGAGCTTCTTGTTGGTGGGCTCACACCCTCCGTGGTTGGTTTTACTGTCGATCCAGATCAATGGTGTAGACATGACAGAGGCCAGGCATGACCAGGCAGTAGCGCTCCTTACCGGCACCTCCCCCACCATTGCCCTCCTGGTGGAGCGAGACCCGAACGCCCCAGGGGGCTCTCCAGGTCTGTCCCGGGCCCGAGCCCACTCCCCTCCACCCCCAGAACCCTCAGATTCACCGGACCAGGACGAGGAGGGGCTGCACGGCAACCACCTGAGCCAAATGGAGGACGAGTACCCCATCGAGGTGAGAGCTCAGACAGGCCAGTCCAGCCGGGGCTTTAACGCGAAGTCGCTTTGCTAGTTGTGCTAGAGCGTGCTGCAGCAGCCTGGTTAAAGCCCTCCTGTGCTAATCTTGTGTTCATCTGGCCCCCTGCCCCGTCCGTAACGCCGTCCAGTTCCAGAGAAGATGGTGCATGGTATGGAAGCTTGGTCTGGTTGGACTAATAGCCTTCAGTAGACCCGACCCTCCTAATGAGAGGACAATACTCCACTTCCTGTAGCAGCTTATATGTAAAGATAGGTGCATTAGGTTGGTTTGTCTCTGTTAGAGAAATTATAGATTTAGACATGGCTGTTGTGCCAGGATCAGACTAGACAACTTTTCACAGGATCAGGTTCCAGCATGGGTTCATAGGTCATTGGCTACAGTCATGCTGTGCTCCTAAGACAACCCTGGTAGAACTAAATGGAGCCCAATGGTGCCAAGCTCGCAGAGGGAAGCATAACACCAGCATATTCTTCAGTTAATGTTACACTACACAAGCAGCTCATAATCAGGCCTAACACCTAAAATCATGTTGAATATCAGCCTGACTTTGTGTAGTCTGATCCTGGCATTAGATGTAGGATTGTAGATGTAGGATTGAAATTATCATACCTTACCTCACAACACCTTTTCTGCCTCCACCCGTGCTAGGAGGTGACTCTGGTGAAGTCTGGCGGCCCTCTAGGCCTGAGCATCGTGGGAGGCAGTGACCACGCCAGCCACCCGTTCGGCATCAACGAGCCTGGGGTGTTCATCTCAAAGGTTAAGCTCCTAGAAACCCCTCTCCAGGTGGTAGGGTTTTTCTGTTTTCCCCTCAAAATCCGGTCTGAGTGTCGCTTCGTGCCTGGTCGGCAGGTGATTCCTCACGGCCTGGCCTGTCAGAGCGGACTGCGTGTGGGGGACAGGATACTAGAAGTGAACGCCATCGACCTGCGTCACGCCACGCACCAGGAGGCGGTGCGAGCTCTGCTGGCCAACAAGCAGGAGATCCGCATGCTGGTGCGCAGGGACCCCTCGCCTCCGGGCATGCAGGTGAGGCCCCGGCTCGGCTGTAGGGGAACTGAGGCGAGGCGGCCATCGCCTTCCCTCTCCTGACGAGCTGCCCTCACACGGTTGCAGGAGATCCTGATCCAGAAGCAGCCGGGGGAGAAGCTGGGCATCAGTATTCGAGGAGGAGCGAAGGGCCACGCAGGAAACCCGTTCGACCCCACAGACGAAGGAATCTTCATCTCCAAGGTTCTGACATCCCTGAACTTTGCAGTTCAGCTCATGTCTGTGTAGATTGTAGTGTCCTATAGAACATCACTACAGTTCAATAGACTAAGCTTTTTTAGTCACTCCAGGCAATGAAAAAAGAAAACTTTAACCTTTTATGGGATGTTCTGCTATTTGTTAAGGATGTTTAGTGCTTCAAAACACACATTTCAAGTTGCTATAAAAGTATTAGATTTTATTATGATTCTTCCTTCATCAAGCTATTTTGTTTACCTACATCTGAGCAAACTGTTGACATTAGATATTCACATTTTCTTCCATTTTTTTTAACCCTTTAATACTATATTTTTGTCATGATCTCACCATTATAGGTGATAGAAACAAAAAGTTATTTTCAGTACGAGTGTATACCACATGCCCCATCACAGCCGCAGTTATCCTAGACCCAGGCATGAAGTGCACGTGTGATCCGCTCAGCATCCGCCTCAGGGTTGAGAGTGTTCGTTGACAGACGCTCCTGGTTGGTGTTGGGACAGGTTAGCTCGACGGGCGCCGCCGCCAGGGACGGCCGGCTGCAGGTTGGAATGCGCATCCTGGAGGTGAACAACCACAGCCTGCTGGGGATGACGCACACGGAGGCGGTGCGGGTGCTGCGCGCCGTGGGAGACGCCCTCAGCATGCTGGTGTGTGACGGCTTCGACCCCCGCAAGGTTGCTGCCGTGGAGGTGAGCCCCCGCCCTGCGCCTGCCGGCCCGTCCACAGCGAGTCCACACTGCTGTTAGAACCAGGCTGCAGGTGGTAGTTTACTCTGGCTGCCATGAGCTGCCTCACCAGAGCTCGGCCTTCGCTCCGTCTCCAGGCGTCTCCCGGGATCATCGCCAACCCGTTTGCCACTGGCATCGTCCGCAAGAACAGCATGGAGAGCATCTCCTCCATAGACCGAGACCTGAGCCCAGAGGAGATCGACATCATGCAGAAGGTACTGTGCACTTTGCAACGCTATCGTTTATGAGGTATTAAATGTTGTTGGCTTTCAAACTCTTTTCAAAAGGTTTGACTTTAAAAAGTCTGAACGTGTATTTATACCTGATAGTTGAGAGTCAGAGTGTCACTTGTTGTGACCTAAGGTTTATTTTATTAAACTTTTGCCTGGTTCTTTGTTCCTTCCCAGCTGATCTGAGGTCCGTTGCATGGTTGTGCTCTATAGATGAAGTTGCAGTTGACTGTCAAAGATGTGCTGCTAGTTAGGGCATGAAATGAATAGTCTTTAGGTTTCTCTGGAAAGTCTTTAAAGAGTCTTAATGCAGTGTTGAATGTAAGCTTCCTGCACAAACCCAGCATCTGATAGGATTATCAGACCCTGGTATCGGGCGACTTTATTCCTCTGAGGTCAGGTGTGTAAACAGAAAGCAGCACATGACATTCAGTGCCAGTCCAGGGAACAGTCAACACGTCAGTCAGAGGCTTTGTCTGGGCGGTTGTGCGGCACGCGCTCTGCTTCCACAGCACTTTGCTGTCAGCAGGTGGAGGCTTCAGCCACCGCGGGCCTGGGCTCCCTGCAGCCAGCCACACCACACACACCCGTCTTTTCACTCGGGCGCCCAGAAAGCGCCAGCGCAGTTGTTTATTCTGTCCCGATTAGCTTTTGGGAGACTGCCCGTGCTAAAGGAATGTAGCCGCCTGTGGGTTTCATTGAAAGCGAGCGTCTGTTGTTCCTCTCCCGGCACATGGAAGTGACGTTCTGTGAAACTGCTCAGCGAGGATGAACAGTGAGCGTCTCTCTGGATGGCGAGCATCTTTCAAAGATAATAATAATAGTAATGATAAAATCTCTTCTCCAGGAGTCTGAGATGGTGAGAGAGACGTCGCAGTGGGAACGAGAAGAGATGGAAAAAGTGGTGAGTGACACAGAGAATCCATGGCTGTCAGATGGGCTGGTAGATAGCTGGCAGAGAGGACAAGTCCATTTTTGCTCCGTTGTAGCTGAAAACTAGAGGAATGGCCTGACACAAGTTGGGGTGGAGCTTTTAGAGACAGGACTCTGGGATGATCTGATATCGGGTGAATGAGGCTTCTCTGCACCCTGCGTGGATATTCGTGTTTGACAAAAGTGTTCCTGCAGTGTCCCGCCTCGCATGCTTTTATTCTCTGCTCCCATAGCTAATGAATAGACCACTTTCTAATGTGTGTGGATTCTATCCTTTCTTTCCCTTCTGTCTCTCTCTCCCTCTCTCTCATCTCATGTTCCCCTTCGGTGTGTTTGGTGTGATACAAAACAAAAAAAATCATCCCATCACCCCACCTCCATCACCCCCCACCACTGTTGTTTTTCCTCCACTTTTCACCCCCTTGCGTCACCTCTGTCGACCCCCTGTCCTCACCTCTCATCGCATTACTGTGTGGCTGTGTGTGCTCGGGTGTCTTCCCTCTGTCCTCTCCTCCTCCTCCTCCTCCTCCTCCTCCTCATCCTTTCTTGGTGAAGGAGCGAATGCGCTTGGAGCGAGAGGAGGCAACTCGCCTGCTAGAAGAGGAGACTGAGGTGAGACACTCCTCGTTAGCGGGTCTGCAGACAGGCCGACAGGGCGACACCGCAGAGCCCGACTCCACCAGATTTGACCGTAGTTCCCCTCAGATAAACCGTCTTGAAGCATGGTCCCGAAGGCTTAGTTTTACTGCAGAGTGATGCCTTGCTCAAGAAAAAAACGACAACAACAAAAACAGATTTACATGCTCACAGGAATCAGTTGTCTAGGTGTCCTCCAGTAAAACTAACTCACTCTGAACTCCTTCCTGCTTGTTGTGTACTGAACCGCTGCTCAGTCTGTCTCACCTCCTCTGTTCATTCCTCTGCAGAATATCGGCACTGGACCTCTAAAGCTCGACTACAAAACCCTGGCGGCGCTGCCCACCACCAGCCTGCAGAAGCTCAACAGGGTAAGACTGTGTTTGATGGATTCCTTGTGACACAGCTCGACTTGGACTCGGTGCCGGTCATTTCCCACTCCTATCACTAACACGTGAACAACAGAGGACATCGAGGTGGTATTAGAAAAGTCATAGTCTGTTGCAGAAGCTATGACAACTTGTGTGAAACCATCTGCTGAGGTGCTGGTCTTTTAAAGTGTCGGATTTTGTTTCTGTTGGAGGTCTGACAAACAATTGTTTTTATAGGTGATAAATCTGTCGATCACTTTCTTGTTGGGTTCATAAAATGACCAAAAACAACCAAAATTGTTGACTTTTTTGTTTTCGAAAGGCCCGAGATAAGGTCTTTGAATTCCTAACAAATAAACCAATAGATACATTGGTATGTCTTCGCTTCAGTTACATTTTAGTATCAGCTCGGCTTGTTTGGAACCTCGACTGGGCAGGTACCAAAAATGCCTGGTAGCAGGTACTATCTCTAATGGAGAAGCAAAGAAATAGCCAAACAAATCTGTGCCGAGGCATCCTGGACACACAATTCCCACAAGTCCTGCTTCTCCTCCACTCTCATGGAAAAGAGCTGTTGTGAATGGTGTGCCTTTCTGTGCGGGCTCTGTTGGGAATGGCCTTCAGGGCCCAGAATAGACCTCCTCATGGAATCCCATGTTTTTACGTCCTGGGAATCGCAGTGACCCAGAGCCGACCAGTTGCCCCTCCGGGAACAGGAATGTCAACCTCTCTGCGTGCGCGTGACCTCCCAGTCAACATCAGAGGCTTCAAGGCCAAACCTGTGCAACAAATCCCCGGCGTAACTGCTCCACATCCACAAACTGTGGCCCGGCCGGACCACAGAAATGAAGAGGAGATGACAAACACGAGGCTCGCCAGGAAAAGGAGACCAGGATCATGGAAAGAAGATGGAAGCGTCTCCTAAATACCCGAGGAGGTGGAAATGAAAGGAAGCACGGCCCGATAGCGTCTGTCTAGATAAAGAGAGTGAGTGTGTGGAGGAGGAGGAGGAGGAGGCGAGTGGGGGAAGGGGACAGCTGCCCAACCATCCAACCGTCTACGCTCTGCGATATTTTAAACCTGCATCTGGCTCTGAATTGGACGGGCGTCTCCTGGGTGGGTGGGGTGCCCGACGGAGAGGGAGGCCGTGGTCTGAGAGGAGCACACAAGTGTTCCAGCTCCCAGAGTCCTCGGATCGCAAGCTTTGACTGAGCACGCAGGACTGTCCTGTTCCCATCCTCCAGGTATCTGATTCCTAATCTCCCGTCTCGCGTTTGTCCTCGCTTCTGTCTTCTTGACTCTCTCTCTCCTTTTTTATGGCCTGTAACATCTGATTTCTGTCTTAGTTCTGGCACGGTTGGCTGTATTCTGACAAAGGCCTTGGATATGACTTGGAGCAGTGGTTGTAGATGTCTTGGCTCAGGCTGTAGGAACTTAACCTACATTTCAGACGCAGCTGTCGGTGCCCAGTGCATCAAGGCTGGACATGCTGCTCCAGCACACGTGGAAGCACTCAAAGCGTTTCACGAGGACTTGTTAGAGCTTTTGCCAGTGACGCTAGGAATCATTCCTACTGAAAACTTCAAAATAGTCTCAGACCAGGGCTTAAATTAAGTTGTTAAATAATTAGATAATTAAGTTGATTAACCCATTGATTACTCTCTCAATTAATCATTTAGAAGCAAAAATGGTAAAAACGGAGGTACAGTCTTTAAATTACTTTTTTTTTATTAATCTTTTGTTAAAATAGTCTATTTGTTCCTCAGTTGATTCGTTGCTGCAGCTCTGTGATAGACCCAGACTGTGTTTTTAGTGGTTCAGTGATTTTAGTGTGAGCAGCACATTGGGCACGCTCTGCCCTGGTAACCAGCCTCCTAATGTGAAGACAGAGGGAACTGTTGTGGTTACACACAATGATTGAGCAGTTTTACACAAATCTAAATGCAGCAGTTGCTCTGCCTTCCAAGTGGGGAGCGTGAGGCTGGATTTGCCGGTGTGGTGGCCGGGCGGCCTGGCCCTGTGCAGCGTGGCCAGCTCAGCGTGCCGGCATGCTGACGCACCTCCCTCCCAGCCCTGCTGCTGCTGCCACCAGGCCAGCTGTCCCCCCCAGTCTCTGAGCCCGAGCCAAAAGAGCACTGGTTCACATTCCATCCCACTGACCCCCATCACACACACACACACACACCACAGACTCTTATAGTCAGCATGTGCAGAGCCGCATCACAATGCTGGCTGTATTCTTGGCTGCAGCTATTTTGATAAGTGGAGGTCGTTCTCATACAGGCCGAAGCCGGTCAGTCACTATGTGGGTCGACTCCAGGCTGCTCAGGCCTTTCATATATTTATTGACTTCAAGCTTTCTCTGTTCTCTGACATCTACTGCTGTGAGCACGGTGAGGGTTTGGAGGTGTGCCGGAGCCTGGATGTCTCCGGGCCTGATAAAGTGGTTATTTAAGGCAGAGAGGCCCAGCACAGAGGCCTGGCCTGCATGAATGTGTCTGCTAGCGCAGGGCAGCAGCTCAGACGGCGTGAGTGATGGCCGCTGGGAAGCCTCGGGCCCGGAGGAAGATTTAGTGATGCGAGAAACTCTTTTTAGCAGCCAGAGGAGTGTGCGTGTCAAGTGTCTGTTTACAGAACCACATCACAAGACTCAAGGAAACTGTGCTAGTTCATAACCAGGAGCTGGTATTTTTCAGACTAGGGTCAGGTTTTGCTTTTTGATTTCAGTAGATTGACAGTAGCTTTATGATACCAATACAAAAGCTGTAAAGAAGGCACTGCTTTGTTTTCAGTCACAGCTTCAAGATGATTGTCCTGTACAATGTACAAGACAGTGGCAGTGAAAACCAACTGTTGCATACCCAGAGTTATATTAATATATTATTTATCTTATTACCTAAATATTTTAACTAATTATTATTATTATTATTATAACATTATTAGTTACAAATAATTTGAAACACTTAGCAGTAAATTCCTGACACTAAATTGTTACTGCTCCTAAAATAGGAAATTCATGGTATACGACAATAAAACTTAACTTATTCACATAAGTTTTAATGCTTTAACATCAACAGTGACTATCTGTAGGTGTGATCATCCTCCTCCTTCCTGTTGGGTCTTGTCCTTTTAGTTCACTGCATGTGTCCCTCCCTCTTTGCTTTGCCTGTGTCCAGTTCTCTACCTCTGTCAGTCTGGCTGCCCCCATGGAGGCCCCCCTGCAGGCCCAGTACGGAGCCCCCTTAGAGCCTCTGGCCTTCGCTTTAGGCTGCTCCTCTAACCCCCTCAGCCACATGGACCCGGAGTCCATCCCCGGCCCGAACGCAGAGCATCTGCTCCGGTCCGACCACGGCCAGTTCTCCTCGCCCAACGGGACCTCGAACCCGCCTCCTCCGGCCGCCCAGCAAGAAGAGGAGGAGGAGGAGGAGTGCCTGGTGGACTCCCAGCCCATCTGCTTCAAGGAGAACCCCTTCCTGGTGGCCAACCGCAAAGGAAAGGGCCGTCCGCCCGGGGAGCAGATCCTGTCGGGGCCTCCGGTGGGCTACGGGAGGCAGGGCCAGCTGCAGCCCTGGTTGTTCAGCAAGGCAAGCCGCCTGCCTGCGTGTGCTTTGGAGGCAGCATGGTGTGTGACTGCGCACAGTGTGGTGTTTGGCTCGCCCGCGTCACCTCAAACACGGACCCCGGGTCCCGCCTCCGTCTCTGAGGAAAGGTCGTTCACCTGAAGCACTTTCTTTTCATTTTTCGCCTTTTGTTTTGTTTTGTTTTCTTCGGTTGATGCTTATTGGAAGCTCCGGTAACAAATGTGGAATACGTCTCAACAGGAAATCCATCTTCATCAGTGAAAATGATTAGCTACTCATTGGAGTCCTTTCATCTGAAGAGGAAATGTCAAAATCCTCTGGGTTCACGATTGAAAATGTTAGCGTTTGCTGCTTTATGGTTTTGTTTTCATTTGCATGTCTTTCCTTTATTCTATTAGTGTCGCCAGACAAATGCCTGTAGCCAGTTCACCAATCAGGCCTCTCCAGACACAGAGAGGGGGATACATTAGGGCTAAAATTACCAAATGCTTTAATCCGAGCATTAATAACTTGATGACTGGGGTTTAGCACAGCTCAGTGGGTGGAGCGGGGACGCAGCTCAGTCCTCCTCGCCCTCCTTCCCCTCATCTCTCCTGTCTGTCCGCCAAATAAAAGCCAAAAAGTAAGTCTGTCCCTCCGCCGGCCATGAGCTGCGCTGCCTGCCACATGGACCTGTGCTATGCAGCCACGGGCCAGCGCTGCGAGCACGGAGCGTGTGAGGAATTCCTGCACATACTCCACATAGTCCGGGAATGATGTCCCAACAGCTGCGGGGGGAGGTCAGAGGTCACGGAAGAGCACGACCCGCTCAGAAACCTGCTTGTTTGTTGGCTGGGTTTACTAGAATTCTCCCCAGGACTAACCACTCTGTGTTGTTGTTGGTGTTGTTGTTGTTGAGTGACAGTGAGAGCAGCTGTTCACGGTTCTCCCACCTTTGTTCTTCCAGGCGCCTCCATCTGATTTCAGGACAGAGAGCCCGATCAGGGAAGCTCCGTACTCTCCCACCATCCAGCCGGTGAGCAGCCACCTCCAGCACCACCCCCCGAACATCCTTTTTTTACACCTGATTTTTCTGCCTTTTCCATGAGTAACATCAGCCGCCACACAGTGTGGAGGAGGTATCTTTCCAGTTTGACGCTCTCGACCTTTCCTCCCACCCGTAGCCCAGCCATCACTCTTCCAACAGCTCCCTGTGCACAGGCAGGGAGACCCGCTTCGTAAGTGGGTCTCTTGACCCTCTCTGCTCTGGCCTGGATTCTTTCTTCTTCTTCTTTTTTTTTTATGTGTAGCACATGCATCAGCTGCTCCGAGCCCTCTCATCTGTTGTTAAAACACAAGTAGCTCAGCTAGCGTGTCTGCCGCAGTGTAAAAAGCATGTGACCGCTTCTCCTCCTCGGCCAGCTGATTGCTGACGCTTTGCCCCATGCAGGCGAGATGAGAGAAAGCTTTTACAGACTGGCCTTAATCTATCGACCGACCGGCTTCATACCCCCCCACAGGGCCAGTAACAAAGCCAATATTTCCATTCTTGAGAGGAAGAGCGTTGGCTTGGTTTGTGATTGGTGGTGGTGCGGCGTTGTTGTTTGGACAGTGACTTGACTTTGGCCTGGCATCATCCCAGAGAAGGAGTTCAGAGTTGTGACGGTGTTGACAGTTGAAGGACAGTGTAGCACCGACCACACCCTTTCACCTCATCACCATTGTTTTTCTGTTTTGCAGGCAAACATTCATTACACCTCCACCCCCACCGGCAAGGATGACATTTCATCATCAGTGAGTGTCTGAAAAGATGCAGCTCATAGTTTCCAACTATCTGTCACCAAGTTAATTTATGTTTAATTTGGGGGTTTCTTTTAGCTTTGGCTACTAACTTGTGAAATTGGAGCTGTTCTGTGTTTAATTTAAGGTCTGATTGAGTTGAAGTTGAAGGCAGTAATTAAGTTTAAATTCAATTCATTAAATAAACCAAACAACTAGCCGATTCATCTAGTAAGTAATCAACAGAATAAGACCTGTTCTAAACCCCATGGTCTGAATGGTGAACTCGTGTGACAGGGCTCATATCCTCCATCAGCATCCATTCATTTTGAGTTGTCATTCCTCCTGAAGTTGGACGTGTGCAGCTGATAGGAGTCTTCCCCGTTAACTTGCCTCACCTCTCTCCCTGCAGACGCGACCTGGTGCCATCCAGCCGGTGGGGCGCGTGCGGCCCAGCACCTCCCCCGCCACCCCGGACGGCCACAGCCCCAACCCCTTCCAGCATGGCCCCTCCCCCTTCAACTCCCAGACCTCTGTAAGACCCCTCACCACCACATAGTGCTGTTCTCTCTTTCCACTCTCAGCTCTGCGCTGCTCCGCCCGCCCGGGCCGCACGCCGGCCGAGCTGCAGGCGGTGCAGAGCAGCAGATAAGCACAGTGCGAGAAAACAACCATTTTTGTTTCCAAAGAGGCTTAGAACCAAAGATGGGAAGACTTAGAGGAGAGAGGAGTCTGTGCAGGGGCCGCTGAGGGCCAGCCAGGTTTGAAACCAACGCCCCCCCCCCTCCAACTCCAGTCTCCGTCTTTCAGAAGTGGTTTCTCAGACTTTCTGAAATGTTCCACTTCTTGTCTTCCTTCTGGCCAGAAGCAGCAAAGCTGGATTGGTGAATAGTAACGCAGACGCTGTGATTTCATCCCTCATTCCCCCGATTGTCTCCAAAAAAAAAGAAAAAAGAGCTCGTACAGAAAACTCTGTCATGGCTTTGAACTCTCCAGACCCTGTCAGTCTGTCTCTCTGTGCCACCCTCACCCCCTCCCCCCTCGCCCCCCCCCCCTCTCATATGAAACCAGCCGCCATGCTGTTCACCTGTTCTCCTCCAGTCGTCTTCAACTCTGCTGGTTTTGTTTCATCGTCTACCCTCTCCTCCATGTCTCTGTCTGTCCGTCCTCCCCCCACCCTCGCCACCTTCTCACCATATAAACCTACCCCTCCATGCCCTCCCCCTCCTCCCCCTCGCCCTCCTCCCGCCCCACCCCCCCCCCTGCAGCCTCGCGCCCCCTCCCCCACCTCGCCCGACGAGTTCCCCATGAATGTCAAGCAGGCATACAAGGCGTTTGCCGCCGTGCCTCGCTCTCTGGCAGTGCTGGAGCCGCCGCAGGTAGGCCGAGCCGCCCGGGCCCCGCCCGGGTCACCCTGACAGAAAGCATGCTGTGCTGAGTGGTTGGTCTCGCCTCCCCTCCTCCCCCTCCGTGGCCCCCCCGCCCGTCTCGACTGGAGCGGGCCGAGCCTGCACCGTGTCGGCCAGCGAGGGGCCTGTGACGTGCTGTGACGTGTGGAATGCCTTCATCGTTGAGTTTTTGTACTTCCAGTGGCATCGTCATCATCATCATGTCGTCAGACTGCTGTGGAGTCTTGATCCATTCACTCATCTTGTCTGGCTCGTGTACTAATATTCAACCCCCCCCCTTTCCCCCTTTTTTATACATCTATATATATATATCTTGTATAGCAGCTGCTAATCACTGTGCCTGCTCTGTGTCAGCCCCCCCCCCCACTGGGACCTGTTTTAACACCCGGTTCTGTCCCAACAGGATCCGTATGGTATGAGGAACAATTTCCACCCAATGCAGCCATCACCAGAGGTCAGTACTTGTGGTGTTAATGCCTGGAGCTGGGCTCATGTTATTTAAAGGGGACCGATCTGGCACCCTTTACAACTTGTGACTTTAGGTTCCTTACTTAACAATTAGCTCATAAACCTTTTCCAAAACAAAATGACCTTTCACCAGAAACATCCAAAAACTGCTGCCCTCATTTACTCTGAATGTAGGCTGGTACAGAATATGCATTTTCATGTTCATTTTAGTGGCATTTCAAATGTCAAAATGTGTCTATGAATGAGGACCTGATGATGTGTTTGGATCTTTTGCTGGGTCTAGTATGTGTATGTCACCACTAAACAAAGCCAAGTTGAAGACCTTGTCATTCTAGGTCTCCTTTAATAAAATGATCACATAAGCTGTTTATTAACAGACTATTAAACCTGCAGCTGCATGAACGTGTCCATATGTACTCAGAGTAGCTCAGTAGCAGACACCGGCCGTTAGTCTGCCAGGCTGGTGACGATGCTGTGGCCTTTTCAGCCTGAGTTGAACAACGAGGTGTTTGTTGACGAGGCTGACGGTCAGGAGAGCGCTGGCCTGTCCAGCAAAGCCTCCCCCCGTCACGATTACATCAGCCTGGCGGCGGTGCCTCAATTCCACAGGCCCTCCATGGAGCTGAAGGTACCCCCGCCACCTCTGCCTCACCTGCAGAGCGGCTCTGAGCTCCGCCCCCTCCCCACGCCCCCCCCTGCTGGGCGCTGTGGTGTGCTTGGCTTTGCAGGTGGTGGTGTCTCTGCTCCCAGAGCCTGGGAGACTGCCAGTAATAGCAAATTCACCTGCCAGATCATTGATCCTGAATGGGCTAAATGGTGCTGGGCTCTCTCTTAATGATCTACCTTCATCCTTTGGTCTGCCGTACTTTTTTCCTCCCCCAGCATCTCTTGTGATGGCCTCTGCTCTTCTGCTAATTCCAAGGGGAAAGATCTGCATTACAGCAGCAGTTACTGCTCTTTCTTTGGCTTTTTGTCGTCATTTATAGATCTCCGGGTGTTTGAACTTTATCAGTCTAACTTGAGACTGTCTCACCCCCCCTCAGAGTCCGTCTCCTGGTGGTAAAGACAGCCCAGAGCAGCGCTCTTTCAGGGACCGGCAGAAGTACTTTGAGATCGACGTGAAGCAGCAGACACCAGACAAACCCAAACCTCGAGTCTCCCTCGTTGGAGAGGATGACCTCAAGAAGATGAGAGAGGAAGAAGGTGCGTCCGACTCCTTTCCCCCACCGATGGCAGCAAGTTGATCCAGATTAGGTCCGAGTGAGTTACATTAACAAAGCCTGTGTCTCCAGAGAGGAAGTTTGAGCAGCGGGCGCGGGAGTACCTGCTGGATGAAGACGACGAGGATGAGGAGGAGGACCTGGCAAAGCAGGTTGCACAGATGAAGGCCACTGGCAAGGTGCTGCTGGATGGAGTGGAGTACAAGGTGGAGCCGGTGTCGGCTCCGTCCCAGCACTGCTCCACGCCGCCCAGCTACAACGTCACTCCACCCAGCTACTGTGGCAGCTCAGGGTGAGACGTCGCCCTCTCAGCTCCTCCTCTCTTCCTCCTCATCCTCATTCTCCTCCCTCTCTTCCTCCTCCTTCTTGCTCCTCTTAGTCTTCTCAGTTTTCTTATTCTAAATCCCCTCACCCTTCTTCTTATTCTTCTCATCCTGATCCTTTTTCATCTTTATTCTCATTCCTCCTTCCTCTGCTGCTTCCCTTCCTCCTCATTTTTTATCCTCCTCCCTCTCCCTACCAATCACTCTTCTTCTCATCCCTTCTCTCATTCATTCTCCTCTCTTCTTCTTCCTCTGTTTCTTTCCCTCATCATTCTCTTCATTCTTATCATTCTTATTCTCATTCTTCATTTCGTTCTGTTACTTATTCATATTCCGGTCATTCTTCCTCTCATTCTTCTTCTTTTCATTCTCCTCATTCTTGTCATTTGTATCATTCTTCTTATTCTTTTTCTTCTCATTCTTCACATTCTCATTCTTTTCATCCTTTTTCTTCTTTCCTATTCATTCTTCTTATTGCATCAAATGTGTCAATAGCATCTGCTCATTACAACATTGTGTGTGTGTGTGTGTGTGTGTGTGTGTGTGTGTGTGTGTGTGTGTGTGTGTGTGTGTGTGTGTGTGTGTGTGTGTAGGCCTTCCTCTGTTGATGGTAAGGGAGACTCTCAGAGGAATTCACTGGAGGACAGCTTCAGGCTGGAGCAGAGGCCCAACTCTATGACCGGGTAACTACGTCACAGTCCTTGAACGCATCTCACCCACTGTCGTCCTCCTCCTCCTCGCTCACCGCCGGCCTCGCTGTGTGTGTCCTCGCAGTCTGATCCCAGTGTACGGGGAGTCTGCGGCTCCCATCCGCACAGCCAAGGCCGAGCGCAGGCATCAAGAGCGGCTCCGCATGCAGAGCCCCGAGCTGGCTGTGGCTCTGGACAAGGACCTGTCTCCGGCGGAGAAACGAGCTCTGGAGGCTGAGAAGAGAGCCATGTGGAGGGCGGCACGGTAAATACTGCAGACTCCCCACAAACATTCACACACACTGAATGCATCCAGTTCTGTTGCCCCCATTCTTTTACCTTCACGCCTCCAGTATGTTGGTTTTCACAGGGGTGAGTCAAATAAAACAATGCCAGCGTGAGAAAGTCGTGAGAAGCCAGCCCGTTCCCTTTGCATCTTTTCATACTAATTCTAATATTCTCAGCTCAGCTTTATCTATATCTACGTTATAGATCATGTTTTGAGTCCTTGTTAATTTTGACAAAGAGGAAGTCAAATGCAGACAGAGGGGCTGTTCCTCTTTGAGCAGTATGAATGTGCGTGTCGATGATGTGAACTGGGAATAAAAGGGATTAACAAAACGTTAACTAATTTAACTCGGTGTCACAGACACTTCCTGATACAGTCCCATAAGTGGCTCAAGTTGTTTCTCCCTCCTCCAATATAAGTTCACAGGTGACTCTATGCTGTAACAGCACCGTCCTGTGTGTGTGTGTGTGTGTATTAGTGGGTCTATTCTGACTTTGTCTGAAATCTTATTTGTTGTTCCTGGCTCTCCTGAACGTCTCGTTGTTTTACCTTCCAATCTTTGGTTTTCTTTTCTCTGTCCGTATGCCTTTCTTTCCATCCTCTCCTCCTCACATTCCTCCTTCCCCCTGGTGTAACTGTCGTCCTGCTCCCTCCTCCTCCTCCTCCTCCACCTCCTCTCCTCACCTTCTCCCTGCCCACGCGGGGCCCAGGCCCTATGGCCTAGAGGAGGATGTTAGGCAGTATGAGCAGGACCTGGCTAAGAGGCTCTACCAGGCACGGGTGAGGGCGTCTCAGGGCACGCCCGAGGGCCCCCAGCCCGCCGCCTCCTCTACCTCCTCCTCTGCAGCCTCCCAGCTCAGGTGTGCTCTTCGAGCCCCAGACGCACGGCATCGTGGGGGTGTGCTGGGGTGCTTTGCCGTTGGGGTATTTTGCTAGAGGCCGAGTCAGGGAAAGGTCCTCGCAAGCACTCGCAGCGACACTGCGACAGTGCTTCCACTGCCTTTCCAGTGCTGTTTTGCTTCTGCACGTCTTTGCTGTTTCTAGCCCCTCCCCCTCCCCTTCTCTATTCTCTGTCTGGTCCCCCTCCCTCCCTCCGCCCTCCCTCCTCTCTGCAGCACCCGTTTCATTTGCGCCTTGCTGTTCTCTTGATTTTCTTACTGTTATTTGTACTAACAGAGTTTGCCAGCTGTTTGTGAGTTGAGGGTAAGCCTACTAAGCAGTAGGCAGTCCTTTTCCTGGAATGCCTCTTATTGCCCAATGAAATTCAACCACGTTGTTCACCATCACAGCAGACCAGGACAAGGAGCACCCAAAACTAGTAGTGATGGGTCACCACACCCGCCTGCAGCGGTGTGTGTGCCTCTGCCAGTCTTTGTCTCGGTATTTCTGCAAGTTTCTCCTTCCCCTCCCGCTGCCTCGCCTCTAACGGAGCTCGTCCCTCCTGCAGGATGAAGTCTCTGGAGCAGGACGCACTGAAAGCCCAGATGGTCATCGCCAAGTCTCGGGACACCAAGAAGCGCGGCACGCTAGACCAGCTGACGGAGTCTCCGTCGCCCGCTCCGACTCCCTCTCCCACACCTATGGAAGGTAAAGGATGAAAAGTTAAAGGCATATACTGCATAGCATCTGTCGCCCCCCAGAGGAAGTCTGTGCTATTACAACAATTCTATATGATGTGTGTATGCATGTGTATATGATAGCCAGTTCCTCAGTACTATATGCGGATCAAAGATGTTTTCTTAAGTATGTTTTGAAAATTGAGATAAGGACCTCTTAGTTTGATGGTTACAATTGCACCTGTAAGGCAAAGGACACTCGCCATGGTCCATTTTTAGCTCTTATCTTAGATTCACACTGTTGCTCTGTAATTCCCACCCTCTTTGTCTTTTTTCTAACTCTGCATTTTTCTGTTTTCTCTCCGACAGAGCTCAGTCCTCGAGGACTAACTTCTCCAGGCCGCCTGGTAAGCTCTACACCCTTTTCTTTTTTCCAACAGATTTCTCCACATGCCTGAGTGTCTGTTTTACAGTTCTACTGTATCCTGTAGCGTACTGTATCCTCAGAGCGCTAACTGTAACAACAGAGTCTGCAGGTTTTAAGGAGACACCTTTGACGAAGGCAACGAATGAGTAAGCGTTGGTTTACGAGGTGGACAAGGGGGGTGGGAGAGTCGCTTCCAAACACATTGACATTAATCCACCATCTTGCTCATTGTCACTGCAGCCACAGGCGGCTGTTTGACTCACCCATCAGCCTCTCTGCCTCCCACTCCTGTTTCAACCTCCTCATCCCTTTGCCCTCCTCTCTACTCTGCAACTTGCCCTCTCCACCCCTTTTTTATCCTCCTTCCTCTATACGTTGTCCCACCCCCCCTCCTTCTCCCTCTCCTCCCGTTTTTTTCCCTCTCCTCCTCCTCCTCCTCCTCCTCCTCCTCCTCCTCCTCCTCCTCGACCTCTGCTCATTCCTGTTTGCTATCCTTCTAGTCCCTGTCGTCAAAGAAGTTTGACTACCGACAGTTTGCTGCCATTCCTTCTTCCAAACCCGTATACGACATCCAGGTATTGGCTGCATGCTGAGCTCCCCCAGGCCCCCCGGCCTCCTACCCACCTCCCCCACCTCCCCTCACCCCCCCGGCTTCCCCTGCTGCCTCCCTCCTCCCCCTCTAGTCTCCCCCTGTTGATGGCGAGGCATCAGAGGGACTGCAGCCTAGGTTTTCTGCTCGGCGATGGTTCGGCACCTCCTGCTCTGCACTACAGTGGTGTGGCTCACTAACGCTCACTGGCACAATGACGGTAGCCTCACTCTACGTTAACAAGACCAAAACCCCCAAATCAGCCCCCGCCCCGGGCCTCCCTCATGTTCTGCCTCACCCCTTCTCCCTGGTCCCACTCACAAACACCCTAAGAGCATCTGTAGCAATAACCATTCACACCCATCGATCTCTCAGCTGACTAATCAATCATGGAGAATAACACTCACCCCGACAGGTGTTTTTTTTTATCTCACTAACCACGATTGGTTCCGGGGGAAAAGAGCATAAGAATAGCCATGAAGTCTGTTATGGAGGGATAAAAGTGCCAAAATACAATAAATAAGTATGTCATTCAATAATAACTTAATAACGTGTCATTGATTCATTAATTTTGGCACCTTTAGGCCTCCATACTCTGCATCTCATCCACTCACATCAACCTCCATGGGCTGTCTCGTTCCACGCATGGGTCACACACACACACATTAAGCAGAGGTGCAACATCTCTGTTTCTTCTCACGCTCTGGCTGGTGAAGCACTGACATGCAGGGCCTCCTCCTCTTCATCCTCCCCCTCCTCCTCGATCTGGTTAGGGCAGAAGGTCTGGGTAGCTGTGGGTTTGGAGCAGCTCAGAGAAGCAGGGGAATCCTGGAGAGGTGCCGGAGCGAGCAGAGCTTGTCTGGACGTGGTGTTTTCTTTTTCTTGGTCAAGTACCTGTGGTGGTCTGCGCTGCTCCCACTGTGGGATCCTGTGTGTGTGTGTGTGTGTGTGTGTGTGTGTGTGTGTGTGTGTGTGTGTGTGTGTGTGTGTGTGTGTGTGTGTGTGTGTGTGTGTGTGTGTGTGTGTGTGTGTGTGTGTGTGTGTGTGTGTGTGTGTGTGTGTGTGTGTGTGTGTGTGTGTGTTCTCCTCTCAGTGGCTGTATTTGAATTCACTGCAAGTGTTTGCTTCATGTCTTCTGCATATGAACCTCGGGACGTGGAGTGTGTTTCTAGGCTGTGTTGATGTCAGGCCAGTGAATAAAGCAGTCTGTGAACACTGTGGCTCTGTAGCACAGGAAACCTAAACGTGCATGTTTCTGGACCATGGGAGGAAGCCTGGAGAAAACCCACTGTTTTGCACTGCAAATATACAGCCAATCACTCCAGCAGGCACAACGTTTACCTGCAGTCGTCCAATAACTCTTCCATTAAATTGCTCATAATATTTGGAAGAAAAATAAAATTCCAACCATGATTGAGAAAACAATGAGAAATGTAGACCTATTTCTATGTCTCAATGAAGAGAAACAAATGTTACCTGCCTGTGTCCAATTCTTCCCATCGCAAACTAGTCCTGTCTGATTCAAGTTATGAAAACTGTGAAACCATAAAAACCATTATCTAGAAAATGTGAGTAATCTGATATAGATAGATCTGAAATAGATAATCTCAAAGAGGCAAATCATCAATTGAAAAGCGTATCTGACTAACTTGTATTTCAGGTTTTTGGAAAGGAAGGTAAAAGACTTTTTTCAGGAAAATGTCAGAGCTTTTTATTGATGCGTTCATGATAACTTCCACCAGATGTGTGAACAAAACAGAGACACGACAGTTGCATGACACATAAAGGGCCTTTGCAATGTTTCAAGCATTCTGATTGGCTGAGGGCATAGGTAATCATGCAGCAGGGTCTCTATTTGGTCAAAAAATATATAATTTTGGCAGATGCAATTAGGCTGCTGATGTGTAGCAATGAGCAGCTCCTATTAAGAAGACAAACAGTCTGCGTCTTAACAATGATCGAAAGTCAAAAAGGAGAAAATGTGACTCAACAGAAGAACTGAACTGGCTGCTTGTATTCCAAGCATGCTTTGGTGAATCCTGTCAGTGTCGCCTTTCTCTCTCTGTCTCTCTCTGTCTCTCTCTGTCTCTCTCTCTCTCTCTCTCTCTCTCTCTCTCTCTCTCTCTCTCTCTCTGTGTCTCTCTGTCTCTATCTCTCTGTCTCTCTCTCTCTCTCCCTCTGTCTCTCTCTCTCTCTCTCTCTCTCTCTCTCTCTCTGGACGTGTGTCGACACTAAAACACACCAAACCCCGGAACTGATGACCTAACCCAACCTCCCTGTCCTGTAACACGCCCCGTCCCTTCTCGGGGGAGTTAGTCGGGTTGCTGATCTCTGGCTGATCGGGGCAGTGAGCTGCTGGCACCTTCCTCCCACTCCCCTCCTCCTCCCCCTCCTCCTCCTACCTCCTCACTCGGTGAAGGTTCCCCTGGGATTCGGGTCGGCTTGAACCGCCCGCTCCGCTCGCCCGCTCACTCTCTCGTCTTGTCTTGCAGTCCCCCGGCGCCATCGATGACATGCAGTTCATGGACGACGGCTCCAGCAACCCAGGTGAGTCAGAGCTCAAAACCTCTACTTCGAAAGGGGAGCGAAAGGGGAAAAAAAGACGTATCACCTCAACATTCTCTATCCCGTCTGATTCAGGTGACTACCTGGGATAAGCAGCTCTCATTGGTAGGATCCTGTGAATGTATGCGTGTGTGCATGTGTTTCTGGTGATTGTAACGTATGCCTGAGAGGGAGTAGAGTGTTTCTCCTGCATTTATGCTCTAACCTGCCAGCTGTGGGACTTAACTGTGGGCTCAGGGTGTGTGTGTGTGTGTGTGTGTGTGTGTGTGTGTGTGTGTGTGTGTGTGTGTGTGTGTGTGTAGCTGGGTGTGTGCTTCGCCTGCCGCTGCCCAAAAACACACAGGACAGGAACAAGATGTCGACGAGGAAGAAAGAAATTCACCATCTGCATCTGAACTAATGCACTCACACTGACTGATCTAGACCGTGCATGGACGTGTTGAGTGGCAGGCAGCTCGACGTGACGGGTTCCTCCTCATTCATACGCATGTTTACAGTTAATTTAAGAGCACATGCAGCCATGTGTCCACTACTGCAGATGAGAACATTGCTAGGAAACACGTAGACTCAGATTGAATGGAACTCAATGAGATGCTAGTCCCAGCTCTAGATGGAGGTCTGCCTGTCAGGTAACCTGGATATAGACAGTAGAAATGAAGAGAGTGGTAAACGTCGTACTTGATGTGGCAGGTGTTGGGGTTCATTAGTTTGAGGCCATGTGGAGGTGGCTGGAAACCCAACTCAAACAGCTGTGGATCCTGCTCCTCTCTGCTGCTCAGCTCACTGGTGGGGGGGCTTCTCTCGCAGGTGTTTTTGTTTTGACACTTTTGCTTTCGCGGGCGTCCAGCGAGATGGGACTGAAGTGGAAGTGCGGCAGCTCTAACGTTGTGCTGTCATGTGCTTTGTCTCATCTGTGACCCCCCCCCCCCCCCTTTCACCCCCCCCCCCCCCAGGTCCTGCTGCCAGCCTGGAGGCCGAGGTCCCGGCCGCGCTGGGGCCAACACCTCCGCCCTGGAGGAGATGGCTCTGTACAGCAACAAGCGCAAGCTGAGGCAGGGACGCCGCAGCCTGGAAACCGCCGTGCCCACGTAACACCACACACTGACAGGAGGAATCCAGAAGACAAAACACACACACACACACACACACACACACACACACACACACACACACACACACACACACACACACACCTTGAATCCACTGTGGAACACTGGCAAATACATGTGTGTGCATCCACAGGAGTCACGAAACACTACACACGGTGTCAGTAGAGCGAGATTAACTCTCCTATATGTAACCACTGCAGAGACTGCGATAGTCACCACACACAGACACACACTGACACACACACACACACACACACATTGACACACACACTTCACTTATATCCTGCGTGCCAGTCTTGCCTCTACAGTCTGTGGACGAGTCGCTCTACAGTCCCCCGAGGGCAGGAGAGTTAGAGCGAGTGTGGTTAGTTAGGATTGCTACTTACAGACCATTCTTTCTTCTTTTTGTTCCACACTTGGTTTTACCTGCGGTAGTAGAAGAACTCTGTTCTTTAAAAAAAAACAAAAAAAAACGATAAGATAAGAAAAGAAAAGAAAAGAAAAAGAAAAAAAAGGGAGGTGACCGAAGTTTTTAGCATTTTTATTTTTTCGCACCTCAGTTGACTTTTGCTGTTTTTTAAAGTACTGGAAGAGAGAAAAGAAATGGGTCCTAGCTATACTAACAATGTTGTTTTGTTTTTGTTTGTTTTTCTAGGCTTTCAGTGAATAGATTGTAAAACGTCAGGGGCTTCTCGAGCAGACAGGAGTGTGTATATATTAATTCAGGAGGGAACATCCTGCTACCTTCACAGTCACTAAGCGTGGCTTGTTTATTTTGTTTTTTTAAAGACCAGTACATATCTTTCTTTTTCTTTTTTTTTTTGCACTGCCACAGATCAGCTTTTTAAGAACCTTATATCTTAAATAATTTATTGTTTGTATGGTTTTATTCAAATTCAAGGCCTTCTATTTTACACTGTTTTAACCCATCTGATCCTTGAAGAAGAGCACGACTAACGTTTATCATCATTAATCCTCTAGAAACGGCTCCTGAAGTCAAAACAGTGAATGGCATATCACTTCATATCAGAGAGAAACGCCTCTAAATGCACAGATGAGGGTGAAGCTGTCACGGCTCTCATGCTGTGTTCATCGATTGCTTAGTGACATTTTCTACAGAGTTAAAGTGGCGGTTTGACAGAGCTGCACGCCTTGACAGCTGACAAGTGTAGGAGGAGTCTGTCACCATGCATCATGGAGGCATCGGTCACTATTGAACGGTACTCGCCCTGCCCTGCCTGGGTCTCCTTTTCTTTAGATTTTTTTTGATCAATGTGAATCATTCATATCTCTATCTGGAGTGGTGTGAGGGTAGCAGGTGTTTTTATTTTTCTGTCTATGGTTAATTTAAAATCTGATGCCACTGAAAAAAAGAAAATCATTTATTATTGTGTGAATAATGTACAAATACTGAGAGGAAAGCAGACTTTGGGTTTGAAACTGAGCCAGTCTTGACCCAGACCAGGCGGCGGCGGCGGCGGGGCCTCGCTTGGCGTTTGGGGGAACGCTCTCTGCGTGTATATTGGTTCGTTAATGGGAGAGCTGGGAGAGGCGGAAGCCATGAGAAATCCCTCTCAAGACAATGATCTCAATCCGAACATTCAGTTCACTGCTCGACAATACTGTCAGTCCCCGCATCTGATGGGTGTTTTTGCAGCATCACAGCATCGTAGCATTTTGTGTTAATTTAATGTAGGGTCTTCTAATGATAGCTTTCCGTGTTGCTCTCACTGACTGAAATTCAGTTTGTTTGATAACATTTGCAATGGCTGGTATCTTTTTTTTTTTAAACTTATAGTAGGTAATTTTTTTTCAGGTGGGTTTCACTACATTATTAATGCAGTGTTTCAAGTTTTTTTTGTGTTTATTCCTTTGTCTTGAGTTCTCTTTGGGGGCTTTTACTTGCAAATAGGTCAGACGGAAAGGGTCAGAAGTCCTAGGGTCAAGGGTTAGAGCTCACACAAGACTGTAACTAGTGAATTTGTACAACCAAAGAAGTCTATTTTGTGGTTCAGGAATAATAAATTTTACTTTTCATTAAGCTGATTTATAGTGTTGTGTCTTCTTTGCTTGTTTAATGTGGAAACTGATACTAAAAAAAAGATCAATCTCTGTCAAGTTGGATGTTGAAGATGAGGGCCAGATGAACCTTCAGCACGGAAGCACAGGGTTCACACATTTCATGGAATTACTGACATGGAAATCACATGGGAAAATGAAAGGGAAAGTCTTGGAAAACGTATCTCCTCTCTCTTCTTGTTCCTACCCCATGAATAAACACAGCGCTTTAGAGGCTTTGTACACAGGTAGGATGCACATTTGCATAAACGCACTAAGTGTAAAGTACAGCTGTAAAATGGTTTCAACATTGGGAACAGTGAGAGCAGCTCCCCCCCTCTGTGTGTACATAAACATGCAGAATGAGTCATGCGCAGGAAAACAACACCACTGTGTGTAAACCCTTTGAATTGTATATAAACTATATACTTATATTGGTATTCAGAGTGGGCTTAACAGTAATAGAGTATTCTGATATATGAAGTATGGGATGTGTGATAGGTATTTCGCAAAACAAACAATGCAGAAGCAGAAAGTGGCAGTTAAGTACTATTCAGCTTAATGGGTTGAAAAATGAAGTTACAATATATGAATACATTTATATCTGCATATATAGACTGATATTTATATATATATATATATATATATATAGAGAGAGAGAGAGAGAGAGAGAGAGAGAGAGAGAGATGTGATTTATATTTATATATATATATAAGATATATAACATACAAGTATTACTATTTGCTTCACTTCCTTCTCTCAATTCAGCTGAAAATGGTTTGGACAGCAATACACCGCAGTGTTCAGGCATCTTCCTGCTTTGGTTGTTACATAACATAAGAAAGATAAGAGAAAATAAGAAAGATAAGGCGTTCGTCTCTCATCCACAAACCACTGCTGTACAAATTGAGCATGAGTGACAAGTCTCCGCCCACTGAGATGGACTCTATAAAGTCTGCGTGAGTCCAGCTGGGGAGCTCATCTCTGTTCAATATGAGGGGCCTCCTGATACTGTGCTTGGTGGGATTTGCTCTTGGAGCTCAGGTAATATTTCCATATTTAAAAAAACAAACAAAAAAACAATTTTTCATCAACGCCTCAGCTTGTAGTGCTCAATTATCTACATGTAATTTCCTAAGCCATAGATTTCTAGATTTAGATTTCGGTTTAGATATGATTTCTGCCGTACGTGTCAACCCAAGGGGTTAACTTCCTGTTATCCAACATCAGTGTTTGTTTTTAACTGTCCAAACACTGTCCTGACCTTGGGTTCAGGTTTCCAGCTTTGGTAGAACTCTCTGAAAAGAAGACATGCAAACTTAATTAAAGTAGGGATGATGATTTGATAATGTATAAAATTATAACTAGTGCAGTATGCACTAAGTGCATACTGTGTATGCAATTTTCATTTTCACATTGCACTTGTACTACAAAATGAAAGATGCTTGAATTTATTGATGAATTTATTATGATTCTGCTCTAACATAAAACTGAACTCAAAATACAGGTTGTTTTGTAGCTTTGTCAGGGACCAAAGTAATCACTGAGGCTCAACAGCATGAATTGTACCTTCTGCTTGAAACTGATTCATTTATTTCAGTATTTAACTCATTGGAAATCAAATGTTGCCATTTTTTTGCTCCACAAATTAAGCATGGTACATGTTTCTGTCGCTAAGGCATCCCATGGGCGCAGGACCCCCTTGGAAGATACTTGGAATCCCAACTCTACAACCAACTTAACCACCAACTCTACAACTAACTCTACAACTAACTCTACCACCAACTCTACCACCAACTCTACTACCAACTCTACAACTAACTCTACAACCAACTCTACAACCAACTCTACAAGCAACAAGGTGGGCAGGCTGTGGGAGAGGAATTCCTTCTTTCACATATACATTTCCGTGATCAGTTAATCACAATCTGTGTGATGAATAATCCTCTATATTTTGAGGCATTGTGCCTTTAAAACAGTAGATGCCAACACGTTGGTAAATTTTGTCTGAGTAAGCATTTGTCTGTTCCAACAAATAAACCACGATGGACTCTGAGATCGATCCAAACCAAACAGGACAGACAGAGCTGTCCTGGAAGAAGAGACCAAGGGATTTTTCTCCCAGGTTGAAAATCAACATCTGATATGATAATAATCACACTGTGTACAGCAATCAACACGAAGTACTTTACACACATTCTGTGATGTGATGATCACAGTGTGTCAGTGACTGATTCATTGAAATCATCAATCAGTCAAGGAAAACGTCATTTATAAAGCACTTTTTATAAATTACTTTTTTTAATAGACTTCCATCCCTCATAGATTGATGTACACACATTCACAGAAACACTGAGTAAGGAGTCAAGGAGGCGATCGAGGAGTATCAGTGCATTCAGTTATCAAAATAAGTTCAAGAACAAGAACAAGAACACTCATACTATGTTACCTATGGTGGGCTCTGGACCTGAAAATTATATAGGATGATTTTGAAAGAATTTATGCCTGACTTGATTTCCTTCTCCCTTAGCTCCCTGACCATACCACGCATGAGTCGTAACCCACATACGAAGATGTGATGGCAGTAAGGAAACATTCATCTCACTCAAAACGTTTGAATTCTGAACAAATTTTGAGGTGTTTTTATTGATGGCAATCCTCTCTTTTCAGGGGAAGAAAGAGAAAACGATGAATAAACTTGTGCTTTAGAGATGCAGAAGTGTCTCATTGTTGTGCTGCCGTTGCTGCATTTTTCAAATAAACATCTTCAGCCTGTTTCCAAGTTGTTTTTATTCATGGTATCAGGTCAAATGACTTGCCTGCTTTTTGCAAAACAAGACAGAAACTTCAGATTTTTCATGAGTCAACTTAAACATTTCAGGGTTCAATATTCAACAGCTGCAGGTCTAGTAATAAGTGTAGAAATAGACATCTAGGGTGACATGGTTTAACAGTGAACAGCACCATCAGGAGTTTGCTGGTTTGTACTCCATTCAAACCAGTCTGTGTTAAGTTTCTTCCAACAGTCCAAAAACGTGCTCGCTAGAGTTGATTGGAGACCAGAGATTCGAGTATGAGAGTGAATGCTGTGCATGTGTCTTTTCATGGAAAGTGTAATAAGTCATAATGTCATACACTGGGAGTGGCAGAGGAAGAATCATGAATGATTTCAAGAGTGTGGACACTTAGACTGCTTTCTCCCCTCCCCTCCTCCTCCTCATGTTTTTATTACAAAAAGAACCACGGTAAAAACACTAAATCTGAGAAAAACGGTACTCAGAACAAGCTTTTTTTAAAACTCATATTATACCAGTTAAGGCCTCACCAATGCATTTAAAATGCAACATTTGGTGTGAAATTAAGAGCTGTTTTGATTCATCAATGTGGTGTTTGACATTAGTCTTGCAGTATTATGATGAACAGCCACCATGCTTTGGTAGATGTAAATGTAATAAGTGAGCTGAATTGAGGCTGTGCGAACAGTCTCCACCCACCGACGTGGAAGCTATGAAGTCTGAGCAGGTGCAAACACGCAGCTCATCTCTGTTCAACATGAGGGGACTGTGCACTGTGAGGCTTGTTCTGGCAGCTGTGGAGCAGGTAAGATATACTAGACAAATGTGTTATTTATAATATAATTATTTATTTGCATTTCCAGAAATACTAGGCAGAGAATATAAACTTTTGCCAGTAAATGGCCTTCTTGCACCAGCATAAACAGAAGAGCTAAGCTAAATGTGAGCTTTTATTCAGGTGCTATGTTTCAGTGTCAGACATCAGGGGCATCTGGGCTCTTGATTTGAAAGCTCTTTTTTTTTGTTTGGAGAATTGTTTTTAGTGCCCAATAATAAAACACAAAGGTTAAATTTGGTAATATGCAGCTATCTGACACTTTTCTTCCTGTGTCTGTTTGATCTCTAATGCAGCAGCCAAAAAAAGCCGAAGGTGGGTACGAATACCGTGATTACTGTGTTATTGTCTTGGGTTTCCACCTGTGACCTGACCTGAACGCAAACGATGTCGGCGCACTAAAATATCGCGGTAATTCGGAAGAAGAACGGGATCTCGCGAGAATACTCAGGCGCTAGCATGTATGTAGCCTTTTAATGGAGGGTAGTAATATAGATAGATAGATAGATAGATAGATAGATAGATAGATAGATAGATAGATAGATAGATAGATAGATAGATAGATAGATAGATAGATAGATAGATAGATAGATAGATAGATAGATAGATAGATAGATAGATAGATAGATAGATAGATAGATAGGGCAGGCTGTGGAAGAGGGATTTCATATACATTTCTGTGATCAGTTAATCAGCATCTGTGCCTGGTGAACTAAATGTGATACAAATACACAAATTGAGAGACTGAATTTAAAATGTGATAATATTTGGAAGCAACTGACTCTTTGTATGTTATGCATTCAGCAGAGTGGTAAACAGGTGCCGATTGTAAGTGATTTTGAGTTTCAACCAACAGCTGCTCCGATGGGCACAGGTGAGAGTTGGGGTCTATTTCTATGTTCTTTACATGTGGATGAAGGTGAAATCCTCTTTATTTTGAGGCCCTGTGCCTTTAAGAAAGTAGACACCAAACTTTGTCTGTTCCAGCAAATAAACCATGATGGACTTTGAGATTGATCCAAACCAAACAAGAAGTGACCAGTGGATATTTCCCAGAAAAAAATCAGCATTTGATATGATGATAATCAGCACTGTGCATGCTGAGCTTTGTGGTGTAGTAATAGTGGTGTTCGATAAGATTCAGCTATCTGCTAGCTGCAACCATGAAAGGAGGGATGGCTACAAACACTGAGAGCACGGGAGAGTGATCTTTTTTCTTCTGGCTCTTAATTTTGTAGGTATTTTTGTCAAATTGTTAGTAGAAAAAAGATGTTTCACATTATAGTAATCAGCACTGTTTGCTTTGTATGTGTCATTCTGTTATGGGCACCTTTAACATGCTAAATAAGGACATCTGACGCTATGAGTAGAAACGTATCACACAACACTTGTATTTGGAACGGATGAAATGAAACTCCTGTTTCCATCCTGTCTTCTCAGGGGAAGGAAAATATGACAGAAAGAACAAACTGATCACAAAGTGAGGGGCTCTCAAAAAACACACAATTTTAGCTTTTTTACATTTCCAAAGTAACACAAACACGTTACCTTGTGCCATAACATTGCAGTATGACACATAACAAATAAATATAAAGTTGTATGCTACCCACTAGAGCCTCAGTGATGCTTTACGGACGTATTATTCCAAATAGAGACCATGCATTTGTAGAATGTGATAAGTGGGCTGAAGGGAGTCTGTGAACAGTCTCCACCCACCGACATGGACTCTATAAAGTCTGAGCAGGTGCAAACACGCAGCTCATCTCGGTTCAACATGAGGGGACTCCTGATACTGTGCACTGTGGGAATTGTTCTTGCTGCTGTGAGAGGGGTAAGATCTACAGACCTTAAAAAGACGATATTAATAACACTGCACTTCTTCTTGCTCACTTTCTAAGCCGTAGATTTCTATGATTAAAGTGGAAATTTCTGTCCCTCATGCATGGCATGTGTTCATCAAACAGGTTAATTTAACGATCTTCCTGAAATCCAACACGTGTGTTTTAACTTAACTGTTCAAACACTGTGCTGACCTTGGACAAAGGTTTCCCGCTCCTGTGTGTTATTTACTTCCATACAGAATTTCTGTCAAATTAGAAATACAAGTCTGTAGTTTGTAGTCTGTAAGTTTTGCAGTTTTGTCAGGGACCAGGGGGCCAGCTGCACTTTGAAAATGCGCGATTAATTTCAAAACTTCAATAAATCCAAAAATCTTTTGCGACACAAATCAAGCAAAGTACGTGTACGTATGTGTCACTCAGGCAGTCGATGGGCCGGATGATTCTAAGAAATTAAATGCAACGACCAACTCCACGATCAACTCTACAGCCATCCCCACAGCCATCCCTCCAAAGGAGTCAAAGGTGGGAAGGCTGTGTCTCGACATTGTCCATAAAGATGAATTTCACATTGACCTGAATTCTTTTTGAGTGAAGGTCATTGAGGTGGTCGGAGCTGCTGTTATCTCTGTTCAGGAGAGGAGATAAATGCATTTAATCATTCAGCTTAATTGATTAATGGTGTTTTTTTCCACCATATCCAACAATTACAATACCACGATTCTGGTACTCACATGCTTTCTCTTCCTGGCAGAAAGTGTCACCGCACACAACGTTTATATGGTCATTAATGAATGACTACGAATGAATGGATGAAGAGAGAAATGAATGAATAACTCTGAATCAACTCATACCAGCCAAGTAATCTGTAAAAAGCGCAAAAAGAACGCAATTTGAGCAGAGGAAGAAGATGAGTTTTGAGAATGTTTTTAGAAATTAAGTCAAGATTTTAGGGCGGTAAAAAAAGTTTGTTGATTTAGAAAGAATTTCTGTCTGACTTGTTATGTTCTTATATTGTTCTCTCATGGTGTTCTTCCCCTCTTACCTCAGTCCCTTGACCATGAGTGGCATGGCATGAGTGGTAGTGAAGACTTGCCACCCATTGTCCAGCCCCAGGCTGACGCACCAGTAAGGAAACACTCTCTAAACACATGTATTTGGAATGAATAAATTAAACTTCTGTTTCCATCTGGATTTTAGTAGTGACAGGTCTGGTCCTGGTGGATGGTGTGGCTACAAACACTGAGAGATCAATACTTTATATTATTATCATTAGTGTTTACTTTCTATGTGTTGTTCTGTGACATAGAGCTTAACGTGCTAGACGAGGTCATCTGACTCTTTGCCTTAACTGAAGACGCAGACATTTGACACTGTCAAGTCTACCTGGGCTTTCTGGGGAAAAATCTTTTCAATTTGTGTTTATTGTGTTAACTTTGACATTAGATTAAGATCAGTAGAAAATCTGCACACTCCAGAGCCTGTCTCAGGAGAAAGTAGAGCTGCAGCAACTGATCAATTCATCAACCTTTCAATAATCACCAACATTATTTCAGCATTTAAGAACTAGTTTTGAGGATGAGGGAAGTCCAAACTTTGTGTAGGGCAAAATTATTACATGGGATGATTTGGACTTTGTGTCTGACTTGTAAATATTTTCAGTCATGTGTTGTTTCAATTTTTCCCGTAGACCAATGTCTGGCATCCTATGAGTGGTGGTGAGGATTTGCCACCTCTGCCCGAGTACGATAATGTAAGGAAACAGTCAACTATCATTAATGAACACTCGCTGCTCTGAATCAACTCATATCAGCCAAATAATCTGTGACCTACATGGTAAACAATGCAAAACTGTTCTTCCCCTCTTACCTCAGGCCCCTGACCATGAGTGGCATGCTATGGATGGTAGTGAAGGCTCACCAGCCAAGGTCCAGCCCCACGCTAACGCACCAGTAAGGAATCGCTCTCTAAACACATGTATTTGGAATGAATAAATTAAACTTGTTTCCATCTGGATTTTAGTAGTGACAGGTCTGCTCCTGGTGGATGGTGTGGCTACAAACACTGAGGGATCAATACTTTATATTATCATCATTAGTGTTTACTTTCTATGTGTTGTTCTGTGACATAGAGCTTAACGTGCTAGACGAGGTCATCTGACTCTTTGCCTTTCAGTAAAGGCAAAGAGTCAGATGTCTGCGTCTTCAGTAAGACGCAGACATTTCACACTGTCAACACTCTGGAACACAACAGAATCATAACTCATAAATGAGATTGAAGTCAAAATGATGTGAAAATAATTCATGTCTGAATTGTCTAACATTTTGGCTTTCATTGTGGAAAAGAAAGGAAATGCCGGTGTTACAGGAAACATCCGTCCCGCACACCTGAGTTTTTACTTTTTGCCGTCCTGTCTTCACAGGTGAGAAGGCAGAAGCAATGAAACGATGCTCATGTGTTTCAGACACACAGATGTCTCCTCATTGTGCTGGAGCTGCTGCACCTTTTAAATAAACATCCTCCAGTCAAGAGTTGGCATGTTCTCCCTGTGTGTGCATGGGTTGATCTGGCTCCTCCACATTTCGAAAACTTGCACATTTACATTGATTGGAGTTTAAACTGGCCGTAGGTGTGAGAGTGACATGCGTGTGTGTGTATGTGTGTGTCCAGGACATATATAGGACAGGACGCATATACAGATGGAGACGAGACATCATTCACAAGGATCACTTTATTTTTTGTGTTAGGCTCCTCTCTTTTCATCACAAATATCATCTATGTCCCAGGAAGGATCCACACTCTCAGACATCTTAAATGGACATGGACATCAGACATAACCCCAGTTCTTCACCTTTCAACAGTTGACTTTGCTTTGAATAAAAACCCTTTTGATTTTCACTGGCCGTGCCACTGGCTTTTGGGATAGCGGACAGCACTCCGTACTGGATTGGATTGGTTTGTTTGATTTGACGGATGAAGAGTCGCTGCTACTCTCTGGAAATGAAACTGATGCAACAAGCAACATGTTCTGCACAGCTGAGGGTTGACACAGCACGTTTACTCTGGAGTAAAATAGCTGATTAAAAAAAACAAACTTAAAACTGAGGGGGAAACTAAATGTACCAGTTTACAACAGATTATAAAAAAAAGGTGTGAACTCCTTAAGGGCAAACAACCCTAATAAATATGCTCTGAAAGTGGTTTTCTGTCATTTCCTCACCGATACCGTGATCCCTCTAACAATAGCAAAGCATTTCTTACCAAAACGAGTTTTAGATTAGAAACAAGCTTTCATTTTGCCGAGACCAAAATAAAGCAAGGACTGCAAAAATCAAAAGAGTGGATATGAGAGACATGTTAGTAGCTGAAATCATCAGGCAAACTACAACAGCACTACATTCTGGAGCAAAAGGTTTGTTTTTTTCTTTTCCCGTTTGGATGCTTTTTCTTGTATTTGTCGCAGCGTGGTGAGATCCGGAGGCAGGCAGCAGCCCGAGGGACAACAAGCAAGAGTTCTCTTCAGGGTGACACAGCACTTTCTCTCCATCAGTAAGGCCACTTTATATAGGAATTCTACGGGAGGACCACAACCTATCGCTTCTTGTCCATAGATCTTTGCCAAGTGTCGTCAACATGGAGAGAGAGAGAGAGAGGAAGAAAAGTAACAAAGCTTCAAGTTTCTAAAGTAAAGAGAGCCTGATGGCCGGCTTGTCTGTGGGGGAGGGTTGATGTTTGCCCCCCGTTCACCACCGCAGCGAGAAGAGAGCGAGAGAGACAGAGAGAGAGAGAGAGAGGGAGAGAGAGGGGGAGAGAGAGAGAGGGAGAGAGAGACAGAGAGGGAGAGAGAGAGAGAGAGAGAGGGAGAGAGAGGGAGAGAGAGAGACAGAGAGAGGGAGACAGAGAGAGGGAGACAGAGAGAGGGAGACAGAGAGAGAGAGGGAGGGAGGGGAAAGAATAAGCTCAGTCCACATCGCCACCACCAGCTGTACCGCTGAGGTAGTGTCCCCGCGCCCAGAGCCCCAACCGCGACTCAAAAACAAAACAAAACACCACCCAGATAACATGTGCGATTGGGTTATATCGATCTTGCAAAAAAATAGATATTTTCACAGAAGTTTGTAAAATCATCTTTGCCTAAAGTTATCTTCGATCCTCTGTGGTTTTATCGAAGCAGGTAGAAGTCCAGAGAGAGGTTGCGCCACAACTGCTGCCGAGTACAATCCACAAAGGACGACTGTCGACTCTGGTCGCTGCTGCTGCTGCAGAGTTGGACTTTTGGGTGTATTTTTGCTAATTCCTTTTCAATTGATTCCCTCTTTCAACAGCCCCTTCAGATGCAGTCCTTCAGGTTTGCCCACCAAATGTGTGATTTTATCTTGACTATGTGTCCTGCTGTGTGTGTGTGTGTGTGTGTGTGTGTGTGTGTGTGTGTGTGTGTGTGCACGGGTGTGTGTGTGTGTGACCAGTGTGTTGCCAGTGGCAGCGTGAGCTCTGTCAGGGCTGCAGGCGACTCAGCTGGAGCTTGGCTTCCTGCGAGGGGCCGGGCCGGACCGGGCTGGGCTGAAGGGGCCAGGGGACGGAGGGGGCCGCTCTACTTGTCCCCCAGGATGGCGTACTGGTTGTCCAGCTGCAGCTGCTGCACCGAGGGGCCGCTGCTCTCCTCTCTGCCACGGGTCTTGTGTTTCACCACCTCGAAGGTCTTCTCCATTTCTCGGTCCCTGAACAAAGAGAGCCAGAGTCAGACTGCAACAGGACTGACTCCGAGGTTGAGTGGAGGTCAGCATAGAAGCTGTGGAAGACTAGATGCCATGTTTAGAGGCCCAGTATACAGTGCATTTCATTCCTTGATTAACAGAGCTTAGTAACTTTTGCCCTTGTATTAATGGAACATCTACACATCCAGCCTCCTATGTTTGAGCCTGCATCAGATACTGAGTAAGAACATGGACAAGTACACTGATGTTTCACTGGAAAACTGCTGCCTCAGAGCCATGTCCCTTCAGTTATTAGTGCAGCAGAGAGGTGGATGTACATTAAACCTCATATTATGTCACCTTGTGTCTCAGCTCAGATTCGCCAGGAATAGACTGTCTTTATCCAACCGAGGTCAAAGTGTTTTTTTCTCCAAAGCCTCCCTCTCCTTCGAACGCTTCTGGAGCCGTTCCTGGCTTCATCTCTACTCACTTGCGCGTCTCCACGTGCTTGGCGGTGGCCAGTAGAGAGGGGAACTGTGCGTCGCTGAAGATCTCAGGAGGGCCCTGGGTATGTGTTCGCTTGCTGGTGGTCAGCCGGGCCCCCGGGGGACGATATACGCCGGGAGGCTTCGACTCGGACGCCTCGGGCTCCTCTGCAAGCGGTGAAATCACGGCATTAGTGATTAGATCAGAGTGTGCTATATTGCTGTGTACCACAGCAGGGCGATGCTGTAGCTCACAGTAGGTACAGTCTGTTCAGTGTTGCCTTCAGAGACTGGTGTAAAAGCCGAGCCTTGGCCCTGAGGCCCGGCCCAGGTCAGAGCTGAGGACGGCTGTGCTCACCTGCAGGTGCAGCTGCTGCAGCAGCAGTAGAAGCAGCAGCAGCCGCAGCGGAAGACGGTGGAGGAGCACCCGATTTGTTCCAGGGACCGGACACTTTGTCTCCACTGACAGGAATGATCTCTCCATCCTCGCCCACCTCCTCCTTCTCGTACTCCTCTTCCTCCCTCTCATCACTGCGGACACCCCGAGAGTAGAGCAGAGGTGGATTCAGGGGGGATTCATTTGAAAATGTGGACATTTTAGACATTTTATTGCTAAACACAAACAGAACTGACAGATCCTCCTGAGTTTTGTTTGGAAGGATTGTAACGGCAGCGTTACACCACAGGTTAGTGACATTGCCCCACCACAGCACTATAATTAGACAGAGCTTCCATTTCATCACAACCTGGATCTTCTCCAGGACTAATGCTTTTGTATGTAAAAGAAGTGTTAGGGGATAAAGGACCAGTCATAGGGGCTTATGGGTCCCCGGGTCTTGGACAACAACAGTACTCACGTTATCTGCAAGGCCTGGAGCCTCAGGCCGCTGTAGTCCACCTCCCTCTGCTCAAACTCTTTCCATTCCTCGTCCTCCTGGGTGAAAACACACCACAGCTCAAGATACCTTACCACACACACGTCACCTCACAAGCTTCTAGGAGTGCACTGTACAAGAGGCTAGTTTAGATAGAGACCGTCCAGTGACACTGAATGAAAGGCCAGTGTTCATAACAATATGAGAAGATGTCACCATCTAGACTCTATTACCTCAGAAACACTGTCAAGATATGATCGATTTTACAACCTAGAGATCTTTTTTTTCTTGCCTACATCAGACTATTCTACTTGGCTTTGTTTATTCATTTATTTTTACCAGAGCTACAACCATCACCTTCAGCTGCAGTCAGTGGCTCACTGTGAACCACTCAAAATTTCAGTGATTTTTTTATAGCAAACCCTGAATAGATGGAGATCCTCAGGTCAGAGATCTTCCTGCTGTCCCATGGGGTCAGAACCTTTGCACTTAGGGGCTCCAAAGCTCTGGAGTGGGGAAATAAGGCTGTTGTCCTATTTTAAGTCTTAAAACACGAATTTAACTGAGATCTCATCCTGATTTCGCCAAATACGTCTAGTCCATTGTGCCTTCCGAGGAAGTGAATGTCTTTTAGCTCTGCTTTAGATTATTTTACTTGCTGTAAAACACTTTCACACTATACTTAGAGGAGTGCTACACAAATGAAGCGTCTGGTTAGCATCTTTGAACGTTTCTGGTTGAACGGTCGCAGCTTTGTGGGGAGACAAGTGACAAATGGCGGACCGGCCTAGCTGGACAGCCACGGTTCAGGCGAAGATGACAGCTCACAGTGCCACTGACAGTCTGCTTAACAGCAGGTCGCGCCCCAAAAGCTACATTTAACTCATTAACTGACATATTGCGGAGGCCTGACAAGTTTAAAACTCGGATAAAAACGTATATTTCCCCCCAATTAGCTGCACAGGATAAGGAACCATATGCTACGTTGGTTAGCAACCGGCGTTTACTCCCCTGGCGATAAAACACGCGTTAGTGGCTTTGATTTATGTACTACTAACGGTATTAATAGCTGTTAGAGGGGGAATATGAGGATTATAGAGGTTTTAGAGGAAGGGAGGATAATATTTGACGCTCAGAAAGTTGCAGGAGTCAGTAACCTTCTCCATCTGTGAGTCTGGATTCTCGCTCCTGGGGAATTTCTCCTTCTCCCGCTTGGTTTTCTTGATCACGGCCGACGTGGGTCCGGCCCCAGTGCCGGTCCCGGACTCCTTCCCCTTCCCCTTCTCTTTCTTCTTCTTTTTGTCCCGCTTGGCAAAGAAATCATCCAAGCTCTTCTCCGCCACATCCGCCATTTTCAACAGACCAGCGGTGACAAGTTTTTCAGGGGCTAAAAGAACGAAATGACACCAGGAGAAGAGCAGCGCTGGCAGCGGCCACAACACAGCGACTCTGTCCTTAATGTGAAGGTTCTGGTTTGTGTGAGAGGTTTGATTAAAAGGTGTCCTCCTCCCGGGATCCCTGGCTGGATGTTAGCTCCCCTGTCAACCATGCCATGCACAGATCAGCGCCGTGACCCGGAAACAGTTCCCACCTCAACCGGAAACAGGCTCCAGGAGCTTAAGGGTGGGGAGCGAAACGTGTTTAGACCAAAACTCTGAAATTAGATTCGAAGAGTGTTCACTTTGACTTATTTGACATTAAATGTAAGAAATAGAGCAAATAGGTTGAAATATTGTAAACTAAAATCTGAGCTCACTCACTCAATCATGCACTATCTATCTATCTATCTATCTATCTATCTATCTATCTATCTATCTATCTATCTATCTGTCTGTCTGTCTGTCTGTCTGTCTGTCTGTCTGTCTGTCTGTCTGTCTGTCTGTCTGTCTGTCTGTCTGTCTGTCTATTTGTCTGTCTTAACCATCAATCCATCATGTCTTTTCTTTCTTTCTTTCTTTCTTTCTTTCTTTCTTTCTTTCTTTCTTTCTTTCTTTCTTTCTTTCTTTCATGCTTTCTTTCTTTCAGCTTAAACTGTATAACTGGACTTATGTGAAGATAAAAATCTGTTTACTGATATGCAGATACAAATATGTATTCATGAAATATAACTAACTACTTCACGTTCGGTGTTAATATAAATCAGTCAATTCATTTCTGAATAATTTTGTTAATGAAGGTAAAAGTGGGGCATATATCTGTGTTTACAAAAAAGTCAAGAACTTTGTAAAACTGGAGTAAAATATCATCAAATATTTTCTTATTTTGACTAAAAATAAGAGTCACAAATAAGGCCTAAGAATATTAGCTCTTTGGAAGCCTATTTAGACAAAACCGCTAATTTTCAAAATAATCTTTTGGACATCTCTCCAGATTTGACGCAGCCTGCAAATCTGTGACCGCTCCCATAAATCAGGGCTTTACTGTGTGGTCAAGCAGGCTTGTAAACAGATTACTGACCTGCTGTCATATTCCCAGGGCTGCCGGTCACTTGACCAGATGCAGCACAAAGAGAAAATTCCAGCACGTGGCATCAATGGATGTGCTGTGCTCGGCGAGACCGTTTACGCCGCTTTGTTAGAACCGTACCACAACTGTTGATTGACTTTTCTTTTAAAGATGACAAATGCCCCAGTTGGTGTCTTTTTTTCTTGGTTTTATTGCTCAGCAGTAAAAAGTACAGTGTATACTACAGTACAAAAAATACATAATGTTGAACACTGCTCCACCGTGCCACTTAACGCTTTGTAAAATATCCACTTTTGAGCGTGCAAAACAAGAAGCCCAGCTGTGAGCATCCAGTGCAGGAAATACCAATATGTTCGACCGTGTTATTCCACATCACTGCTCGCATCAGTGATTTCAGGACAACGTCTCACAATGCAGAAAAATCTTTAGCGACGATAGAGGCAGGCAGCATTGATTATTGAAGAAAACCGCAGCGATGCAAAGTGAAACAGATGACAGAAGGACCACAGGTTCAATAATGCAACAAAAACATTCAATCACACCTTTGTATTTCATTTGACTGCCTCTGTATGTGCTCACAGTAAGTATTCAGCAGTGTTATTTGTCTCAGTGTTTATATTGGTTTTTGACAGCCTGTAACGTGTATTATGCGGTCCAGCAACTAAATCACAATCATTCAACATTTGAACAAACACAATTTGCGCCGATGAACAAACATTTCCGAGGGGGAATCATTTACAGTAGTAAGGTCGCTCTAACCGTTTCCTACTCTCTCTCTCAAACTGGCTGATTACCAATTGCTGCTACAGCACACAGACAGACACACAGACAGGCAGACAGACACGTACAGAGGCACAGAGAGACACAGAGAAACACAAAACTGAGACTGAGAGTGATTCAAAGTCTTGTGATATTTGGTTAAGGGGGAGGTTGCACATTTAAAATCATTCGTCCACACTTATCTGTACACGCACACAACCTGCGTACATGCACAAACAAAGGCATTCACATACATACTGATACAAGGACCAACATAAGGGGTTAAGACATCTATGTGGTCCCTCAGAAGAGAAGCTGGTGACACAAAAAGGGGTCAGTCAGATATGCAGGGCCCCCAAATCACCCCAATATTCTGCTCAAATTAAACCCTAATCATCATCTCTATTAGCCCGTATTTATCAAACGTATTAAAATTACAGCCTGGATTAAACTGACTCATCTCTTTTGTCTTTACGTTGCTCAGAAATGTTAGAGACCTGTAGAGACAAACATGAACGATTTTTGTTTTTTCCTTCATACATGCATTTATCCTAATCAATACACCAAATTTGCCTTGTCTGATTTAATCTACCATATCTCACAGTCAGAATTTCAGCGCTGTTTTTTGTTGAATCTATTGCATTTCTTGTAAGTCCTCATATGTACTGTGCATACAGTATGTGCACATATGTTCATACATGTGTTTGCGACCATTTTAAATGTTAAAAAGAAAGATTAAGTATGCAGTGGCATTATACGCTGAATACTTTAGCAATCAGATCATCCTCATCATCTCTCAAAATTAGCTCTCTTTAAGCTTGGAGTTTGGTCTCCACCGACCCCTGACAGAAATACCTGGCTCCCTCTGGTTGCAGTTCAGGGTTGAGCAGGTGGTGTACAGGTGTGTAGATGGTTTCAGAGCCTTTGAATACTGAGCTGTAGTAGGAAGCAGTGACAGTGAAGATGACGACAGAACAACTAAACGAGTAGCTGAAGCTGCCATTTCATGAGTTGTTTTTATAGAAATATCAATTATATCTGCTTCAAACGTTTGAGTTTGTGCCACACAAGATATGTTTGTTGTCATGTTGTGCTTTGCTCACACAACTATTCCAATTAAGCATTTCTCAGTTATCTACAAAAGCACAATTGTCTTATTAAAATCTTGTATTTGAATTTATGCTGATAATGTCGCATTTGATCACTACAGGAGTTATTAAAAATATCAAACTAAGGCTATGCAAATGTTAATCCCACTTGTAATCTGTATTATTGGGCAGGATGATGGAGCAGGTGTACATCTGATCACAGATCAATGTCTCCGATTGGCTCCAGCTGCTTAGAGAAAAATGCATTTTACCGTATGAACACTCGAGCTGCTCATCAGTTTTATTCTTACACACAGTAAGAGGGAGTAAATGACTAAAGAGACTATTTGTTATTTGCTTAGTTTGATAAATATGGGCGCTGATATCACAAACAGCAAAACTCGGTTCCCCCTCCCCAAATATGTAGGTCCTATATTCAAGTTCAACAGGCTATTATAAGTATTTTGGGATCGATTCAAAAGGTAAAATAAAATGACAAAGAACAGCGTAAATGTCCTCATAGCACGTTTCTCTCTCTCTCTCTCTAAAGCAGATTTCATGTGGCGACACTCACAGTGCACGCACCATCAAGCCACTGTAAAGAAAACCAAACCACATATACTCTGTATTTTATAAAGACAATAAAAACTTTTTTTTCTTTTTATCACAATTAAGCCTTTTGTAGAAAATGTACATCAGAAAAATATGCGGGTGCATTCTCATAGTAAATAGTGTCTGTTTACATCACTCGTCTTTCTGGTTGGTGTCTGCCATATACAGTATAAAGTCAGAGTCTCTGAATATTTACCACATATATAAAATAGACAACGACAGCAGGGGCAGGAGAGGAGGAGGGGCGTCCAACAGTGTCTCTGTTTTTTTAGTCTCTATTGATGAAGAGGGTCTCCTGGCAGAAAGGGTTCACCAGGACCACGCTGCTGCCGCTGTAGTCTCCGTTAGGGGGTAGACAGGTGTCTTGTTCCTGCAAATACACACACAGGCACGCAATCAGACCTGCGGCTCACTGTCAAACAACGGCAAACAAATCTGTCTGTGCACCATTAGGGCACACGCTGATCTACTGGATTTATACCGCTCTACAGGGGAAGAGCAGAGAGGTTAGAGGGGGAATCGTATGTAGTATTAAGAGGTGGTGTTTTACCCTGGGACATCAACATGAGATAAACTACAGGGCTGTGCAAATATCTGAACTGTAGCATCGGGATCTTTTAAAGATTTCATTCATTCTAGTCCAAAGAAACAGTCACAGAGAAGAGAAAATGAATTAAAGAAGAATATTAACAGATATTGTCCTGGGAAATGAGATTAGGATGCTACTTTTAACATTCCCTGTTTTTTATTTTTGTTAAACTGTACTGTCCAGCACCTTAGGCACACAGCAACTAGTCTGGATGCCCTCATGCAATTAGCTCTTTATTGTGTGCCACCTGTTGCATGGACAGACAGTCTTAGTATTTATTTCATTGTTCAGTTATTATTTGTAACATTATTACATTCGGACCAATGGAGAGAAAGAAGGAACAGAGTCATTCTCGAGTCTTAATTCATTTCTGAATAATGCACAGTCCTGATGAACAGAGGCACAGAGGGGATGAAGTAAAATCTTCACTAGTGGAGAGATAAAAGTGAGGGATGACTCAGAAGAAACAAAGCTGGTGACTCAGCAGTAATAAGACAGCTCTGGAGGAGCGAGTGTGAACAACTGAATGATTCGCATCACGACGGCGAATAGGACGATTTCATTCGCACGATTTCTTGATCGAATCAAACAAAGTTGCCATTCGGGTTTGTGATTGTTCCTCCCGGAGCACTGTCGTTTACCTATGGCACCAGCAGAAGCTACAGAGACAGATGTAAAGCAGGCGGAGGGGGGAGGAGGGGAGGGAGAGGGGAAAACAACACCTGGGTGTCACCAGGGGCATCCCATACATGATCCAACCTCAGCGTCCCTCTCCTGAGGCCGCCCCCGCAGGCAGCAAAGCACAGTGAGCAGTGGAGGAGGAATATAAGAGAGCACACACACAAACAGACAGTGAAGAGATAAAAAACATGCAAACATAAAAAAAGCAATGGTGGCTCAAATGACATGGAAAAGAGGGCAGAAGAGCATCCATGTCATATACCTAAATGTCCACTAGATGGCACTGTAACTCACGTAAATCCCTGATCTTATTTTATGGCAGAAAATCATGGAAAAACACATAGACTCATAGAAAATATGCTGTGTATGAACATTACTATCATATAACATTAGTGAGTTCCCAAGCTGCAGTCAGTTAAAAACTGCTGAACACCACCTGTTAAATCACCAACCCAACTGCAATGTGCAATGTTTTGTGGAACGAAGAAAATCAGAGCATTTCACGTTATTTGCACACATATTTGCCACTTTATACACTCCTTTTAAACCTTCAATGCAGTGTAATTCCAAAAACTGTTGTATAGTCTTAAAAGTTATATAATGTGAATGTGAACTGCTCCTTATGTCTTTAAGTCTTCAAAACATAATTTCTAAATGGTGCCTCACAAGAAGCTCTTTCATCGAAACTGCATCCACACACTGACATTGTGTAATTTCTGTGAGAACATATATGTATATAGTTCTGTGAACTGTGAAACCCCTCGGCAACACGTCTCAATGTTTTGTTCTGTCACTGTTGTGCCTGGAGATATGTAAAAAGACAATTAAAGACTGAGCTGTATCGCATGATCGGTTGCCGTGAAGTTTATTAAGTGCACTGGTGCATTCATGGGACAACATTTCCATTAACTAGAAGACTATATCTGCTATTTGCTTGTCTCGTCTCTGTGATGGCAGAGGTACCGCATCACAGGCCTACGGCTTTGCTGACAGCAGAGATTGGACGCAGATCCTTCTGTTGTTACCGTGCTTGTTAAAGCCAATCTGCTGACTGACGGCGAAACATCACGTAAACGTCCCCTCGTCTCTGCCCTCAGCGCAGCACATTAACAGAGCGTGAATGTCTCTCTGTACCTCGCTCTCCAGAGTGTGAATCTCTCTGGGCAGCTCCACGGCGTGTCTGCTGAAGTAGTCCATGGTGATGGCGTTGTTCCAGTAGCTGAGGTTGTTCTCCTGACTTGACGACTTCTTCTTCCTCCTCATGCAGCACACCGTCAGGAGCACAGCTACGATGGGGGAAAAGAGGAAACTCTGAGGCTGTGAGAGAGACGCTGCTTCAAACAGAAGCCTCAGAAAGCAGCGCCCACACCCGCTGCTCAGGTACAGGCATACGCTGAGGTTGAAAGGTGGAATCTCACCCTTAAAACACGGTTGGAAATAGGTAGTCGTGCTCTTCCCTGGAGACATTTTCGAGCGGGGTAAAACAACAAAGCTGTGAGACGTTTTCGAGAATCGTGTAAGAAAATCATTTATTATCAAAGGGGATGAAATCCTTTCTTCTCTAACGGACCAAAACGCAAAAAATAAAAAAGAAAGAAAGAAGGTGTTTTGCCTCAGGTGCAACTCCTCCGCTATCTCTCCCTCTCTCGCTGTTACTTGGCCGCTGCGCTTTCTTCAGTTTAATGCAACGAGATCAAACCCTGAAGGGCGTCTGGGAGCATGTCAGCAGGTATTTACACAACAACCGGCGTCACACACGCAACAAGATGTAAACCAGTGACATTCAAGAAAAGTGACGGCATAAAATGTGTAAATTACAACAAATTACAGCGTTTCTCCACGTGATGAGCTTGATTAAGCACATCTGAAGCTGAAGCTAAAAGCTTTATATTTGGTGTAAAAACTAAAAGCAAGGGGACAAAGCTTTGTAAGGTTTTCTCTGGGGGTGATAAAATCTGCCTACCGGCTCCTCCAAAGCTTCCTAATTAACACAGTATTACAGTAGCTCGTTTGTTTAATCCCTGCACGAGGCGTAAAATAAGACAAGTCGTGATTTTTCCTGTGGTTTATGTGCTCGACCTCTTTTTGGCTGAGCGCCTGGAGTTTGTCATTTTCAGACAGACCCTGGCTAACTTTAACTTTCTGATGCTAGGCTAAGATAAACTAAACTAAGCTGAGCTAAACTTACCATAGATTGTGGTTTCGTATTTACCCCGGTATCAGTTCTTTCACTTACTCTGCAGTGAGGCAAAAATGCTAGTAACTTGAAATAGATCTTTTATGGTTTTACGTAAAGGCCAGACAAAGTAGTTCATACACCTACGACTTGCACATGCTTGATACCTACAACAGATAGATAAGATAAAAGTGCAGTAAACACAAACTGGATTTGAATGGAGTTTATAATGCTACTTGCACATTATGTATATAATATATAAATATAAACCTTATGTTATTTTGAAGGCTCATTTTTTTCATATTTATTACTTATCACTTGCTCTATATTTAGTTTTTTCCTGTTACAGGAACCAATAAAAACTCTTCATCTTTGAATATGGAATATAAATATAATTATTATTATGCTGCTGGAAATGTAAATTTCCCAGAGGGAATCATCCCAAAGGGATCAATAAAGTTAAGTCTAATGGATAGCATCACTAAAGCTCCATACTTACAGCACGTGGACACGGGCACGCTGATGGCCAGGACGATCCACACGATGTCCATCCTGCCCAGGCAGACGGTGCAGGTCGGGGGGCAGTTGAGGGTGGGGCCTGAGCTGTTGCCGGGTGACGGGGGCTCCTGGGTGGCGTCGGGCACCTGTCGGATCAGGGAGTTGCCGCCGTTCTCCGGGGGCGCCTCTGAGCTGTTCCCGCTCCTGGTGTCCTTCTTCACAGAGCTGCTGTTGGAGATCAGCTCTTCGAGCGCAGTCACCAGCCTGGGCCCCCGGGGCATGATGGTTGTGGTGTTGACCCCCTCGCCTTGACCTCCGCCCCCCAGCCCAGCGGTCTGGTCGGCTGCGGTGTGGTTGGCGGGGACGAGCGCTGGACTCCCCGTCTTGTTGCTCGGCTCTGTGGGAGCGGTGGACACCTCTGTGAGCTCCGTCTCCACCCGCATCGTCGTCAGCAGTGGTTCAGTGGGGGGCTCGGTGGGTCCCGGGGCCTCCCGTAGGGTGATGGCGTGGTGTGGGGCCCGGCCCCGCTCCCTGAGTCTCAGACCCTGCGCGGGGTCTGTGGGGAGACGCTCAGCCTCCTCCCTGCTGGGGTCTGTGGGCTCCTCCAGCACCAGCCTCTGTGGATCTCTGTGCTGGGCAGGAGGTGAGGCAGAGGTGGAGGCGAGGGGAGAGTCTGCGTCTAGATTCGGGACCCCTGTGCTGTAAACGTGAGTCACCCTGACTGATTTGTGCACGTGGTTCACACCGCTCCCAGAGCTCACAGTGTTTGGAGTGATGGAAGGGAGGATGATGGTGGAGAGCGGAACACCTCCTCCTCCTCCTCCTCCTCCTCCTCCTCCTCCCTTGGAGGAGTCCTCCCCACTGCTGGAGCCCTCCTGATGCCAGTCTGGAGGGGGTGTCAGAGGGGCGGAGAGGGGCCCACTGTGGACAGCTGCCATGGAGACAGGTTCCTGGGACGTCTGGCTGAGGTACAGCTCCTGAGCTGGAGACACCAGGCCTGCTGACAGTGCTAGGAACGCTACAACACCTGCAGAGAGAACGAGAGAGACATGGAGGTCAGCACAGGACCAGAGAGGAGAGGAGAGTACCCCAGCTTCATGAGCTCAGATAGATCTCAAGATAAGAGTTTGAGATGGAATTTAAATGGATATGTAGATGGTAGATAGATAAGATAAGATAAGAGTAGTTTGATGATGGATGAGCAGATGATAGAAATATGGTAAATAGATGATAGATGGATGGCTGTTCTTTAATAAAAGAATAAATTAGATGGATGGATAGATGCAAATGAAGTGGACTCTGAGCACCAGAACTTCATTATTGATAATGATGCTTGCTTTGCACAGGGTGATACAGGATATTCTTCTCCCTTTGTTGTACAATACAGTAGATAACATGCAGTGTCAACATGGCCGTGACTGTTCAGAGCTGGAGGAGAGCGCAGCTGAAATCGACCACTGAGGTGTTCAGAGGAGACGTGTCTCCTCGTCTCACATACATTCTGCTACTCAGCCTCTAATCTACTGAACTCCCGTCTTTGTCCTCCTGCTTTAACCAGCCGGGTGCTTTATTAACTGCATTATTCAGTGTGCAGCGAGGACAGGCAGGATGTGTACACGCAGACTTTCTCTCCACTGGGGTAACTAAACAACAAGTGGTTATTTCACTTTTAGATCCAAATAGTTCAACATGTTGTCTTTACACAGGTAGGAAACATGCCACCTGCCGATATATTCTTATTATAATTGCAACCATTTTCAATACTTCAAAAACACCAGTGGAATGACAATACAGCTTCTGACAGAAATAATCAATAAAAACACATTCGTTATGAATGAAAGAGCCACCTGTCTCCATGGTCAGTGCTTCACCAAAACGACCGGAAAAAAATATATTTTTCGTCTGGCTTCAAAATAGCTCTCACTTAACATGCTGGAACCATCTCCGAGAGCCTGACACACTCACTCCCTCCACCTCAGCCCCATAAGGAGGCAGAGTAGTGACAAGTCATTAGCAGGTGCCTGTGGGGAATATGGCTCCTATTATGTTTCCCAGACAGAAAGAAAGTCATCGAGGGGGTAAAAAGGCTTATTAATTTCCCCTCTGCTCCCTCCCTTCATCCCGTATTGACAATGTTAAACACAGTTAATGTGACACATTAAGGGAGCTCCCACCGGGCCGTGTCTGTACATTTACAACGGGACATGCATTAGGGAAAAGCTTACATTACGGAAATTACTGTTTGAACGAGGACGTTTTCACCACATGAGGCTAAACCGAAGACTGTGGGAGAACACTTCAAGGTCACGTTCACCATTTATTTTCATTTCGCTTGAATCATTATGGGCCTGGCAATTTACTCCAAAACACTTACTTTCTGACTTCTTATGTAGCTGGAGAGCTAAGCAGTCCTAATTGGCAGCAGGTTGAGGGTTCATAATGAGAGACCATAATTTGTTCTTAAAGGGGGAAAAAAAAAAATCATCAAAAATACTTACAATCTAATATGTTTTCCTGTTCAAAGACAAAATAGCCAAAAAATCTGACGCTTTTTATGGTTTAGCTTCTACTACATGTACCAGCCGCTGCTACTACATGCTAGTTATCTAGCTAGCAAGATGATACTGATAGATAAGGATAAAGTTATACCTAGCTACATACAGACATAGAGATAAGACAGATTGATAGAGGCAGATAAAGACAGAAATGCACTAATGCATTTGAGTAATTGATAGATCAGTGAAGTGCTTTGAGAAAACCGGAGCAAAGTGTTTTTTGAGGAATATTTTCAGCTTTGGATTCGGGCATATCTGATTTGGAGCGTTTGTGGTGTTTGTGGCTGCAGGGCAGAGTGTGTGTGTGTGTGTGTGTGTGTGTGTGTGTGTGTGTGTGTGTGTGTGTGTGTGAAGGACTGACTAGAATTAAACCACAGCGAGTGAGTGATCATAGTAATAAAGCAACACGTCAGACGGTGCAACAGAGCGGCTCTCGGCTAATGCTGTTTGAACAACAGTGTCGACAAATATGCAGAGACATTTTGGTGGACTCGTCTTTTCTTTTGCTCTTTCCTCTTTATTTGCTGTTTAAAGAATTTAAAAAATGTGGAACATTTTCAGCCTCTTCCTCTAATAATACAGCTCCAAAACAATTCACCAAAGATTCAGATTAGAAAATATATCTTTTTTACTACTTCAAGGAGTCAGTATCAGTGCCAGTAGGTAGACAACCACATACGCCATGATATCTTGCTTGAGTTAAAGAGGACAACACTTAGAGCTGGTTGAATATGTAGAGGGAAGAATTAAAAGCTCCTCCTGACATCGCTTTGGTTCAGAGAAACTAAAGCCACCAATCAACCAGCGTGTCTTGAGTGTGGAGCTCACTCAGTAACTATGGAAACCCAGTTTCTGTTTCCACGCCAGGCGAAAGAGCAGGATAATGGAGGTGGGGTGAAAGAAGAAAGCTGCTGAACACGCAGGAAATTGGTAAAAAGGAATTATATTCGAGATTAATTTAAGAGAGGGGACCAAACTACACCTGGTATCAATAATGTCAAATTATCTTGGTCACATAAAAGCTTCTCCTTCCTCTTTTTCCACAGCGGGTGGGGTTTAAAAAAACACACCCCAGTTCAAACCCCAAAGCTCGGACTATTTAAACTCAGCCTCTGAATCATTAATCATATTCCTCCATGCTCAATCACACTCAGACTAGCAGGATAGAGGACCGAGACCCCGTCTTCCATTAACCAAGCCTGTCACGTCCCTAATCCACGGAGCCCGCTCCAGACCCGCATCTGAGGAGATAACGCACAGGGCCATCCTTGATTTATGGCTGCTCGTCTCTCCTGAGATGATCCCAGGGGCTGGAAAATGGAAGATGGACAAAGCCGACCTATCAGGGCTTCAAGTGTGAGGGCTACTGACGGCGTGGATGGTGAATAGTGATTGCAGACACATTCAGAGGACACTCACAGGACAAACTGCACGCAAGCGCATGCAGATTTTTAACTCTTCAAGAAAAATTGACATAGAAGCTAATTAAGAGCTGGGATGTTAACAATGCTGTGGTCTGGCTGGAGTCAAACCTTCAATCAGTACCCAGACCTGGCTGTCACAACCTGGCAACCCGACTCTCTCCCTCCACTGAATAATACATAACATGCAGGCTCCCTGGAGAAGCGAAGTTGGATCAGAGTTTGGTGAACTAAATGCTCCAGCACACGCAGACATAACAGGAACGCATTCTTCTGATTTGTCTGGGTGGTGATCAGAAACCAGCACGGAGGCTGAAGATCCAGCCGGGGACTCAGCCGGCAGTTTAGTCGCATCATATTTTATTTAAGATCACATCTAAAATGTTAAAGAAGAGATTCTGCTTTTTAAGTCAGTTTGCACTCAGACATCTGAATGCTTGTATATTCATTAGTGCAGAATACATAGTGAGGACGACTCTGGCCTCTCTGTATCAGGGTTCAGAGATTGATTAGTGTAAGGTTTGAGAGTGGAACTACTCGTCTGACCTGAGGAAGAAGCTGAATCCTCAGGGAAAGGGTAGCAAGGCTTTACACAGATTTCAAGGATATGTATGCGTGACTTGTATGCACATGCACCTGCATGCGTAGTGTTAGATAGCAGATAGTAAATGTTCAATATACTAAGAAAGAGATATTCCTGTTAGACCACACACACACTCTTAATATCTGAAAACTTGGCCAAATTTCTGCCTGTATGCAGGGATGATGTGTTCATGACGCACTGAGGCAAATGAGTGTAATCTGTCATAAGAGCGGTACACACCTCAGAGTGAGTGAATTAACCACAGACGTGATGGAAGAGGCTCAAGACGTGAACTGAGCTTCATGAGCATCTATTATGGAGTCGCAGAAGAACATGAGAAAATTGGATGAGAGAGCACGAGAACGGCGAGTTCAGACAGGGTGGAAAACAGTACCCATGGACATGGGTGTGTTGTCACAGAGGGAGAGGTGTGGGTGTTTCATCTGCGATAAGACATTTGGTTTAGGACCAGAGGCCGAAAAAGATAAAGATGAGAAAACACAGGAGGACAAAGTAGAAGCTACTGCTTTCAACATTCATCCCGCTCTGTGGCTTTTTGCTCTGAGTTAACAAGAAAAAAAGCTAAGGTCTTGTAGAGATTGGCAGGTGATATGATGGAGAAGTGGCCTCACAGCAAGATGGAGCTGGGTTTGAATCCTGGACTGGACCGAAGGCTTCTCCACGACAAGCATGTTCTCCTCACATTTGCATGGCTTTGCACCCGGTACTCCTCCCACAGGCCAAACACATACATATATAGGTCGACTGGGGACTCTGAATTATGTCAAGGTGTGAGTTTGCTGTCTTTGCCCTACATTGCTAGAGATAGGTACAAGCTGAGCCCCAACAGATGGATGGATGATGCAAAAAAGGAGACAAAGTTAGACAAAAAAAGCTGAATTTACACCTAAAATTCACAGCGAACAGAGGGTCTTTTCCTTTAACTGTGATGCTGTTATCACTCACAACAACCTGTTGCCTGCTCTATCTCCATCACCCAGGCCCATCCTCTGAATAGCACATGCTAATATCATGGAGACAAACAACGCTCCGGGACGCGGAGTGAGATTGTGCCTCCATTTATTTGACTAATGGCGTCGACAAAAGCGCGAGATAAATGGAGGAGGAGCTCCATTTATGCATAAAAAAGCTTCTGAATTAGGGCTCTTTTGAATGCACTGGGGAGCCGGTGACATTCGTTGAAGTCCTCCATTGGTGCCATCAGGGACATCAATAAATCATGTTGCAGAGCAGGATCCTGTGCACTGATCCAACACGGGCTTTGTCCCAACAATCATTCATTATTAGACTCAATGTCAGGGGACGGCCGCTGTGGCTGTAACCTGATCTGAAGTTACACCAGAGAAATAACAAAAAGAAACGTCCCAACGTTCACTCCTGCTCTATTTCATTCTCCGCTGCACTTTTTTTGGACTCGATTCCTGAAGAACAATATCTTCAGGGCACATGCATCATCAATCTTCCAGCTTAATCAATCATAGCGGAGCACTTAGTGTGCGGTATGCAGGCTATCAGTGCTTATGCCTGGCTGCGTGATCAATCCCGAGGGAAGGAGGGAGGGGGCGATATTTATCTTTTTTTTTTCCCCTTCCAGGGGTCACCTCATGCTGCGTTTGATAGAGAAGGATGTGCTTCCCGTGCACAGGGACGAGCTGCCTGGGAGAGGCTGGTCGGGTTGCATCATCGCTGGGCACGAAGCTGGCGCTGGCACTTTTCAAATTGGAGGCTCCGCAAGGAAGCCAAAAATAGTAGCTGCAAAATCATCCATCAATACAGCTGGTGAGGGGGTTTTTCTGCCTCTGAAAAGCTCACGGTCTTCCCTTTATCGTCAGTCATGCAGCTGGGAGTAAAACGCAGCCGACCCCACAGAGTCTGGCCAAGGTCACTGGTTTAAATGAATCACACCGTAGCGATATGATCAGCATTAAGATTAAATACTTGACCATGGAGTGTAATGTTGACCTGTATGATATCTTTATCTAGAGGAACGTTCTTTTATTTTCTGTTTGTTTGCAAAATAAAACTTTGCCACTATGCTGTGAAACCTGAGCTGAGGGTTTCATTCATAAAAATATACAAATAAGTGCAATCATGTCCTGTATGATATCTTTATATAGATGAATGTTCTCTTTTACCAATAGCTCTGAATCCTACAATAATAACTACTTCAATCCTGTATTCTACTGTCGCATCTAACATTTACTTGGAAGTTAAGATATAAAAATAAGGAAGATCATCACAACACGTTCCCTGAAGGTTTAATGGGATATGATCTTGGTGCCCTCAGCGCCAACTTTTTTCTCCAGTTTCCAGCACCTTTTTAGCTTTTTAGGAGGTGTGAAACCTGAACTGTCTCAGCCATAAAAATACACTTTTACAATCAGTGTCTATCAACAATGACATCATCTGACCTTGAGCGAGAGAGAGAGATGTTTTGCTCAGACTCACGGAAAGTGGATAAAATGTGGATAAAATAAACTTAAACTTATCTCCTGAAACTGAAGACGAAGTGAAGGGAATTGCTGTATGTTCGCAGTTATTCAGGATAACAGGATAAACACCCATAAGTGCTGGTTTGCAGGCCCCGGGGCATTGAAGCATAGCTAATAATTAAGGAAGTCCTCCTCAGCGCCTGGCCGCCCCTCCACGCATCACATTTAACCTCAGTTATGTTAATCACAGCCACTTGACGCGAGCAGACAAACCTCGGTGGGATTCCCCCCAAATCCCTGTGGGCGAGCGGGGAAGGTTTTATCTGCGGCGCTCGTCGGAATACCAATGAGCCTTGCTCGCATGGCGGCGGCTCCTCCGCCTCATGCAAAATGAGTTCATATCTCACTTCTGAGGATAAAAGGCTGACAGACCCGAATCTAAGCAATCATAAGCCGTAAATGGGGCGTTTTGTTGAAGGTAGTCCGAGCCTTTCGCTTTTTTTAAAGCTCTGACGAGCTGTCGGAGGAAGTCACACAAACTGGAGGAATCCATCATCTCCCAGCAGACAATACCGTCCGTCAGGAGAGCCGTCCCACTAACTGCTGCTCCGGGTGGATTACCACGCCTGGACGGAGCTCTGCTTTACTTTAATGGGCCTCCTCAAACAGCATGTACCATTATCACCATCACTGCTGCAGATCGATACGACTAACAGCACTGACCATCACCGCCTCGCAGTAAAGCTGCTACTCTACTACTACTCCTTAAGACAACGGCAACTTAGAGTGGCTACAACGATCATTAGAGTGGCTTTAAACACTGCCACAACCACGGCTACCTCTGCTCGACTCCTTCATCACCTCTGGGCCATTCTTATTTTCCATGCTTGTTCTTGCTCTTGTTTTTGTTTTTGCTCGGTTGTTTTATTTTCAGTCGAACCCTCCTTTTGCCGCCAGTTAAGTTTACAGTCGTTACATGGAAATTGGGGCGGAGATATGGTGTTTTTATTGAGTAGGAGCAGGAGTCTGCTACTGAACAAACAACTAAAAATAGCGCTCTATGTGAACACAGCAGGAACCACTGCAGTCATACCTACAGCTGCTGATTAATAGCTCTCAACTTACAGGTTTGATTCAGACCAGTGTTTCTCAAGTCTGGCCCTCAAGTAGAGGTTTCTGTAGCTTAATGACCAATCATTTCAATCAGGTGTGAACATAGGGGGCGTGAGGTCCTTGAGGTATGGAACTGAAAAAAAATGCAGAATTCAAGTTGTGCAACAAATAATTGGGAGATGTTTGTAATTGATTCATCCACCTCCAATGTGCTGGATGACCAGATTAGGTAAAAGATACCCCCAATACCCCCCAAAATGGGATCTTAACATATGTGGTGGTCAATTTGTGATTGAGAGAAAGCTCAGCAACAAACTCAAGAAGTTAAACAAGGACTTCAGGGACCAAAAACAGGATCTTGGAGTGCAGAGCTGACTGAATTTCAATTTGATACTTTTACTTTTCGCTCTTTTTTTAAGAGCCATGTCTCTGACAACAGGGCCAGTGTTTATGGAAAACAGCAACATAATGTGATGTGGCACTCATACGGTGGAAAAGCATCTGGTTCTCAGATGGTCCATAAGTTGAACTGATTGTGAACCAGCACCAGCACTGGAACTGAGATCTTAAGATCCTGGTTGTAGGAAATTCTCCTGATTACTACGACTGCTGATCGTCTTCCTCCCCCTCCTGTCAGAGATTTTATTGTTACTGAAACAATGACAAAAAAAAAACTCCCAACTCCGTCGTTTTTGTGTCGGAGAGTCGGGTGATAAAACATTCTGCGGAAACGCTCTTCCTTCCCGCTCGCTGCTGTTCTTGGCCTCCGCTCATCTCTCACAAATATTGCCCGTCGCCATTAAAAACGCCAAACAACCACCAAACGGGTGTTTTCTTCTACGCCAGGGCGCATAAATAGAGCGTCGTCTTCACAGTAGCACAAACAGACAAATTCCTCCGGTTTGTTCCTGGGTGTGTTCGGCTGCCACTCGTCGGTCCCGAGGGGGGAAACAGACAGATAGGGAACATCCTGTGGAGCGCTGCAACCGTCCTGGCGGAGCAGGGCCCGGCGGCCCAGGGGCGGAGCAGGGAGCAGGGAGGCCACCGCAGATGTGAGCGCCCAGATAAGGTGGGAGCGCTTTCGTAACAGGATAATGGCTTCCTGTCTGAACGCTCCGCAAATTGTTTGTCAGGTTGCCGCAGCTTTGAACAGAGACGTGTTTATCTAAGAAATCAGGCGGAGGGGGGGTGGGATGTGAGAAGGAGGACAACAAAGAGCCCTTGTGCTGTTTACCGGGATAATGATTTAGCTACAGAGGCTGTGACAGCGGCGAAGGATCTAACAGGAAGGAGAAAAGTTAAACAGGAAGTTGTCTGGAACGTGGGGAGAACACTGAATTGCAGGCCTGCGGTTATGAAACCCTCAAATCATCATCATTTTTTCTTTTTTTTCCCACTTAGAGAGAATTTCATTACTTTCACTGTTGTTCGGCAGCTTTAGAAAGACTGCAAACTGTAGCAACAACACGTTTTAATCAGACGCCATCCCACAAGTCAGGTGGGGGGTGGGGGGGATTACTCTCGCCTCTGCAGTCATTTACGCTTCAAACCAACTGTTCCTCCACAGTTATTTATTTTTGACTTGACTTCAAAACACAGTTTGCCAGCGCTTGCTGTACTTCTTGTCAGGCGTCGCTTTGAATCTGCCAGACAGATCCTAATTTGCTAGAAACGAGTACGTTCTCTCCATTATTCCCAGCGTATTGTGCCATCACAACACGCTCACGTCGGTGCAGAGCGCGCGAGCTGCACGCTGACAGAAAAGACAGGAGGTGATCAGAGCAGCTCTTCCCACTCTGTTGTCTGTCATGATGCGGGCTTATCTGTCCCTGTGCAGAGTTTTGTAGTTTTGTAGTTGTTAGAATGTCAAAAAGAATGTTGATCCGTGTTTCACAAAGACTGAGGAAAATATTCCAATTCCAGGAGCTGATATCAGAGGTTTTTTGACTTTTTTTTCTTCAAATTCCACTAAAAGAAATCCTCAAATCTACTAATAAATCACAGTAAATAGTTGAGTCGACACACAACTACAGCTGCTACCAATAGAAAATGCATCCATCCATCATCAGACGTTATCATATGCACTGAACAGGTTGCCAGTCCATCACTGGACACAAGCACCAATCACTGTCATACTCACATCTGGGGGCAGTTAAGAGTCTCCAGTCCTTAACATGCATGTTTTTAGACTGAGGGAGGAAACTGGGGTAGTCAGGCCTCACTGGCATATTCACTAGATTATTCCCAAATGAAGTAAAATACATCATATAAGTGCACATACTTTACAGTATAAAGTATATCACTGTACTTAATTTCTTACTGAAGCAATGAGAACCCTAATTCGTGTGAAATGAAAACGTATCTCCACTGTTCTCTGCATCACAACTTGGTCACGTCAGTGCACAAACACACAGTGGCAGAGAAGGCAGGAGACAGAAGGTGATCAGAGGAGCTTCTTCCCGCTCTGATGTCTGTCATGACGTGTGCTCATCTATCTCGGTTTCCTTTCTATCTGCTGCATCTCCTCTGCTGCCTGCAGACACAGGATGTTACGGTACAGTTGTCTGCCGGTGCAGAGAGAAGAGAGGGAAAGAGAGAGATGAATCTAAGCTGCACAGACGCAGAGATTTCAGGTGGAGCTTTCCAGCTCTTCCCACTGTAACAATAGAGGTGTTAGAGGTGGCTCAGGCCCCAGCGGGATCAACTGGACCCGTAACTGCTGCGTTTTCAAAGACTGGACCCTGACAAAAAAAGTGTCTCCTGCACGATAAAGTCCCGGTATCACCCCAGCACTGTGCACCGTCCGACTCCCTTCTTCAGATTAAACCACAGCAGTGTGACCTCGCTCCACCTCTGCAGCAGCTTAAAACACTTGGCTCACAGCGGTCCGAGCCCGGCTCTATCACTTCGGAGGGATCCAGGCAGATCTGTCTGCAGCACAGCTTTCCGGCTCCACCGGGCCCCCCGAGGTAGAGCTCGGGGTGCTGCTTCCTGGATATCATCTGGGCTGGTTAGCTAAATGTCCAGGAGCCTGGTGGGTCCCAGCCTGACCTCCTTGTTCCATATTCATGTGACATTCTGGGCTGGGAGCCGGCCAGAGCTGCGTACACCCACAGCCGCACCCGGGCACGTCCTCGGAATTTAAAGCAGCACCGACCGGAGCTGCAACAAGAACCGAGGAGGTGTGTCCGCACAAGTACATGAGGTCTGTGAAGCGAGCGTCCTCATCAGGGAATGGTCTTATACTATGGCACCAAGAGTACTGTACTTATCAGGACACAAAAAGTGGAGTTATCAAAAAGACTGGAGGCAGAGGAAACATCCTGTATTTCTCTGTCAAAAGCCTGAGAGGCACTTAACAATGAAGACTGAACGTTCATGGATTTTAATGTATTTATAAAAACACAGGCAAGTTTGTTCTGAGGTTTTAATTTTCCCCCTCTTTGTGCTTTAACTACGTCCTGGCTGCGGTTTGGTATTTAGACCTAATGGACAGATGTGAGAGTGGTATCGATCCTCTCATCTCACACCTGGCAAGATGGCAAATAAGAGAATAAGCCACTATGCTGGAGCTGGGCTGTCAAACCGTTCCTGGGAACTAATTCCTCTGAAAGCATTAATAAGTGTATTAATGTCTGGGATCACGCAACAGGATCGATGGCTCGCACCAGCCAATGAGCCTGTTATGAGAAGTGACTGAGCACAAATCTAATCAAAGACCCTGTGGTGTCAATACACCAGTGTTTTAACTCTCTCACATGTGCGTAAGTACGAGCAAATTAACAAACAGACATCTCTGCCATGTATGAAGCTCTAACAACTCTTTATAACAACTATACGCCTAACACCTGTATACCGTACAACATTTTACTCTTACTCTAGATGAATTACTCTCAGGTCACCTACAGTGTATGTTGTTATTTCTATTCTGACATGGCTTGTCGGTATTTTCGGCTCCTGTCTGCAAACTCAGGACAAACCCAGGACACCGTGTCGATGCCCTTCGCCCCCCCCTCGCCTCTACTCACTCAGCAGCTGGCAGCGCAGGACCTGCAGGCTTGTCTTCATGGTATCATGTGGTCCGGCTCCTCCTCCACAGTGCTCATGGTTCTCTAATAGAGAGGACAGACAGAGAGAGAAAGAGAGAGAGTGAGAGAGAGACACACACACAGAGTGAGGGTGGGGGGTAAGATGAAACTGAGCGCTCAGTTATCAAAATCACTGAGACAGACAGTGATTATGTCTGGAGCACCTATCCTATCTTTTACTGGTGTTAACCAGCAGTATGGAACCTACAAGCCCTCTATAATCCCATTGATGCATTTATGCACACTTTCATGCCCATCTGGCAACCACACATAGGTCTTACGCTCCTTATTGAACAACTTTAATAGTGTGAGGCAGAATCAAAAGGAGGAAGACCCAGGAGCACATGCAGTGACATTTCACTGGAAACCAGACTGTTGAATCGTGCGCCTTCATGTAATTGTATTCCTGAGCGTAGGTGGGTCTATAAACAAATTATTCTGGAGGTGGGAGGTGGTACAGTTTAGGTCACACTTGTATTTTATGTCACGTTCATATTTTTAGCTGACTCTGATAGTTATTTAAAAAGCAGAGGTAAAAGGTTTCCTTCAAACAGAGACACAGAAGATGGGGATATCAGGACATGAAAGCGTGGATTAACCCTGACAGTTTAATCCCTGTAATGACTGCCACCAGCCCCACGTCCTACAGTACGTCTCACATATGAACATCAGTCGAGGCATCCTGCAGGCGGTGCCGCTCTCCAAAACCAATTATGGAGCATTAAACATTGACCAGGGAGCCTTGTTCTGACGCAGCCGCTGCGCGTGTCACGCAGACAAGAACCCGAGGGTGCTCTACGGGAGAGTGACTCACTGATGGCCTTCTGCTAAACCAAAGGCCACACACACACGTGCACACTCACACATCCCTCTTTCCCCCCTCTACATGCGTTTCCATTTATGGAGATGCCCTTGGGTGACTCACACGCTCACACCACTGCTGAACAGGTACGTCTGAACCTACACATCCACCTGAGTGTCCTCCTCACGATGCCTGCCTGTACGTATCATCTGCTGCCAGTGAAATTGGATTGCCTGAACCCACCCCCCACCTACACACACACACACACACACACGCTGGCAGGATGAGGGGGTCCGGTTGCAGGTCGCTTCTGTGGGAGACGTGTGAGAGATGAGAGGGGACGGGCAACAACAGTGCGGGGTTCTGATCCTCCCTTTGTCGTGAGCGCGGCCTCGCTCTGGAGGCTGAGAGGAGGCGACGGCACACTTCATGTGAGTCATCCTGTTTGCAAGGCGACTATTGTAAGCTGGAAATCTGAGAGAGCAGAAAAGGGGCACAAACTGAATGTGCTTACTCAGTGTGTAGGGCAGAAACTAACCAGCGTGGTTTGTGTGATTGGAGTCTCTGAGTATCTGATAGACACGGTTATTGAGTGGTTTGCACTGATGCCTCACACAAGAAGATTGTGGGTTGATTCCTGGTCAATCTGAGGCTCTCACTGTGTCTGCATGGGTTTTCGCTCTATGACAGTGAGAGATAGTGAATGGATGCATAGATAATCTAAATGCATATCCATATACTATTCACACAGTCCTAGGGACAGAAATGGCTCTGAAGTTAAGTTACAGCAAAGTAAAATGTTGAGATTGAAAGATGAACGAGTTGAATGCTGGACAGTTCTGCCCAAGTTTTCCCAGTCTAACAAACAAGAGAATGGTAAAAATGAAATTGCCAAAATATTAGTGACTGATTAATCAAAATAGACTCAAATCTCACTCAAATTAATCAAAGTTTTCCTTATTTACAGTGTTAGTGTGCATCCAGCAGCAAAACTGGGATTAGAGAACAAAGATCATCCATAAACATAAGAGCAACTTAACTGGCAATAAAAGTGATTGAAAGTTTATATTTCTCGACACAACAATGGGTTACAACTGGTTTGCCTTTGCCTGGTTACTGCCTATCAAGCTGTGCTTTTTGCCGATGAAGAAGATAAAGATTTGCATTTGAGATTTTCTCCTATCACGGCAGAGATAAATATTAAAAGGACTGAGAGCAATAACCCAAAATAAGAGATGAAACTGGCTTCCAAAGCACAGTTTTACATAACAGATGCGGACAATTGCGTTCTCTTTCCAAGTGTTTAGAAAATGAAAACGGAGACGTTCGCCGGTGTAACAGTCCTAACTCACAGCTCTGACTTTAATGGCGCCGGCTCGGCCGTAATATAGTGCAAGTAATTGCAAAAGAGATGAGGCTGCAAGAATACAGTAGCGGCGGCAGACGATTGGTTTTTGCCCTCTTCACATCTGTACAAGTGACACCAGCTGCAACTCTCCAGGACGGCCTGAAGCCGCGTCGATAACAACTCCACACTTCCACAGACCCACTCCGTCCTCGCTTCTTTTCCTTCACGTCATGTTCCCGACCTAATGAGCGGAGTGTGAGCAGAGCAGCTGAGCCTCTCCATGGTGATTACGCCTCATCAACGCCGCCTCACAGACACACTCTTTAATTCATTGGGCACGAGGGGTGAGGAGGACGAAGGTGGGCAGGGGAGAGTCACAGGGAGGGTTTCCTCTCACTCCTGTTATCACAGAGCCCGGGCGGCGGGGTTATTGTCGAGGAGGAGCGGCTGAGTGGTAGCTCGGCTCAGTGCTCACACGCAGGTTAAAGATAACGCGAGGCGACAGTCTGGGAGTCGCAGCTTCACCACGACCGCAGACGAGATGCCAGGTTCGCTGACGGCTGCTGACAGCTTTGTTGCTGCTACGCTTCGCGCTCGCCCACCGCACAGACCTGGGCTCCGTCCCAGAGCTCCTTCCAGGGAATCGTGTCTCGGTTGCATCATATCTGATTCCCGCTGGGTGAATGTAAGAAATGCACAGAGGCAGGGACACACATATCACCTTCATAATGTGACACACACACACACACACACATGCTCCCAGGCAGAGCGATGTGAATGCTGTGTGGTCGAGCACAGGCTCCAGAACTAAACCAAAAAATGCAAAAGAATCCAGCAGATACTTTGTTGGTATTGTTGGGACAATATGTATATAAACATCCAGTCCATCATAAGGCACACACACACCATTCACTCCTATACTCAAACCAAAGGGAAATCTTAAGCCTCCAATTGATGATGTTTTTGGACTGTGGGAGGAAACTGGAGAGCCAGAGAAAACCCACACACTCAAACCGTGAGTAAAACCCATGTCCCTCTGTGAGATGACAGCTCAACCACCCATGTGCATGAACACTTTCTTGATAAAAAAAAAATCTTTAGAATACAAAAACGTTATCATACTGTTTCCTATGGTTTGAGCAAAGATATTCAAACTGCTATAATAGAGTATTAAAGAAAACATATCCAAATTCAAGAGACTGATATCAGAATGTTGACCTTTCATTATACTTAAAAACACCCCAAAATCTTTTAGATGCTCATATCCACTGATAGATATATATTTAGGTGGACATAATCATATTAGTTTTTGCAGCTCTACTCTTTATGTCTCAATCAATAACTCGAAAAACTTCAATTTTAACTTCTCTTTTAACTTCTCTGCTGCCTCAGACTGTAAAAGTGTCCAAGCTACAGTACGTGTACTCACAGCCAGACTTCCGGGATGTTTTATCGCCTCATGGGCACCTGAAAAAACACACTCCCACCACCGCTGCACTTTGCGATTTTGTGATGCAGAGCTGTAAAGTCCTGGGAGGGGAGGGGGGCGGCAAATCTGTGCGCAGCATGTGTCTAAATGTTCCAGCTCTCAGCCAAAGAAACAGCACCGTGGTACACCAGAACTTACAAAAAAATGGTTCCGAAAATGAGAATTAAATGTTAAATCCAGCTAAATAAATGAATGAGGTGCAGCAGCAGCAGTAACAGGCTGACACACAAAAATCCAGTTTTCCTCCCACTCTCCAGTTTAGCAGTCGAGCGTCCTACTAGAGAGAGAGAGAGAGAGAGAGAGAGAGAGGGAGAAAAAAAATTGCATGGCAACTGACATGCACGCAGACGGCAGCCATCACCATGGCAACCCTAATACTACATTATATTCAAATTCATTCACAAGGACGTTTCCTGGGCTTGGACAAAATTGTGGGTGGGGGGGGGGGTCAGGGTGGAGGGGGGAGATGCTTACAACTACAGACGCTGGGAGTGGAGGGATAAATCTTGGAACAATCTGTTTTGTCACCCGGTTTTTGTCCCCGCAGTCCTGCTGCTGTCGGGGTCCCGGGGCCCCCCGCAGGTCCCAGCGAACAGGAGGGGGCGCCGACGAGAGGCCGGAGATAAGGTCACAAGAGAAACACGTCTGAGGGTCCAGCTCGGCGTGGCGGGCCACCAGCCGCAGGGACAACAATGCTTTTAATTTTGGACTTCCCTCCATTCTGCCGTTATGTATAGGAGTAGTGGCAGCAGGTTGGCTGCCTGCCCACTGCAGCCTCACAGCTTCTCCACAACCAGAGGAAGGAGGAGGAGGACAAGGAGGAGGAGGACGAGGAGGAGGAGAGGGAGGGCAGTGTGGGAGTCGACACCAACAGTGTGAACTAGTATTGTGTTCTCACAGTGAACTGATAACTGCATCCGCAATCACAACCTCGCAGACTGATGCCTGTTTCTGTGATGTCACACTCTCACGCTCCGGTTTATCTTTGGGAGCTTTTCGGCCAGCTAGTCCCTCTCTCCCTCCCTCCCTCCCTCTGTCAATCTCTCAGAGTTAGAAAATAAAGAGAGGGAAGGTGTGAAAACTGCATCACTGAGAGATACAGAATGGATACATGCAGCAAAATATTATGATGTGTTAACAGCAAGAAGACTGGGATCTCAACAAACTGTGTGTGTGTGTTACAAAGGTGGATGGATGGATGGATAAATACATAGATGCTGGATGGATGGATGAATGGATGTTGTATGGATGATGTTAGATTATGGATGGATGGACATGGATGGATGGTAGAGGGTAAAATAGATGTTGGATGGATGATCGAAGAATAGGTGATTGATACATGATGGATGGATGGATAATGGATGGACAGATAGTGGATGACAGACATAAATAGATGTTGGATGGATGGATGGATGGATGGATGGATGGATGGATGGATGGATGGATGGATGGATGGATGGATGAATGAATGGATGGATATATGATAGATGATGGATGGGTGGATGGATGGATAATAGATGGATGATAGATGACGATGGATAGATGGTTGATGAATGGGTGGGAAACATGGATGATGATGAAGAAAGAAAGAAAGAAAGAAAGAAAGAAAGAAAGAAAGAAAGAAAGAAAGAAAGAAAGAAAGAAAGAAAGAAAGAAAGAAAGAAAGAAAGAAAGAAAGAAAGAAAGAAAGAAAGAAAGAAAGAAAGAAAGAAAGAAAGAAAGAAAGAAACACATTATTGATCCCCGAGGGAACTTTTCTCAAAAAAAAGTAGCATGAAGTGGAAAAATATCTGAATGAGTAACAAAACATCAAATATATACAAATAAACATAAACTACAGACAAAAACAGCAGCAGATGTGTTTGGAGACCTTGTGGGAGTATATTCTAGAAATATAACTTAATAATGAGTTTGTGCCGTGTGAATATTCAGCCCTTAAACTTCTACTTTGATGCCGTTTTCTCTCGGTGTTCACAGCAGCACTCGCAGTCAGATCACAGCGCGTCGGATGAAACTGCGGCCGAGGCGTCGCAGCGATCTCACACAGTTTAGCTCCGATTCAACTTCCCTGCGCCGCAGCCACCCGGGGGACGAGCCCACACCGAGGGCGTCCATTTTCCCTTTGATGACAATCAGCCAACACTCCCTGATAGCGCTGAGACCGCTCTACTGCTCGGTCCCTGCGGTTTTGACGTCGGTGGAGACTGTGATTCATCAGTAAAACTACAACCCGCAGCTCTAAAACTATAACCCCCCCCCCCACTCCCTAATACAAAGACGGAATCATTCAATCATAGCTAAGTACAACAACCTAAACCTTGGTAGGTGTGACGTTTATTTGCTGCTCACGCTTTTCTACTGTTTGGTTTCGCCCTTGTAGAAGCTGCTACAGGAACAAGCACTTGGCATTAATCACGTCAGACTGTGGCTCTTTGTGCTGCAGGGAAGCTGATTACTGATTACGGCTCGAAACAATTCAGTTACGAAAGCTTTTTTTTTTGTCAGTTTGAGGTTAAGAAAACCAGCAGCTGTGACTCAGGCACAAGATGGAATGAGAGCGGGAGAGAGAGAGAGGGAGAGACTCTTGAGGGGTTTGGTAACTTAATTGTCCAGCCAGGATACACACAACAACTGGATGATTACAAGTATTGATTTGATGCAACAACAGGCCCGAATTAAATGCATGCAGCAGGGCGGGAGGAGTAGGAAGCTCTGTGATCCTCCCTACACTGCCTACCAACATGAAAATAAGCAAGAAGTGTTTTTATCCATATACAATTTTTATACAATTTATCCGATTTTAGGGGCTCATCTTCACACATTCTACTTTCTAGAAATCTTGTGAAGTGAAATCTTATCGTGATGCATGGACTGATAATTTAGCTGGTCTTGAGTACCTTTTTCCTATCCAGAGGTTGGATCCCCACTCCTAAAGCATACTGTAAGTTTGGACGACTAAGTCAATGTTTAGTAAACTAACCCAGTGTCTCGAAACGAGCCGTTTTCATCGATGTGAGGTCGATGTGCATGGTCCCGCCCTCGCTTCCTATACATTAGCTGCATTTCTCTGGTACAAACATTCATAGTTGCACCACAGTTTGTTGTCCAGCAGCCATTTCTTCCCACTCTTGGCAGGAGGAGCTGGGCGGGGCATGTAGAGCTCATTAGCATTTAAAGGGAAAGGCACTAAAACCGAGTGTTCAGAGCAGGACTGTCAAATTGGTGTGTGGAAAAGCTGGCTGTGCCCAATCTTTTGTTTTTTCCAACCAGAGCATGTTCCTAAGATTACTTTTAGACGTGAAGGAACCACGTTAAAGGAGGAGACGAGCATAATAAGTCATCTTCAACTTGTTCTTTGACATCCCTCTTTTTGCAGTGCACACACTGCTGAGTCACTGTGGTGGCCCTGAACGGTGAAAGCCCAGCGGGATGAGTTGCTGCTACTGCTACTGCTGCGTCACCGAGGCTGGCAGAGGGTGTGTGGGTTATCAATCAGCTGCATCACCCCCCCCCCCCCCCCCCCACACACACACACACACACACACACAATTCAGCTCCCTGCCTGCGCTACAGCAACACACCAGCCATTAAAAGAGCATTAGGCTCCCAGCATGCCTTTCACTCTGACCGTAGCACCGGAGGAGACACATCACCAACCAATCAGCGCTATACATCACCCACTTACATAAAAGCTAGAAGCACAGTCACACAGCGCATGCAAAGAATCCTTAAATGTGCAGAGTTCCAACATCCAAGGCAATAATTAGATGTGAGAAGGAGCTGTAGGTTTTCTAAGGTCCTTAGAGGGGGGAAAATGTGCATGTTTTGACTTCATTCATTTCTCTATAAACTTCAAAACAGCTGTTATGTTTTTGTGCCACATTTCAGCAAAGGGATGGGCGTTTGCATCACACTGACGAGCGGTGATGTGGATTTTGCTGCAGTATCAAAAGCGTCTTCTGCCAATTTTATTTCATTTCTCTATGTGAATCTGGGTCACTGTCGGAATCTTTTGTTCAAGCTGAAAAACTTAAACGAGACGCCATCCTACGTAACATGAAGAGAAAGACCTATTCAGATATACGGTAATATGGTATGAAGTAAAGTATGGAAACAAATATGCAGCTATTTGCCTCCATCTTTCATTTTTCTAAGATGAACAAATGGGTCACATTGGATTTGTGAATAGCACTGTTGGCTCACAACAAGAAGGCCCGAGCTCAAATCCAGGTTGGACTGAGGAGCTTTCTGTGTGGATGGATGAGAACAGGCCTCAGGTGGTTTCCTCAGATGCAAAATGAGCCAATCTGAGCTTTGGAGGTGAAATTACAGAAGCAAATATGTGTTAAGATGATTACAGTTGTACATGTGGTTATAACGTTTCAGTTTTGAGTGGATTAACGTTGGCGACATTGATTTTTTTCTCTGTCGTTGCTGAAATGTCAAGAACAATAACAAGATGCCAGAGAGATTAGAGAAGGGAAACAAAATGGCAACAGGAACCTGAACAGAGCTCTGCTACGGTCACATGAAGCAGTGATGGACAAACGTCCAGCTAGGAAACAGTTAACATGTAAAACGCCTCCAGGTTTACGCTCATATGTCTCTTTAATGCGCTCAGTGAGCAGGCTGTCAGCCCTCATCCGTGTCTTGGCTGTAGATCCCATGGTTGACATATCTTATACCATGTCTGTACTGGGAAAGCAGGACAGCGCAGCATTTGAGATGATGCACTTGTCAATACTCATTAATGTCGAAGCTGCAGCACATTTCCAGGAGCGCGTTGAGTTGCTGCGTTATCTCAGGTGTCAGTGGGATTGTTTCTTTGCTCTATCCTCCATCGTCACACACGCCAGAACAATGAGCCTCAGCATCTCTCTGAAACTCATTGCAACTTTCTCTGGATGAATGAATCCGTGGCTCAGTGGAGAACTCCCACTCAGGAGGATCAGAGGAGGAGGAGCAGGAGGAGGACGAGTGGAGCAGCATCTTCATTACTCAACACACTCGCACAACAGGCTGTGCCAGGACCGATGCACCAAACCATTCATCAGACGAATCGTGGCCAAGGACCCATCTGAAGGTGTGTGAACACGTGTGAGACACGGAGAGAGACAAGCCGAGGCCAAATCTGCAGCCACAGAGTCCCATTCTGACAGAGGGTTTCCAGATCCAGCTTCCTGCGCTCTTCATAGTTTAGACTGCAGGGTTAAGGCCGAATGGGACTGCAGAACAGCATTTCTGATGTAACCAATGTTCCATAGCTTCTATGTGAACACCTGAGAACACAGATCAATACTTTATTCAATCATCGTAGGTCTCCTTCCAAGTCCCAACCTTGCACCCAGGCCTGTAAGAGACAGAGTTAGTGCTGGGCCACCATGCACCACGCTGGGCAGTCATTAAAAAGCAGGCGAAGGCCAGACTGTCTGACAGGTCCTGCAGGGGACTGAATCAGTGGAACAAAAAGTGAGACAGGTAGCAGAGCCCCAGGGAGGAGGCTGACAGAGCTGTTATATCACCGGGAAAAAAAGGAAAGCAGACTGAATATGAAGTCCCGGGGATGATTGAGGGAGCAGTGCTGTCAGCAGATACATTTGATTAATGCTGAGGTCTGACAGGCAAACAGCAGAAACACCACTGATGACGTTCCCTTAGTCTCTGAGCTCGATTCGTCTGGTCTAGTTTGACATGGTAAGAAGTCAACTTAGACTAAAAGTTTCTGCAGGAGCAATACGGACATTTACAGGAGAGTAAGTTTCTTCATTACATAAGAATTGCAGCCACCTTAAACGTATCCTTAAGGGACGATATTGAAATCCTTTCAGTTCAAGTAGACAGGCGAAAGGACATAATGATTTTTTTAAAAGAATATGAATAGTTTGCTGCCTCAGACACTGAAACATTCACATCTTTTAACCCAACTGTAGCAACTTTTTGTTTTTCAGATAAAATGTCATCTCACATCATGTCAATTCGTTACTAAAGAAGACATGGGGCTGAGTCAGTTTTGACAAAAATGTCTTCCCAAAATGTCTTCTGGAGGGATGAACTGTAAAAAGCCACATTTGACACATTTTAATAAAGGAACTGAGTGAAAAAGCCCGAGGTAGAGTGAACAATAGCACTTCATCATCGAGCACATCAATGCAGAGCACAGTACAGTTAGATAAGCTCTTATCTGATGTCCAATACTGAAGGCGATTTGTTGGAACCCTCAGATAAAACCTGCCAACTTGGTGGTATTTCTTGTTACTCTCATACACCTGTAGACGTCTAGACCTGCTCCACACAATCTTATTTCTCCTCCTCTCCTGAGAGCCCTTGAGCCGACAGAGGAGCAGGCATTGGGATGCAGCTCAGCGTCCTCGCCACTGTCTGAGTCGTAAATATCCCCCACATCCCTGTCTCCTCTTCCCTTTCTTCTCCACGTCCTCGTCAGACCCCCTGACTGACTGACTGACTGCTGCCGAGAGAGTAACGTGAAGCTGCGGCCCGTCACGTCTCCGCCACGCCTGTCACAACCGCTAATACAACCAAAGAGTAGCACTGCTGCAAAACAGTCGTGCTGGTGGAGGATGAGGACTCAATTCTCCACACGCACGCCACAGTCGTTTGGTTCCTGGTGCATCCAGGTTGTTAACGGCTCCAAGCCTCATGTCGGAGCAGATCTGCAGCCTGTTTGTGTCACAAACAATTATAACAGAGAGGTTTCAGTCCCAGAAAACCTCCAGGAATCCAAATATTTGATCACATGATGAGGGGATTAAACTGACATGTATGCAAAATGACATTGAAAGGGGGATGTATGCAAAGTGGCATCAGAGCTCTCTGGCAGCATCTGGTCGATAGGAGATTGTGCGCTGCGATGCTCACAGGGGGATATTTGATTTGCCGGCCCAGTTTCCTCTCTGCTGTTTTGTGGTTCGGCGCTAATGAAGCGAAGTAACGAACAGCCTGGACGACGCACAAAAGCACAGGTCAGGAGGAGAACAATCTCTGCAAAGGGCTGAGTGAGAATCGGTGAATAATCAGACGAAGCATACGAAGCTAAGTGTAGCAAGGTGCTGAAAAGAGAAACCCTTTCCCTAACCCCCTTTGTCTTTTAGATCTAACATGGCCCCGGGGATGAGGTTTGATCGCGGCCTCGCCCTCTGCCTCTGCCTCCCAGGCAGATCTGCACGCTGTCAGACCGTCAGACACACGGATACGTGCAGGCGGCCTCTCAGCCTCGGCCGCATCGATTATTGGAGCCGCGCTGCTTGATGAGGCCACAGTAACAGATAACAAGCACATAATCTTCCACGTAATAGCTGTCGAAGATCTAAATTTACACCGGGGGAAGAAGCTGGAAGACCTTTGATGAAGCATTCGACCTCATCAATCAAAGATTTCTTTTTTCCACTGCTGGATAGACAGGACGCCTCAACACACACACACACACACACACACACACACACCCCTCCTCCTTTTTTCACACTTCTAAAACATCATTCTTCCTTTCACAAAGTCTATTTTCAGAATTGATTTCGACTCGACTAATGTGGTTTTGACTACAGCTTTTTGATTTAGCCTCCCCGAGGCGGAGGGAAAAACAGGTTTATAGAGGAGTGTGTTTGGTGATAACTTTCACTGCAGTTTGTTCTCCGAGCACGGCTCCCTGGCAGGACGGGGGATGACAGAGCGACTCTGCATAAGCGCGGGGCTGTCCGACTCGCCCTCAGACAGAGGAGCTGCAAAGTGATCTCCAACAGCGGCTCTAACGCGGGGCTTGATGTTGAGGAAGAGCCCCGAGCTGCGGGGCCTTTCTCCTTCATCTCCCATCCCTCTCCCAGGCCCGTTTCTTTAATGTCAAGTCACGCTTTCATCCCAATAAGCATCTTTCCATTTCCTCATCTCTTATCTTTGCTTCAGGCCCGGTCTTCACGCTACGAGCCTCTCGACAGAGCCGCCCGTGGGACACTTGGCGGGAAAACGTGAAATTTGCGAGTAAATATAAAATACAAAGAATTATTTAAATATCTGCAACCACAAAGTAAACAGAAAATTTCAGACATATTTATCGCGACGTGCATCTCGAGGGTCTGACATCGTTTGAGATGCGGAATCTACTAAATTGTTTTTCTTGAACAGGAAATTATTCCAGTGTAAAAGACAGAAATAGCAGGGAGAGAAAGCAAGTTTATTTCTTTCTCATCACCTGAGCTGCTGCTTGACATTTCCCATCTGTCCAGTGTCTTGTAGGAGTCTTCAGTATTCAGAGGGTGGGGAGAAAATATATATATATATATATATATATATATATATATATATATATATATACACACCATTCACTCTCTCACTCAAACAATATATAGACTAAAAGTAGTTCAGAAATGTAAGTCCTTATGTTTCAGCCGTTTCACGTTTTTGTTCAGAAGTAAGAATATAATTGACAAAATGAACAAAGAAAAGACTCAAATGATCAAGAAAATGAAACTAGCAAAAGTTAAAATCAGAAAAGATTGAGAGTGAAAAGAATATTCCAGTTAGGAAGGAAAGGTGATGCTTCTGTCATCATACATCCAAATTGAGCTAACTCATCCTCCCCTGAATATCTTTATTTTTCACAATTTTCATTCTTTTTATCATTTCTTTCATTATTTCATGCTTTTCTTAAGACCAAGCCCACTACACTCAGACCCTTCACATTTTTCCACTTTCAAAAAGCTTTTCTAGGAGTTTAAGCTGTACCAACATCTAAAATCATATCAATAGAAGCCAGTGCGGAGAAATGAATTTGGAGCATCTCATCACCTTTCAGCCATTTGTTTCTCGTCTCACTCTTTTTGCTTCACACTCACGACTCTGCTCAGCATCATTTTCATTGGAAGTCTGTTAGTCTGTCTGTCTGAACAGTCTGTTTGCTGTTTGTTTGCTAGCTGTCTGTTTGCTGCTGTTTGCTATCTTGCCAGTGGGTTCACAAGTAAGCCGTCCGTGTGATGCATTCTGCCTCCAAATGGAGGCAAAACAACAAGAACAACGAACCGAATAAACAGAGAACTACGACTGCTACTTTCACTTTATTCTTTGGCGTGACTACATTTAAAATACAGTAAGTATAGACACAGACAAAGCAATGTGCAATGTTCATTCGCCATGCAAATGTCAGCTCAGTAAAACGAGAAAGAAAAGGGCAGTCGGCTACTGTTGTGACTGGGAAATGACATTTTTATAATAGAGAAATTGTCAAAGTTGTGTGCTGGAGCGGCGGAAAATAACTTTTTTCATAACTGTCTCATAACTAATGAGAAAGGGCACCAGTGGCCCCAGCAGACACTCTGACATCAACTGGTTTGAAGTTTTACTTCACAGCACACCTGCCTACTTTCTGTTTTGGTAATGCCAGACACACATATTTATTAGCATTGCTATTTATGATTTGCACAATATTCAATACATATAATGGTATTGAGTTATTAGATCATACTGCAGATTATTATCATTGTTGTGATTATTATATGATAACAATTGTTATCACTGTTATTATTACTGCTATTATGAATATGCTACAGCTTTTTAAATTGAGAAAAAACCTTTTCTAAACTTTTTTAGCGATATCTAATTGAACACTTTATGACCTATTTTAATAACCTATATAAGAACTTAAACACTAGTGCTTCTACTTTTATACTTGTCTAAAGATCTAACCTTTCTTTTCTCATTTATTTATAACCTGCCTCAATAACTCTTTCAAGGTCTCCACCACAACTACAACTGCTGCAGCCTCCTCACATAGATCTGATGTAATTTCTAGTCTTCTGCGCAGATAATTTTCTGTCAGTTTATTGATATATTTTTCTCCTTCTTTGTTGCATGTTTGATTTGCGAGCACGTACAAACACTGCAGAGAAAAACACGGGTCCATTAAAAATTGCACTGCTGTACCCTGGGACCAAAATGTCCCTGAGGAAACCTCCCAGTGGAATCAAAGACTCTCCATCCATCTATCAAAGAACGGCTAAAAAGCTCTATGAGATCCGGAACTTTTGATTGGCAGACAGACATCATCTGTTGGTTGTGTAGAGAAGCGCTGGAGGTCAGCACTACATCAGCTGTCCTGCAGAGCCCGTGACGTGGGTGTCCTCCATCTGACAGTCCATCTGCAGCCGCCCCAACACCTGTCACACCTCACTTCCTGCCAGCGGAGGTGATTGCCGACCTGCTGGTGGCCAAACTGCCCCTCCGGGGAGGGGGTGGCGACTGTCAAAGTCAGAACGACTCTGCAGGAGAGGCTTCTCAAAGAGGCTCAACGCTGGGTACATTTCTCAATTGGAGTCATGGTTATTGACAGCTACGAGGAATTTCCTTTTTGCTGATTTATTTTATATGGCAGTTTTATTCAAAGGCTGCATGCCTCAAACGAGCGAGGAGGGATTTATGTTTGAATGCATCCGTTTCTAAAATCCACAGATCTGAGGGGCGAGTGACCTTCATGAAGAGGACGTTTGCGAAAATGTGTCCTTTAAAACATTATCAGGCTTTCAAACCAAAATCGAAGATGGCAGATTCCCTGCATCCTCAAGGCTATATTCACTCATTGTTAGAAAAAGACGTGGCTTGTTAGGCTTTGTTCACATTTTCCTGGTGTGTCTCTGAATTTTTTTTTTTGTCAGATCTTTCACATTTGTCAAGACTCAGAAAACGGTTAGCAACCTCCATGAACCACCTCAACCAATCACATCCCACTGTTCAATCTGCTCTCCGCTCTGATTGGCGAGGCGCGGGGTATTTTTAGCTCCAGATATTCAATAAAAGCAGACACTTCTCCGGAGACTTTAAATTGAGACAAACAGACAAGCCAACACCACAGCAAAATAGCATGACACAGCAGCAGCACCGCAACGCCCGGGGTGCTGTCAGCCACCATCCATCCTGCAGCCCCCCAGCGGGCGCTGCAGTTTACACCGGGCCCTGAACGCACCACACACACCCTGATAACAAGCAGGTACACGAAGAGAGGGAGGGAGAGAAAACAAGCGGAGGCTTTGATGATGCACTGACTCAGAACTTGGAGGCCAGAGAGAGAGAAAGGGAGAGAGAGAGAGAGAGAGAGAGAGAGAGAGAGCACAGCAGTGCACTGCAGCACAACTGCTGCAACATTAAACTGAGAGAGGCCATTTGTCAAAGTCCTTCCCAGTGGAAGTCCCCGACATGGAGGTGTTCCTGGTCTTAAGCCTGCTCCGCCGGCCTCTGAAGAAACGGTGACTCATGAGTCGATAAAGGTTAACGGCGCTGCCTCAGACATCCTTAGACAAGCTCCGACGCAGAAAGGATGGACACACGGCGAGGGAGGGAGGGAGAGAGAGAGGGACGCCGCGTTATGTATGAATGATTCAGGCCGCCCGACAAAGTATCACTCGTGAGAGTAAAAAAGCAGCTCTTGTTTGCCTCGAGGGCGAGGGATTAAAAATGTAGCCGGTGCGAGACGACAAACCGCGCGGGTTGCGCCCTCTGGGCGTGAACCCGGGTCTGCTGGGTCTTACTTAATGCAAAACAAGGCGCCGCCAACGTAGAGGCCATAGCACCATAAACAAGCTTAATCCCTGCAAAGCAACATAACAGATGTCAAGGGTGGGACAATGTGCTGATTTCAACATGCTGCGGGGTCCAGAGCAAAAACAAATTCTGGGCTGTAGAGGTCTGATGTTTGACAGGACTCAAGCTCTCGTTATTAAAGAAAGATTACATATTCCAATCCCCCCCATCGGGTCATGAGGTCAATCAAAGAGGTCAGGAGATCATAATGTTGCTTTGTGTTGTGAAATACTGGATAAAACACCTTAGACTAAGTTCAAAATCAAATTTCCCTTAAAAGGGAGTTCATCCCAGGAACAAAACAATGATCCAAATCGATGTGACAACGCAAGGAGGAAATGCCACAACTTTGGAGAGGAAAAGCCCAAAACTTGTGGGAAATCTAAAATGTAGATAGACTTGAGTGCAACTGAGGAAAGTGAGGTAACCACCAAAAGGAAAAAACTATCACAGGAAGCCTTTTACTTCCAGAACAATGCTGCTGGTGAATTCCACAGCCTATTGTCACATATTTGTACACTTAGATCTTGGAATACTAATCCTTCCTGTAGACGTACGATCTGTTACTCAGAGTATCTGTGAACAACACGCCAGTTATGTCCGGAGCAGGACGGGAAACAGATTTCATTGGTGCTCTGAGGAATGTCCGCGAGGTAGACACAGCAACGAGAGAGTTACGCCAGAATTTGCATTTGGATGGAGGAAACGCGTGTTGTTTCCGCTTTGTCTCTGGACTTCCTGTCTCAGGTCGAGGGCTGCAGACATACATTCTGCAGGAACCTTTAAGCACCGGGAAGTTCCCTCGCTCCACGCTCGCGTTGCTAATTTTTACCCCTTGACGCAGCCTCTTGTGCGGTGACAATGGCAGGAACGACAGGCAGCGGGGTAGGATGTCTTTAGGGGAGGGGGCAGGGGCCGCATTGTACCTCGTTTCCTTGAGCGGTGCAGCACAGGCTCAGCCGGGACGAGAGAACCAGAGGAGCAACATCCGAAGAGACGTCCAAGGTCCAGAGAGTTCCCGCCGGGCCGGGACCACGTGTCCGCAGATGAAGAGGGAGATGTCGCATTGTTCTGCTCTCTCCTCCTCCTCCTCCTCCAACCCCCCCGAACCCCCCTCTGCTCCATCCCCCCACTATTAGTGAGACGGATTAACTCCAGGAGCTGCCGGTCCTGGGAGTGTCTGGCACAGTGTTTGCAGACATACATACACACAGAGGGCATCAATTAAGCCTTCGCTTTACGTGATTCATGCTGGTAGACAAGGACGAGTTCACAGAAGTGTGACAAGTAGCTGGAGAATCAACTCTTCTTAGACAATTCCCTGAACAAACTAAGTGGGGAAAAAAAACACTTTTGGTTTGGCTTTAATGAGTTACGACAATCTATTCCAAGCCAAAGAGATACAGCAGGTCTAAAACTATTCAGAAAAGACATTTTGGATGTTGAAATGAAAGTTAAAAGCTGGTGAATCTGAACAAAAGTCGAATGTGACATAAAATACAAAATAGAAACCACTCTAACCACACCTCAAAAACAGTAACCGCCTCTATTCATCTACACAGCAGATTTTGTTGACTTTCCAGTGAAATGTCCATGTACAGTCTCCTGGTTCATCCTCAGTATGGACGTGTATGTGCTTCATGGCTGCATCGCTCCAGTTACCACTTAGTTTGGGGGGAAAAGTTACTGAGCTCTGTTGTTTAGCGAGCAAGGTTTAGGAAGTCACATGATCATTTGTGTGAGTGGCAGGCAAGATTACCTGCGTGTGGTTGCCAGATAAGCATGAAATAACACCAGATATGTGGAAAAAAAAAAAACTATAAAATCACAATACCTAGAAATGGGATTACATCTGAAGCATTCCTGATGAAACAGGTGTTGTAGCTTCTATGTTTAGGCCACAACAGTATTCCATTCAACTGGGCACAAAGTTAACAAATGGTGTTTCTCCATCTCTTTCTCCAAAGGAAGAGAAGACAGGGAGATCTCTGTGTTTGGCTGTCATGTGCAGAGCCGTGGCTCCCCGTGGCACCTGGCCTGATGTTTACCTGGAGATGACAGCAGATACGATGGCGTTGGGACCTGACAGGGTTGACATTTTAAAGTGAGATCCGACCGAGGCCCGGTCCAGTGGGAGACCAGCCAGAGAGGAGGAGGAGTCACCGGGCCACAGTTGTGACACATTACTTGGATTAATATCAGCGAGCGGACGGCACCCTGTGGTGCCAGCTCCGCTATCGGGAAAACAACAAATCACAGATGAGATACACTGGAGTCTGCAGAACAACTGTGTGTGTTTAATGAGGGAGGTTTGTAAAGAGAGACATCTCATAAATCCACGACAGCGAGAACAAGCAAGCACCACGCCTGCGACACACAGAAGTTTCTCTAGTTAATTAATCTGTTCATTCTTTTCTTAATGAATCAACAAGTTGGTCTATAAAATGTTATGAAAACGCTTTCAGACACCTTGTTTAGTCCTAGCAGACATTCAGTTTGCTGTCATCAAGGACTAAAGCAATTGACAATTTAAGACAGTTTTCAATTAATGTCTCAGATATCTATATAAAGATAAATGTTCGTATCAACCAGTGAATGACTAAAATTGTTATTTATTGGTTGATCAATCAATGATTTTCTGCAGCTCACTGGTCCTGACCTACTTATGTCATAATAAAAGCGTTTTAAATAGAAATAAGACCTAATAACCATCAAAACCCATGTGCCCTTATGAAATATTTCTCGGTCAAAGTGAAGTGGAAATATGGCAGCAGAATTGATTCATCAATAGAGTTTACAAACATGTTGGGGATGACATCACAAACTGATACTGAATCTGCTATTACTAATTTCAGACGGCGCACAACAAATCAGTTGTTGAAGCGCTGAGATGCGTGATGTTTACTTGTGCTCTGAAAGGCCGCGGGCGTCACCCACCACCATGGAGACACGTCCGCAGTGATTCATCGTCATCGACAGTAACCGCACCATTCAATGAGAGGCAGCCATTAACATTCGCCAGCCTCCAAAAATAATCTGTCTCTGTGAAACTGGGCCACGCACTTGATATTTGCTGTCCCGCTGAACCGCTGCGAGCAAAAACAAGACAATTACTCTGAGTCAGTCCTCCCGCAACCCCCGACACTCGTGAACTTGAGCTCGCAGGCCGTGAGAGGATTCTCTGTTTACGTTGGGCAACGTTTCTCTGCATCGAGCACGTCTTTTGCAAGAGGATCACCATGCGAGACTTCCAGACGTTACTCAAAACCCATTAGCGTGTGTAAATAACGCAGGGCTATAGGTGTGAGGCGGGGTGACGGTCATACGTGGAGCTCCGGCTCAGACATGCCACATCCATCACGGATCGCTCACAGATATCATAATGAAGCAATCAGTGCAGCCACTCTGCACGCTAATCAGCCTGGGACGCCCACAGGCAGCGTGCGTGTGTGTGTGTGTGTGTGTACATGCATGTGTGTCAGTTTTTAAAATGCTTTCCAGGAGGAAAAATGTCTCAGCACCAAGCGACGTTTAATTACCAGAGGATGGAGAGCCGTGGTTTGCCCGTGTCATCACTCATGGCTGAATTAATGAATAGATAAACAGCAGAGGAACAAGCCAGACTCAGCATGGTCTGGATGATGCTCGCTCTCTCTCTCTCTCACACACACACACACACACACACACACACACACACACACACACACACACACACACACACACACACACACACACACACACACACAGAGTCAGCAGAGTTTAATATTATGGATGAAGTGAGGGTTCATGGTCGGCTGGAGGTGGAGTCTATGATGAAGTGATAAACAGCAGATTATACACGCCCCGGTGTTCTCGCGTCCCACAGGTAACACGGCGAACGACGAGAGGGAGAAGACGGCAGGGATTTCATCAGGACGGTGCGTGGAGATATCATTAATCCTGCTCTCCACCCACCGGGAGGCAAATAAAGACAGATGGGTGACAAATTAAAGCAAAAACAAACAAAAAAAAGGTGTCTCAGTAAGTCATTTTTCCACCCTCAGCGACAACAGACTTAATGCCGCTCTGTTTACGGGGGATTGATTCGGAGACTTTACGGGAGGAATAAACACCTTTCATCCCTCGTTCTATGTTCAAAGTCGAGCGCTTCTCTTTCGTTGTCTCAACAATTAAATCACAGTGTGTGCATGCATCGGTTTGGCCTTCGTTCTCAGAAGAATTCTGTTCTTTTCATAAACCACTTATTCAATACTGTTCATCATAAAGTGCCACTGTAACTTCCTCTTTCAGTCCTGAAACATGTATGTTCAAGTGGATTAGAGACTCTAAATTGCCCCTGGGTGTGAGTGTGAATGTGTGTGTGTCCTGGGATGGATTCCCTCTCACTCTATGTGCTTTTGGAGACAGGTTCTAGTAGACCCCTGCGACCATTTAGCATGAATCAGCTCCAACAGGACTAACTACCAGACTCTACCGGAACGTCTTTAACTGGTCTGTGTTTTCATTTGCTTCCCAGCAGTGCAACCAATAGAAGACCCAGAAGACCAACAACTCTCCTAATATCATGTGTTTGTAACCCCAACTCAACTCGTAATTTCTTATTCACGGATTACTTAAAAACGTTCAATCGCTGACTTTCACAGAGCACACAACTGTGTTGCAAAGAGACAAAAAAAACCTGTGCCAGACAAAATGAAGGTCAATAGCATTCCAGTGGCCTGTTTACGGCAATCGTAGTTAAATGTCAAACGCTCTGGCCCGCGGGGACGCGGGGCGGTCGGGACAGGATTTGCAGGTGCCTCTTCCTCCCATCACTCTGCCGCCTCTCTCCTCTGTGAGTGAGTGTGTGTGTGTGTGTGTGTGTGTGTGTGTGTGTGTGTGTGTGTGTGTGTGTGCGACGGCGGGACAATACATCGGCGTGAGCAGCAGGATCTATTATTAGTGGAGGAGTGAAGAATGGAGCCAGAGCCCAGGGGAGAGCAGGCGGGCCGGCCAAACCTCACTGACATTATTTTAAGAGTTGCTGTGGTGACAGTTTCAGTGAAAAAGATGATTTCTGAGCCGCAGACAGCCCAACACAACACAACACAACACAACACAACGCTGCGGTTGCATCACAGCTGAGAGGACCGCGCCAGTGGTGCTGCAATCTGTGGTGTACCCGCTACAAATCATCACGCCTATGTTTTTGTTTGTTTTCCATCCATCATCTTACCTGCCATGTGCTTCAGATGTGTCACCGGGGGTCTATCTCCAGCACACATGAGGTGAAACACCCTGAGCAGGTCTCCAGTCCATCACATAACACACACACACACACACATCATTCACTCTCACACTCGAACCTAGGGGCAATTTTGGACTGTGAGGAAACCTGAAGAAACATACAAACTTCACACAAAAAGAGTCTAAAACCTCCTGACATTCTTACATTTCATTAAATACTGGATTTAAATCCTCTCTCTTCATTATGAAAGTCCATGCCAGTGAACATCAGGTCTGCATTGGCTGTTGGCAAAACAACATTCATTCATAATGTGCTTTTGTGTTTTTTCTTTATATCACAAGCATTCTCATTTGTAATTCATTAATATTGTAGAGGTCAATGGGGTGCCCCACAGAGGGTGAGCGTCTGCTACTTCATGTGTGTGGGTTTTCTCTTGGTACTCCGCTTTCCTCCCACAGTCCAGAAATGTGCATGTCTAGGCCAACTGGAAACTCTAAGTTGCCCTTAGGTGTGAGTGTGGGGCTGAATGGTGTGTGTATGTGTGTGTGTGTGTGTGTGTGTGTGTGTGTGTGTGTGTGTGTGTATGTGCATCCCAGCGATGGATTCCCTGCAGCAGCTAAGAAAATGGATAGATGGAAAGCAAACCAGTTTCAAGACACTTAGCTGTATCCATTTCTAACATATTTGTTGCTTAGAACACATACAATGCCAAATCTACTCTATTGTAAGGGTCTAATGTAAAGCAAAGCAAAACAGTGGTTTCATTGACAAGTTGTATGCTGTGACTGTATCTGTGAGAGCAGCAGCAGAGCCAGGCCAGCTGCTCCCCCAGCTTCCAGTCTTTATGAAAGGCTGAGCTAATTTCCTTCCTGCTATAGCTCTGTAATGAACACGCAGACACAGGAGTGGCATCAATCTTTTCATCCGACTCTCAGCAAGACGGCTGCGAATGCATGCAACTCTTCCATAATGAGCCCCACACACTGGTACCGTACAGACCTTTCAGCCCGTGCTGCTGTGTTTGCAGAGGAAACAACAAAGACGTGGAGTAAGTCCAAACGTGCAGATGCATGAACTCTCATCTCAGTGTTGGCAGACAGAGAGAGAAAAGCCATTACAGTTACTACAGCATGGAGGGCGTCATATAGCACAGCCAGACGCAGCGTTTTTACAGCGCAAACAGCCCTGCGCTGCGACCGGCATGTCCAATTTATTTGCAGCTTCTGACAAACTAAAAAAAAAACAAAAAAACAAAAAAAAAACACGTCATGTCATCTGTTCTCCCAAAAGGACATCGTCCTCCTCAGGGAGGAGAGGCAGAGGGAGGGGAGAGTCATTCCAGCAGCTTCATCGAGCAGGATCATTCGCTTTGTGCTGCCCAGAGCACACACACACACACACACACACACACACACACACACACACACACTGGGTGTGACGGTGGATCCTCAGGTCTGGTGGATCAGGCTCAGAAAGACATGAAAGTGTCAGTGTGAAGGCAGCACTACAGAGCAGAGGACACCACAAAGCTCTGCTCTGATATAAAGCCCCGTGGCACGGTGCATTTTGTTGCCTCTCTCTGCTGCCAATGCTGCACTCTCTCCAGCATCAGTGTCCTCCACACGCCACCGTGCCACCGTCTCCATGGCGACGTCCACCAAGCACCACAAACACATTCGCACACACACACGCACACAAATGCACAAACAAACCAGCCCAAATCCCACTGTGGCACTTTGCGGGCTTGGTGTTTTTGTAAATGCCGCTCCGTGTAGGGAAATTAATTTGCAGGGCCGACGCCTCGCTCCGTCTTATTCAGTATTAATGTCTGTCTCAGATTACTAGACAGCTCTCCGGCCCCCGGGGGCCGCGAATCTCCGAGGCGAGGGAGCGAAACGGAGGAGGAGAATGAGAGCAAAACCATATAAAGCGCTGACTAATTGAGGTTGACAGGCGCCGATAGTTCCGTGTTGGAGCAGTTCTCCCACAGGTGGTTAATGGAACGACAACAAAATGTCAGCTCCCATGACTCCTCCGGCGAGGAAGACATCAGAAGCATCACTGCTCTACCAGCGCTCGTCGTCTACAACCCCTTCCACACGTCCCTTCCATTCATTATCCTCCCTGCTTTGTACCCAATGGTGCAAGAGCCTAACTCGGCTGCACATGAGATGAAGGCAGGGAAAACGCTCTGGACAGGTCTGTGGGACACACACACGCTCAGCAATCACTCTCAACATTCACAACCAAGGAAAACAAATCTCCAATCGTCCTAAACATGCATGTTTTTGGACTGTAGGATTAAACAGGGTGAACGATTCCACAGACCTGGGTTCTAGATCAGCTGCAGACAACAAATGTTGAAGGCTGAGTTTTGATATGTGGAAAAAAAACCATAGCTCCAAGTTCCTCACCTATCATTTCATGGAAATTAGCAGTTGGGAGAGATGGTGGTAAATGTTGCTAGGATGAGCATGTAAACAGAGATTGCCTGATTGACCGACCAGAGACCGGAACCGTGTTGTTATCTTGGATGTTCTTCACTGTAATGTAAACTGTGTGAGAACCGGCAGGGAAAAAAATGCAAAACAACAAACCTAATCAGACAGATAAAGCACCGTCAGCTCAGCTCGTCCACTTCTCAGTAAAATATGTCAGATAAAGGTGGAGCACAGAAACTCATTTTGGGCTCATTATCTGCACCTCTTTCCAGTAAAAGAGAACTTCATTTGAGAGAAGATCCTGTAACTTACGCACAGATGAAATGTTGATTTTCATTTGAATAAACTTTGAATTAAAGTTCCTCGGGGTAAAATTAGAACTGATAAAAATCAGTATCAGCGAGTTGCAGTGGGAAAATAAATCAGAAAGCCGAATCAGCCAAGACAATTGCATTAGTTGCATCCCTAATGTAAAGACTTGGAGCAAGCAAACCAATCACTGTCTCGTTTACAGCTGCAGGGTAAAAGCTTTTCTGTGCACGTTAGTTGAATAATAATAACACGAACACTGGCAATTGTTGTGGATAGTGTAAAAAAAGCCTACAATGGCAGTAATTTACTGGAAACCATGTGTGAAAGAGGCTCAAGGCTTCTTAAGAAAATCGTCTTCTGTGCCTGAAGAACAATCTGTTTCAGTCTGGCGAATCTTCCTCCTCCATCTCCTTCATATTTACTTTTACCCTCTGTGACCTCAGAGAGGACGTCGTCCTGCCAGGCTCTGCACATGAAGGAGAACATCAGCCCCGCTGCTCCTCAGCCCCATCAATCAGGCTCTCCAGCAGCCATGAAATGAGCCATATGCGGCACGGGCAGGGCGGGCACGCGGAGAAAACAATGCTTTTATGCTGCTCAAGAGCTCCAGATTTCCTTTCCTGGCATTGGCACTGCCTCAAATCGGACATAGACAGCTTGAAAAGGGGTAGTGTTAAGCCCTGAAATAAAAAGCCGGCTTTGGCGAGAAGATTACAAATGCAGAGGCTGTGTGTGTGTGTGTGTGTGTGTGTGTGTGTGTGTGTGTGTGTGTGTGTGTGTGTGTGTGCATTTTGAGAAAAGGAAATGCTTGGTCTTAGGTAGCAGGGCCAGGGATGACCAAGCATTTCAGACAAGACAGGGGAGCAGTTCCCCGCCGTCACCCCGATCCTGCAGCACAATTAGCTGCTGACAGTGACACAGAGCACAATAAGCAGCTCTGCCGTGAGGAGGGGGGGGGCTTGTCAGGGCTCAGCATATGGTGGCACATTAATCTGCAGACCCTGTCGGATGAGTCTGTCGGTGTGCAACGTTTGGTTCTTGCTCAGGAAGCTTCGGCTGCTTTGACGTAACACCCAGCCAGTGCAGTTTGTGCATGCAGCCTGTATTTGCCAGATCTGAGTGAACTGGGGTGTGTGTGTGTGTGTGTGTGTGTGTGTGTGTGGGGGGGGGGGGGGGGGTTATGCTTGCTGGTGTTTCGAGAAGTTCGGAACAAATATCTACATTGGAGAAGTTACCAAGGAAACCAGAGCCTGGAGGCTTCTCTCTCTCTCTCTCTGTGTTTTAACTTGGTTAGAGTAACACTTTTCTGAGTGAGAGGGTGGCGATTTGCTTCCTAGCAGACCGGGGTCACAACCTGCCCTCTCTTAGAGGCTCTGAGTAATCCCCATAGGTGAGACCAGCCTTAGACCCCGTAATCGTCAGCCTGACACCTGCTGGTATTGTCCCCCACCCTGCATCACATGAATGACCCCCCACCCTCCCACACACACACACACACACACACACACACTCACCCTCCTCTCCTCTCCTCTCCTCTCCTAAGGGCTAAGTTTGCGGGGGTGATGTGTGACCCCCCCACCACCCCCAGACTTCTTCTTCTCCTCCCACCAAGCCTTCTCATAATCCTATTAGATCCAGTCATCTGCATTGCATTAAAAAAATGTGACGAATGATCCTAAAACACAAACCCTCTGTGTCCCTAGGAGTACAGCCCCAAACACACACACTCCACACCCCCGTGTTTCACTTTTGACTTTACGTACTGCTCACATGACAAAATAGTAGACACATTTCATCTGTTTTCTGGGTTTTTCTTTGCAGTTTGTTCTTGTGCGATAAGGCTCTAGGATGTTAACAACACTAACACTCAACAAACAGACTGCGGGAAGAAAACAGCGGATGTGTGACTAGAAACAGCACAGCTTACAGGTCTTTCCTGTAAGAGAAAAACAAATCTGTGCCACAGACTGCGGGGACTAGAGTTAAGGCCAGTCTTATGACTTTCATACAGAAAAAGGGACAAGAGGCCGTTTTAAGGTTTTGCTCTAAGGCACATTTATTACATAATGGAAAATCTCCACTTATTTTCTAGGGTTGCATCAAGATAAAATGTTACTTCAAAAGTCTCTATATACCCTTTGTCTTTTCTCTTTTAGTGTATAGTACAATAACATGAGAGATCATCCCATCCTTCGTCTTAAAAAGTGAAAAAAACGCAATGAGAAGACACAAAGAATCGTACAAAGGGTTCAATATTCAGCATAAGAGGGTTCAATATTCACTATGCTTACACCTTGGAGAACGTGGAAAACTGCATATTCCAGCTTAGACTCCAAATCTCTCTTTTGTCCACTCAGAGCTAAATTCAAGCCTTTGTGTGAATTTTGCACACGTTCCTCCGCATGCTGTATTAGTTGCTATCAAACACGAGCTTAGAAGCTCCACCGCCAATCCCACCCCCCCCCCCCACTCCCCCAGCAATCTCCTTATGTAACACAGCCACAGTGGCCACTTCCTGAGGAGGAACTTTTCTGGCCCTTTCACCCCTCGGGTCCCTCCTGGCACGGAGGGCGACCGTCAGTGGGTGGAGGTGCAGATCGGAGTGGCATGGCTGCAGCCGAGGAATGCCAGGAATTCCTCTTGTAAACACCTCATGCTTGGACGGTCCCCGTGCTCTTATCTCCCCGTGCCAATCAGCCCCTTTAATCATCCTGATGGTTGGTTATTCATTACCAAATGCCCCCTCCTACTGTTCCTCTTCTCCCTCTTTTTTTACCCTTGAAAGACAATGGACCCAACTCCATGCAACCTTATGGACTGCTTTAAGGACATCAAAGCTTGGGCAGCTCTAAACTTTTAAACTCTAAATCAAAACAAGACTGGAATCCAGATCCTCAGACCTGAGGTCCCTGGACCTACAAATCTTTGTGTGGTTAGTTAGAGTAAATCTATGTGTTTTTGGTTTAGGAGTTCTTGCATCTTGTTCTTGACATCATCGTCCGAGCAAAACCAAGAACTTCTTGTTTTTTCCACCTCAAGAAAACAAACCAATTTCTCTGTCTTGCAGAGTATGTACTGACCTTAAGGCTGACCGTCTAAGATGAAGTCTGTATTTTAATGACTTGGAAAGAGTTACTCATATTTTTATTTCATGGTGTCTTGACTACTGTAATGCTCTTTATGCTGTTAGCCCTCCTGTTACTTTACAAGACCATGGTAGGAAGAGCATATATTCCCTGTGCTAGCTCCCCCTTTCTGGGTTCCGGTATGTTTTAGGAGTAACTCTAAAATTGGCCCTCCCCTCTTCTTCCTCTTCTTCTCCTATCTGCTTTTTCCCGTGGCCTCTGTTCGGTCAGTGCAGGTGGGGTCACCTCCACTCAAGGTTTCGCTTTACCTGAGGCACCACATGGTATATTATACACTCTGATACCCCCCCAGAAGGGGCAAACAGAGCCTGCTCTGATTTCTACTGTACACACTACAATGGCTTTCAAATGTCAACAACTTGAAAGAGAGAGGTCTTTTTCTTTCTGCACGACCAGCCCGGGCTCCTTCGGGTCTTATGGGAACACTCTTTAGCTGATAGGATCATAAGCGACCTAGAGGGAGAAAGGGGGGGGGGGGTTTATTTTTCTTCTAGGTTGAATAGAACGGCTTTCGCTTGCTTTTGAGTGCGGCGACTCCCCCGTGGTTCCTGTATATGAGCCCACTCTCAGGCCTAAATCAAAGTCATTTGCAAAAGCAGCTGAGGGTCTTCGTTAATACTGCGTGGCATTTAAAGAAAAACACACACACACACAGGAAGGGGAAAAAACTTATTCCTGCTTTTTCTTTCCTCTGCTCAGGGGTGAAATCGGGCTCTGGCCACAGGCTGGAGGAAGGTGCGAAGTCCATCCTGAGCACTCGCTGTGTAGCGTGAGGGGCCCGTGGGGGCTGCATTCCACCTAATGGTGTACCACTCTCCACCAGTCATGAGGGACGCTTACCCGCAGTTATGAAACCCACTCGCCCACCAGCCTGCACTTTTCTGCTGCCTCAGAAATTACTACCCCCCCCCCATTTCCTGGTGCTTCCTCTATACGTTTATTTAAAGGCAGGTCGTCAGTGTGGAATGGGAAAGCTCATATTTTTCCGGCTGTTTGTCTATGTTAGCGCAGACTTTTTCCTGACTCTGGTGATAAGAAAGCAGCTGCAGCGATTGTTCTGCCGCTGCCCTCTGAAAATCCTTCCAAACGTTGACAGTCGATATCACACCAAAGAGGAAGGTGTGGAAATGACCGACACACATTTTGGCCTCCATCATAAAGCAACATCATCGCAGAGAACTCGTAGAATTAGTCGACATTGAGCTATAAGGGAAATCCTCTGAAAGAACTGATAACGGCCTGCTCTATGTCATGCAAACTGCATGACCTGGGAATTTGTCTTCAAATTTTCAGGAGTATATGTACTGAAAACTCAAGGTGACTGTTTGGCTTTGTGTGTTTTTCTGCTAAAATGAGTTTTCATAACTAAGAAGCAGAGAGCGGAGAATCTCAAGAAATGACTGAAATGACTAATTAGTCAGCCACTGATTCATTTTCAGACCTTCAAAAATATGAGTAAGCGGCTAAATCTGGGACCAAGCACTGCAATTAAATCGCACTTAGGGAAGATAATGCCAACTCCACGAAAAGGCGCTGAAAAGTGAGCAAATCTGTTTTTATCAAATTATCTTAATGTATGGAATTACATTCGATAAATGCTCAGAGTTCACGACTTTGCGTGATGTCTCCAGGGATATATGACCGGAGCATCGCGGCCAAAGAATAAATGTCCTCATTAGTGTTAAGTGCTTTGCTCATATGTTCCCTAATATCCATTCATGCTACCACAGCAGGTCAGCTCGCCCCGAGGAAGCTGTCAGCTACAGATGTCAATACCCCCGCTGACCCCTCTCCCTCCCCCCACCCCTCCACACACATGGCACTGGAGGATTGTCCCCCAGAACAAAGGAACGGGGGGTTTCTGTGGTGAACAGGCAACCAAACATTCCTGTCACAATGGAGAGAGTGGCCGGCAGGTTCAATTAGTACACACTTTAAAACCGGAGCTCTGTGAGACCCCACTGTGCCTGACAACAAAGCTGGAGCTCCACACTCCATTGGAGTATCTGGTGACGCCGCTCGGCCCATGGCAGTGTTGCATTTTAAGAGAGTTTCTTCTATTATCTGCTTTGTTGCTGCCATGTTGCCCAAGACGTAAACCACTCCAAGGCCACTGCGGGCCAGAGACCCTGCCAGATTGATGACTTCCCCTCCCTCTTAAAGAACTTTAAAACTTCTTTTTTGGTTTCGGAAGTAAAATGTGCAGCTGCTGTAAATAAACTGGTGCCATTGCAAAGGTCTCCTCTCCTAACTCGTTCCTACCTAGGATGGTCCTTGTTCTTCCTCCTCTTCATCTTTGTCTCCTCTTCATTTAATCCACCACACTTATACTAGTACTTACACGACCAAACTCCCATCCCTTTGTAGTCTGAAGAATGTAGAGGAGTACTCATGGCCACGCTATGGTCTAATTTGTTAAGTCATGTAACTGTTTTTTTTTCCAACTATCTTCATTTACATTCAGAAGACACTTTTATCCCAATCGATGCACATAGGAGAAACAAGGCATGACAGTGCAGTAGTGTAAGCTCTTGTGAAAGTGTGGAGCTAAAGCACTAGTTAGGAGCAGGAGAAGCGTGAGGAGAAGTAAGAAGGGCAGTGTAGGTTAAAGTTAGGAGATGGATCTTCACAAGCTTCTAGAAGAGGGAGCTTGGTGGCTCGTTCCTTTAAGTCGCTTTAGAGAAAAGTGTCTCGCTAAATGACTAATTGTTAATGTAAAGGAAGCTATGGCATTATACATATCCAAGAATAAGAGTCAGAAGAACATCTCCTTCTCCTAGAGCTATCTCTTCTGAACTAGTACAGGTCCATCCTCAACGCCTAGTGAACCATACAGACTCGTTATTCATAAATATTTGAAAACTCTCTCAAGGATTTCAATGGGAGTACTATTGCTTCTATCTTTGAACATACACCATCCACAATTTACAGACTGTAGTTTTTGCACTCTACTCTCACAGCTGTTGCTATGAAACATTTTTGCACCCATACACGTTCTCACCTGGAACCAGAATTTTCCCAAAGGGAACCTCCCCAGGTTTCTATTCAACTTTCTATCTATGACTTTTTCCCCCATGTAAGTCACTTTGGATAAGAGAATCTGCTAAATTACTAAATGTAATAATTTAACATCGCCTTAAGTCTTAGTTTCTTCAGCCAAGTAACAATGTGTTGACAGATGCTCAAAACCTGATCAGAGTAACTCAACAGGCTGAGAATGTGATTATTTCCCTGTTTCAAATGAAAGTGGGGTTGACAAGCAGTAGCTCAGTTATTCTGCCATCATGTCAACACTTCTCTGGAGAGGTAAGAATGCATTACAGACTCCCTGAGCCAACATGCTGGAATGTGTTGCAGCCTTCCAGCAGTGGAACACAACAGCGATGAAAACTACATGACCTAGAGAGAATTTATTTATCTATTTAAGAATGAAGTGCCTCTCCTCTCCCAACTCATTAACCGCAGGCCTTACTCTTCCTCCTCCTACTGTGAGCTCTTTTTAACTAGTGCATAAACTCTGCACCTGTACCACTCTATAGTCTTATTCTGCAATGTGGGTCGCTTTGGATAAAAATATCAGCTTAATGGCTAAATGTCACCTCGACTCTAATAGAAGTGGGTTCCACGAGTGGTCAACACACTGAAAATGTGATTATTCCTCTTTGCAATGACAGTGGGGTCGACAAGCATGACATGACACTCCAGTCGACACATCCCTGGAGAGGTAAAATGCATTACAGACTCCCTCAGCCAACATAGATAGATAGATAGATAGATAGATAGATAGATAGATAGATAGATAGATAGATAGATAGATAGAAATCAGACAGAGTATCCTTACAGGATAGCAGAATCATCACATGAGTCTAAGTGCAAAGTACGTAAGATCTATATTGGGATGTGTTGCAGCCTCAGTTGGGTGCAGCATTGATATCGATGTGATAAAACCACCTTTAACTAGTGCATTAACTCTGCGCTTGTACCCCATGGAGGAGGTTTTCCTCCACCTGGCCAGAGGAATCCAATATGCTGAAAGTGTGATTATTCTTTCCAGTGATAGTTGGATGACATGACACCCCGGTCAACAGCTCTACGGAAAGGTAACACGCACTACAGACTACAGACAACATATCGATAGGTGACTGGTGATGTGATCTAATCTGCGATGCTCACCTTAAAACCACATTAATTAGTGCATATATTCTACACTTAGTGCTTCATTGGTATACTTGTTCCTTTTCTCCTATGTGGGTCACTTTAGATGAAAACATCTGTTAAATGATTTTATGTCATGTCATCTAAAGTCTAATGAAAGAGGTTTTCTCAGCCAAATGAAACATTGTTGAGAACCACACCAGACCTTATCACGCTGAAACTGTGATTATTCTTCTTTTCAGTTAAAGTTATCACCACCACACTAGAGAGGTAACACGCATTACAGCCAACATATTGATGAACAGGATAGATGCGTTGCAGCCTCAGTGCGGACGCAGTGATCCTGTGTGTGATAGTCGCCTTAAAAACCTGGCATCAGATGCTCAGGGACGCACTCACCTACTGCACAAGGAGTGAGTGGTGGTCGGTACACGTCGTATCCGAGAGAAACGGCACCTCTCAACACCTCCCGGTCACGCTTCACACCTCCCCGGCGCACATGTTGCAGGTCCAACCCCGGAGGAAGCCTCTCAACCCTGGGCTGCAGCACCGACAAGGAGCCGCCGCCGTGCCGCGGAGGCTCCCGCTAAAAGGAGGGTTTTAGTGGAGAGAGAGAGAGAGAGGGAGGGAGAGATAGAGGGAGAGAGGGAGAGGGAGAGAGGACAGGCAGGGAATTCTAATGAGGCACTGCTGCTGCGGAGTTTCCTCCCTACTGCTCCCTGTCTGCCCCCCTGCATGCATGCACTGTCCCGGTGAGAGAGAGGGGGAGGAGGAGGAGGGAGGGAGGGAGGGAGGAGGGTTAGGAGGGAGAGAGAGAGTGTGAGAGAGAGAGAGATTAGGCTGCTGACCACACCTGCCATGCAGAGGGGAGAAGAGGAGCCCACCTGTGCAATTACAGAGAAGTTTCATGAAGTTAAATGTCATATGCATGGCAGAAAATCTGCTCCATTTCCTGTTTTTTTCCCTTTTTCTTTTTAAACTTGTGTTGTCCAGCAGCTCAGCTCATACAGGGCATATAGCACAGCTCTTAATGCCCAAGTAGTGCCAAGCAGGTCTGTTCTACCATTAAATGTACTCCACATGTTTCACGGAGAAAAGCCTGTGTGTTGCGTGTTCTTTATTTCTTTCTTGTATTTATCACGGTTGAAAGGTTTCATTAGAAAACCGTGATATCTGACCACTGGTTCTGTCTGACCACCTTGTTCCTGTAAACCCCTGGGAACCAGGTTTTCTCATAAGAAGAAAACATGCTTTTCAGCTTCACTGGCCTGAGATCAGCTTTCGAGCATGTCATATCCTATTATTGTTGGTTTGACTCGTACACTTAGTTTTGTAAATGAAGTTAGTTGAAAACCTGCCCACCTGAGAGAGACACCTGTTGACTGCAACCAGTGCTACTACAACCCAGAGTGAAGACATGTGGAAAAGACAAATCTCACTATGGAAAATAATAATAAAATAAACCCTGTAGTGTGGAAAAAAAGTCCAGCACAACCAGTAGCTAACCAGTAGGACTGGCTTATTCATGTCCTATCAGTGTTGTATTCCACTAGACAATACAAAAAGCATTGTCTAAAAATATGATTTGTAATGTAATGTAAATATTTTGGATTTATCCAAACTTGTTTTACAGTTTGACTGTGTGGACGTGGCACCAGTGATTGCTCCTAGTACTTGCTGTCCTATTACACTTTCATAGCGCACTGGACAAAAATAAGCCAGAAGGTGAAGATGTTGTTTTTCTGCAGGGTTAGTAAACATGTTAATAAACAAGTTAATTTCAACAATGTTAACTCTCATTATAGAATTCAGATATTGTCCTGCAGGCTGTGCTGCTATTGTTCTTTCCAAGTCGTTAGATAAATCAAAAGGGTCGAAAGAGGCCAGATTATTTTAGCCTGTTTTTTTCTTGCAATTCTGACCTTATATTACTCCTGCTTAGTCACAGGGACATGATGGCCCCTGGTCCTCATCACAGCCTGAGTCATGTTCCTCTGTCACAGCACAGTTCTCTCTCTCTCTCTCTCTCCTAATCCCACTCCTCTCAAACAGCAGCTCAGGCCTGAGTCTGTGGAGAGTCAGTCAGCTGGTCCATCTATTATGAGGTTAAACCACTTATCGGTCCATATGGGAGGGAGCAGGGGGCACCTGACCTCAGCTGGCAGCACATCGCTCTGCTAAAGACCCAAATCAACACTGGGTAAACAAAAACTGGTTTACTGCGAGACCAACATTAGCTGACCATAATCAAAAAGTAGTGGGAGAGTCCTCTGGGGTGAACAGGAGTCACAACAGCTGCTGAGAGAGAGAAAAACATTGTCCTCAGAGATACAGATGTTCGGTCTAATTTTAAAAAGGAAGAAAATCCTAAACTTATTGCATACATTTATTTTACGCAGAGAAGAATGTACTGGAAAGAGTCACGGTGAAATCATATTTGTCACAAGTATATCATACAACTATATTAAACTTTTTATAAATCTAATAATAACATAGTGTTTCGGTCCAGTACATTCTCTTTCAGACAGAGAAATGACTTGGCCACAGTGAAGACGTACTGCCCCCCAGAGGGCGGATGGACTCACTGCACCCAATCACGAAACGTGACTCGACACTTTGTGCAGACGGTCATTAAGTCGTTCATCACAGCCACAGTCTCAGGCAGCAGCAGCTGAATGCGGATGTCTTCAATCAGGTAGCCTGGCTCGATAGGCGGCGCAAGCCCCTGGAGGAAAGAGAGAAAACACGTTGTGGCATTCTGTGGACACACTACATGATCTGTAACACCTAATGAACTGATACCACCTTTTACTCTATTGTTTTACAGATCTATATGTGTCATAATCCATACAAAGAGCTCCACTGACCTGCATGAGGTGTTCTGAACTCTTCTCTGGCTTAAAGCATGTGACTGCAGGGGAGGTGCATCCACTCTGAAATCTCTGATGGCTGTAAAGCTGAAAAGCATGTTTTCTCCTCATGAGAAAACCTGTTAGACTAGAAACAACACAGTGGAGGGCACAGACACAGGTCAGTTTTCTGATGCAACCTGTCAATCCTGAGTTTTTATTTAGCTGGGTGGTTAACATAGGATGAAAAGACGTCCCGGGTTCAGCTGCCCTGTCCTCGGTTAAAACTGTCCCCAAAAATGTCCCCAATTTTGAATGTGAGAGGACAAAAAAAGGCCTGCCACAGGACTGTAATTGCAGTCAGTGATTTAACACGACTGTCCATCCATTTTTAATTATAAAAGAAAAAGCAGAAATGAATTGCATTTTTAAAATCAACCATTGTTATTGTTCGACGGAACATTTGTTTTGTTTTGATTTGTTGACAAAGCAACTGTAACTAGGAAGAAGAGGGTGCAGGACCAAAGTATCATTTGTCTGAGCAGTTTAAGCCTTTTCTTCTCTTGCTGAAGGTGTTTTTTTGCAAGTTAGTTTCCTAGCTACTACGGCTTCATACAAGATGAGTTTCGGGCTGGCTATGGCCAGCGCAGCTGTGAATTACTACAAATGGGCTCAGAGTCAGGCGCTTCTCAAGCAGACAGAGGATATGAAAACTCCGTCCCAGGGGACAGTCGAGCACAACAAATTTCGACAGGGTTGGATTGATGAGCTTGAAGCCCATCTGGAATCAAAGGCCAAGGAAAACGGCAGAGCCTGGAGACAGATTGAGTTTATGGCAGATCTGATTGGCAGAGAGGGAGAGATCAGAGAAGAGCTAGAAATGCAAGCGAGAGACCTGGACTGTGAGTTTGAAAATTTGATTTGAAGAAGTACAGAGTCCTCAATGAATCAACCAAAATTGCATGTGAGGCACTAGACAAGAGCAAGACCAGCTTTAAAACAAAGATGGAAAAAGAGAAGGAAATCAACAAAATCCTCCAGCAAGACACAGAGGCAGGCTCATGCCAGGGCCAGATCAGAGCTCCGAGCCAAATGTGACGACATGTTGCTCGAGTTGATGTATCTCTTTCGTCGAAACATAGACCAGAAGGATGAATTCCTAGAGGTCTCAGAGAGAGAAAAAGACCTGATCACACTGTTGGAGGATACCAGAACTCCAACTCCAGCAAGAGAAGACCACAGCGAAGACTAGAGCCAAGACCAGTGAGACAGAGAAGGAGCCTTCAGCGTGATTGCCATCATAAATTAGTAATAATAAAAATAACTAAATAAAATGCATATGTGCGCTTGAGAATAGACTCCTTATTGTGGTGGCAGGGTTGAAGTACCTCCATGATCCTACAGGGTATCTGCAGGATCCTTCAGTTAATTTCAGTACCTTTTTCAAGATTTCTTAAGAAGACCTTTCACAAAATCTTCAAGACCTTAATGGCGATTATATGCAGCACGCAGTTACATACAGTAACTGAAATGAAAGCATTACATGATTTATTAACTGCAGGGACATCTTGGGTTATTGATTGATTGTATCCAATAAAAGTTTGTCGTGGTAAAGTGAGACCTAGCAAGTGATTGAAAATCACAAATACCAATTCTAAGTGCCATGTTTGAATTACACAATTTTAGTGTAATTTTTGACATATATTTAGTAATCTGTGTAAGTACTGATTATGGATAATAATGAATACCTCTGCAGATAATGTCCTGCAGGCTGTCCTGGATTTATTTCCAAGTTGTTAGATAGATTAAAGGGTCAAAAAAGGCCAGATTATTTTCATGTTTTTTTTTTGGATTCTGACCTTAAACTACTCCTTGTTTCGTCACAGGGTCGTGATGGCCCCTGGTCCTCGTCACAGCCTGAGTCATGTTCCTCTGTCACAGCAGTTTTCTCTCTCCTCTAATCCGGCTCCTCTGTCTGTGGAGAGTCACTCAGCTGTTCCATCTATTTATGAGGTTAAACCACTTATTGGTCCATATGGGAGGGAGCAGGGGACATCTAACCTCAGACGGCAGCCAGAGTATGAAACAGCACATCACTCTGCTTAAGACGCGAATCGACACTGGGAAAACCAGAGCTGGTTTACTGCAAGATCGACATTAGCTGACCATAATCAAAAAGTAGTGGGAGAGTCCTCTGGGGTGAACAGGAGTCACAACAGCTGCTGAGAGAGAGAGAAAAACATTGTCCTAGTACGGAGCTGTCTAAAGTCTGGCCTAGGGGCCAAGAGCTTCATTAAAATGAGTTATTATGAGTTTTAAATGTGATTTTTCTGACCTTGGGCCAGTTATTCAGTGTACTTCAAGGCTCAGCATACACAGACCTTCCCACTCCACACACAGAAAACTCCATGGATTACAACTGAATAGTAACTAACTTAATAACTGAGCCTGTCATCTTGACAGTTCTGATGAAGTCTTTATTCATTTGTTGTTTGTCATTCATGCTTTAGTGGCTTGTATTTGGTAAGATGCCGCTTTAAAATACATCTAAATGAAGCATTTCTGGTTTAAAAAACATGTCAAGAGGCATCTGGGCCTTTTGTGGTCCTTAGTGACAAAGAATTAAAAAAAAGCTATCTAACTGGGTACTGACATTACATGTCATTTTGAAGAGGACATAAAAAGAAAAAGTTATTGAATGAATAAATTTTATTAAGGAAAACGATGCTGGAAAACAGCCAAAATACAAAATTTCATTTTTATAAATAGATATCTAGTGCCATTTATGTAACAATTTAGCGCATTGTCATTCTCTTGACTGGGTCACAGTGAAGATGTACTGCCCCCCAGAGGGCAGATGATATAACTGCATCCCATTACCAAACGTGACTCGACATTTTCATTGTGCCCATTCATCACAGTCGCCAGGGAGCATTGCACACAGTTTATTTTTATCACATAAAAAGACAATTTTATTAAGCGACTTTGTCACAGATATACATTTGTAAATGGCATCCCACTGCTGTCAGTTCAGACGCGTCTTTTTCAGACTGGAAGTATCCGCTGGTGTTTTACGTTTGCGTAACTGCGTTCCCGAGGCTTCTTCAGACGGAGCTTCACTCAGATAGTACAAGTAGATAGGTGGGGTCGGCTCCTGGAAGAGAGGTGGGGGAAAAAGCATCTCAATTGAATTCTGCCGCAACATAAACATGAGGATTTAATGTTTCATAATGCTCTACAACACCTCCTCCACTCTCAAGAATGTTTGTTTTATTCATGTATTCCTGTCATAATCTACACTAAGAGCCCGACCTGACCTGCATGAGGTAATCTGCGATGTACTCTGGCTTTAAGCATATGACTCCATGGGAGGTAGCCTCTGATACGTCCACTCTGAAGTCTCCAGGCTTCAAGCGATTGAAATCTGCAAACAGGTGAGTGGCCTCCTTGTACAGCGAAGTCGACGGACCAGGCAGGACCTGGAGAGAGGGATCGAAAGTTACAAACTGAGGCCTGAAAGGTTAGAGAAATCAGGGTCTGAAACCAGAGGTTCAATCCTGCTCCAGGTGTCTGTGCTCACAAAAGCACAAATTAGTTTAATGATTGAACTAATTACATACATACATACATGAATGTCATATTTTATATAATTTTAAGGATGCTGTACAGAGCAAGTTCCCTTCAGGGTTAAATGAAGTACTTATCTTACACAAACAATTAGAAATAACATCAAAACAAAATGTATGTCTTTTTGACAGCGTATTGTAGTGGATTGGTCTAAGTACCCTAGTGATCCAAGGGTCAGACTGGTTAACATGGTCAGCTGTGCAGTTGTGTGGACAGGATCAACAATGGTGGATTTAAATCAGTTACAATCTGTTACCTTCGCCTTGCCCGACTGCAGTAAGCGCCTGAAGCCAGACTCCCTGCTCTGGTCGATGTTGAGCATGACCGTCCATCCACTGAACGCCCCCTGTGGAGCAGAAAACCAAAACGACTCACACTCGAGCAGAATGCAGTCCAGTCGGTGCGTCTGTCTGTGCTATCTGTTAAATACCCCTTGCTTGGAGCATCCCTGCAGGTTTTTTCTCCAGCGCATGGCAGCTAGGGCCAGTTTCCTCTGCTGGGAGGTGATGGAGGGCAACGCGTCCAGGATGGAGCTGCTGCCCCACTCAAAATCATCCTCCTGGCACAGCAACACACACACACACACAGCTATTAAGGGACATGTCATCAATGGTCTCTTATTACATCACTGTACAGTATATACCATGCTAAAACAGTTAAGTCCTGGTGAATCCTGACCTGGATGAAGCGACCCACAGAGCGGCAGGCCTCCAGATACGAGCGGTGCAGGATCCATTTGCCGGCCGCCATGGCCGCCAGGTATTTCTCGTTGCGCAGAGGAGTCCCGACGATGATGTGGGAGCAACTGGGATCGAAGGACTGCTTGTCCAAGACCACACCGCCTGCAGTCACACCATCAATACAATGACCATGTGCTCACATCATTCCCCCTCTTGCATCTGGTGGATTAAACATTCCCACACCCAGAGGGCACATCCGCCTGTTTATTCATCAGGGATCGACTCCTCTGACTTCAGGCCTGTGATGTGCCGCCTTCCCTTCCCCGCTGCAGCATGATGAAACACAGTAAAAACGTCTAATTAGCTGGTAGCTGGCAGACCCACCGAGCTCCTCTATGAGGTGACTGTAATCGATCCGTTCCTGTGGGATGAGGGAGGACAGCTGGAATCTGGGGGGCTGCTTCTCTTCCTCACGCTGCTCCTGAGACAAAGAAAGAACCTTTCTACTGCCTACTGGGCACATTGTAAAGTGTGTGTAGAGATTTTGGCAGAAGTGAAAATGCAAACCTGTGGCTCGGGTGCTACTGGGGGGTTTGCGAGAGGGAAGGCGATGCTGGGGGCTTCGGGTGTGAGGAGGTCGACCTCCTGCTCCTTTGTCGGAGACGTTCTGACTTTCTGCCTCATTTGCTGCTCAATGACGTCACAAGCAGCTGAGAGAGAGGGTGCAAAGGTGAAGTTCAGTGGCCTGATCCTACTGGACTTAGAGCACGAGACGAGACACTGCTGCTACCCATATTTTAAGTTTTAGTAAGTAATAGGTATAATTATAATAGGTAAGTAATATAATAGCTCTTTCTTACCTAACATTATTATTTGAACAGCCATTTTGGCTGTTTATTTCCAAATCCTTCTTTGTTTACATTTGAAATTTTCAAAAAAAAAAAAAAGAATGTTGTCATGGTGTCAGCTCAACATCAAAGCACACATGGCTTCAGTGATGACATCATGTGGTGATGTCATCAGCGCGTGGCTGTGAGGATTCTCAAAGGACATTTTGGCCTTTGAGGATGACAAAGTATAAGCAGCAGAGAACCGTCTGACCCCACTGACTGCTCTCACTCCACAGCGTTTCAGTTCAGTGTGTATTAGCCTTCTCACAATCTTCCCGACGCGTTTCACCATTCACGCTTTTTCTTTGTGAGAGTTTCAGAGTCTAGTGTTCGGTAGATAATTGTACTTGGTACATTTAATTGGTTATCAATCACAGACACGATCATGCAGAAATCTAAGAAGGCCGTGGAAGTGCAAGTAAGAGAGAACGCCCAGTGCTCTTCTCTGTCCAGCACGGAGCAGCGCTCATGCTGGCAGGGGTTGTGTTTTTGTAAAAAACAGAAAAAAACTGAGGGGGGGTCACACAAAAAAAAGTGGCATTACTCGACATTGTGTAGAAAGTCAAACAGGGTCTCCCAGGCCACAATTCTCAAGCAGGAGACACCCAACCTGCCCAATTATCACAATTCACACAAGCCAGAACCCAAAACAGTCACTAGGACAGAGACAAAGACGGGCACAGAGGGGACACAGGAAGCTACAATAGTGACTGAAAAGGGGACCAAGACAGAGAAGCCAGAGCCCAAAACAGTCACTAGGACAGAGACAAAGACGGGCACATCGGGGACACAGGAAGCTACAATAGTGACTGAAAAGGGGACCAAGACAGAGAAGCCAGAGCCCCAAATAGACACTAGTTCAGAGACAAAGACGGGCACATCGGGGACACAGGAAGCTAAAAAAGTGACCGAAAAGGGGACCAAGACAGGGACGAGGAAGGTGACCAAGAGGAGGATCCCCAAACAGGTGAGCATCCCCTGGGGGTTTCCCAATCCAGGCCAGATCTGTTACATGAACTCCTGCCTGCAGAGTCTCCTGAAACTGAAGGACTTCTTTGGTGCCATTGGCCGACAGACAGAGGTTTGGAAATTCGCATCCGATGCGGGACTCTTAGAGTCACTCATGGAAATTGAAGACTCCCATGCCTTGTCGAATGTGGACTACAAATTGAGGCTTCTTCAGAATTTCAAGGATCACATCTCGCGCTACAACAGCGAGTTCAGTGACGACAGGCAGAAGGACGCTCACGAATTCCTGATCACGATCCTGCAGCATGTGAGGAATTTATGCCCAACCCTCCACATGATGGCAGCCAGCATGGGCATAAGCTACACCTGCCCTGTTGAGGATAACATCGTGTTCAAGACCAGAAACACCAGGATCTGCCAGCGGTGTGGCCAGAGGTCCAACACAGTGGAGGAGCACACCATCCTGTCTCTGGACCTGCTGCCTAGGGGTGGCACGGTGGACCAGATGCTGGAGGGATACATGAGGGACAAACGGCTGGAGTACCACTGCGCATGTGGTGGCACCAGGTCCATCCAGCGCTCCTCATGTCTGACCCTGCCCAGGGTTCTGGTCCTGCACCTGAAGCGCTTCACCTACAACGCATCGTACGTGCCCATAAAGCTCCACGACCGCATCGTGCTCAACAGAGACCTGGTGGTGTCTACTGGACAGGCTGGACAATGCTACAGCCTCATCAGCATCATCAGCCATCACGGTGAGACGGCACAGAGTGGACACTACGTCAGCGATGGCGCGGACATGAATGTGGATCAGCATGACAAATCGGATCGCTGGTTCACATACAACGATGCCATGGTGTCAGAGACGACGGGCAAAGATGTGTGCAGCCAGCGTGAATCTTCCTCTTACTTGCTCTTTTACAAGGCCTACGAGGAGATTTAAGCTGATCGAATCAGCTAAATTTGATCTTTTTTATGGTTTTCTCCGGGGTCTCCGTGTTTACCAACTGCGCTCCACATAGGGAGAGAGTAAAAAAAACTCAAGCTCAGGATTTAACATCAACCTGATACCTCAGTTTGTCTTTTGTGCAAACGGAGGCAGGACTTTAGGCAGGATTTAGATTTTTAGAATCTCCAGACTATAGAGTCTGGAGATTCTGTAGATCTCCAGACTACAGAGTCTGGAGATTCTGTAGATCTCCAGACTATAGAGTCTGGAGAGTCTGTAGATCTCCAGACTATAGAGTCTGGAGAGTATGTAGATCTCCAGACTATAGAGTCTGGAGAGTCTGTAGATCTCCAGACGCTATAGTCTGGAGAGTCTGTAGATCTCCAGACTATAGAGTCTGGAGATTCTATAGATCTCCAGACTATAGAGTCTGGAGATTCTGTAGATCTCCAGACTATAGAGTCTGGAGAGTCTGGAGATCTCCAGACTACAGAGTCTGGAGAGTATGTAGATCTCCAGACTATCGAGTCTGGAGAGTCTGTAGATCTCCAGACTATAGAGTCTGGAGAGTCTGTAGATCTCCAGACTATAGAGTCTGGAGATTCTGTAGATCTCCAGACTATAGAAGTGGTCTATGAGGGTTTTCTCCGGGTTCTCTAGTTTTTCCCACAGATGAAGACAGGAATTCATCATGAAAAAAACAAACAAAAAGACCACATTCCTGGATATGGAAGAGGTACAACATCCACCCATCCATCCATCCACTGTTAAGACTAGTTATTTATTATTTACTGTGAAGATTCTCCGTGGAGTGTGTATTATTGTGTATCCAGAATGTAATGTTATGGGTGATTTCAGATTTCAGTCAGTTCGTAAAACACAAGGTTCATACTGTACAAGATTTTTCTTAAAAGCAAGATAAGAAATCATTTTTTTCATTTAAAAACGGTAAAAGAAAACATGTTTTATGCGACACCTCAATGTCTTTGCAGACCCTTGCGGTCCAACGTTACTGATACACTCTGATTTTAAATGATGTAAATAACTGGATAACTAATAATTGTAATACTTTTAGATGCGTTAGTTGGTTTAGTTAGGTGTGAATCATGACATCTGGCAGCAGGAAGGTGCACGTGTGCTCTCTCTCACCCATCTCCACCAGCTCAGAGTCGGTCATGGTGTCCCCGTAGTGAAGGCTGCTCTCACTGGGAGCAGGTGCAGCCACTGGGGGCTCCGAGTGCTGCGAGGGACTCCCAGGCCACTGTAAGTTATCTGCCAGCTTGGCTCTCTCTTCTCTGGCCGTGGGGTCGTCCCACACTATTTGCTCGCTCTGGGAGGGCTCTGTGTTGATGTCCAGGGCTGCCTCTCTGGTAACCCTGATATCAGGACAGGAGATGGGTTCAATTCACATACTGCCAGTTGTACTTTCGCGATTCACATCCCTTGAACGTCAATGTTCTAAATACCTCAGAGCTTCTAGAGTACGTCTGTTGGCGCTGCGTCCGACCCGGCTGAGAACCTCAGGTGTGTTTGGGCCCGAGTTGCTGCCTCCTGATCCCCTCCTGCTGAGTCTGACTGAGGACCTGCGCCCTGTGGTCAGCCTGGTGGCCGACATGATCTCCTGAAGCTGTCTCTGCAGGTTCTCTCTCATCTCTACAGTCTCTACAGCTGCAAATGGTAGATAGTCAGTCATCATCATTCAGAGGCACTTTGTGGAGTTGTGTGCAAGCTGGGAAGGGACACCTACTGCTCTTCTCTGCAGCATCATGCATCTCCTCCTGATCTGTGCTTCCATCACTTACACGACGTGACGTGGTTTCTCCTATCACACTCTGGGAGACAGTTCATTAGCCAAAACATAGATGAAATCAAATTAAATGAATTAGGTTCCTTTTCATTAGACGTTACTAGAACTATGTGATTACTAGACTATTTGACAGGGAATCACCGTATTGAGACCAACCTTGTCGGCCTTGGCCTCAGTCGCGTCTTTCCTTTGGGATCGTGTTAAGGGAGGAGATCCCCGGGAGCTGACAGGAATCTGGCTCAGGTTCAGGCTCATCTTTGGGTTGTAGGTGAAAGGATACAGAGACTCTGGGACGTGTCTCTGCTCATCGGCACACTGTGCAAAGACAACATGGGGAAAGTCTTTCACCGTTTGCTGTCACGACATTCAACTGAATGAACCGTAGAGGCGCGAGTCCCATCTGTCTGCTGAGTGAGCATGCCAAAGCTGTGTGATGAACTACTCTGCTTTGGCTCTGTGGAGGCGATAACGTTTGCCTCCTCAGAGGAACGTGCTCGAGCAACAGGTGAGGACAGCGTAGCTGCCTCAGCAGCAGCGCCAGCAGGGGACGTACAGCCTGCAGCCAGTGCTGGGAGACCACATGCAGCCCTCTCTCCTTCACAGCTCTGTATTCCTGGGTGCTGTCTCCCACGCGGCCCTGGTAGATGTAGTGCGTCACTGTGTCATCACAAGCCCACCTGAAAAACAAACAAAAAGCAGTAAAAATAATGATATTTTAGAAAAAGAAAGAAATATACATTGCATAAAGATGTCATTTGTTTATTTTTATAATTTTTCATATTTACTGTATACTGTACAGCTGCAACAGCTCATCGATTATTCAACCATTAATGTCAATGATAGAAGTTGAGGAAGTTAATGGAAGTTAAGGCAAATACTAACATTTCTACATTTCTCAACTTTTTTAAAAAAGGCCAAATCCGGCACACTGCATCACTGCCATGGTTGGTCGCTCTTTAGACACCACCACGATGACTGTCTGTTCATAGGATCTTATCCAGTTAGAACTAATTCTTTAACCCGCTTTTCTATATTACATGATTGACAATTTTAACACATACATCACATCATTACTAATTAAAAGCCACTCTATTAGTCCTGATGTCAAATAGTAAGTACAACTCTTCCTTTCCATACATTTTATCATTAATTAGAAAATCTCCATGGCATAAAATCATTGCAGGACCATACATACCGTTTTCTGTTTTCCGGACCACTCGTACAAATGTATGACTTGCAGAAGAACTACTTAGTGTACGAATGTGTTGGGAACTGTGTCATAACGTTAAGGAACAACTTAAGAACTACTTAGCGATATGAACTTTCCCAACGAGTGGCAACAGAGAGGCACTCTCCTCTGCCTGTGTAGACAAGTGGAATGACAACAGCCGCATACCTGAAGTCAGCTCCGAGAGAGGCAGCCATGGCATTGAGTTCGCTCTGCATTTTGCTCAGCTTCTTCCCCACGCAGATCACAACACCTGCCAGGGGACCATGTTCCTCCTCTGGCACCTTAGAGACAAAAAACAAGAACAACCATCAGACAATAAGGACGGTGCATAGACTACTCTTAGATGTATCTTCTATCTAGGGCTAATCTACTGTAGTTCACCTCCTCGGTTGTCTTGGTTAACTGTGGGCTTGAATACATGGCCTGCATGTCTAAGGTGTTATTTCGGGAGAACTTGGCCAGCGCCACCTTAAGGCTCCTATCCATGACTACGGACAGCGGCGTCCCTGGGCTCTCTTCAGGTTTGGAGCTGCCCTCTGGAGAGGCCAACTCTTCCAGAGCAGCCTAAACAAAACATACAACCATTCAACATCAGTGAACAAAACAAAACAACAAAGCTGGAGCATAGAATGCCGAGGCACTCGTCCCCACCCTGACATCGAAGTTGGGTCTGAATATCTTGCCCTTGGTGAGGAAGACCGAGGGAGAGTCGAACTCTAGAGTGGGTTCTCTCTGGGGCGGGTTCCTCGTGCCTCCCTCCTTGAATTGCGGGGGGGTGCTGATGTCCTGATCGGGGTGCATCTCCTTCCACACAGACCAGAAGGTTTTGCTCTTCATCTTACTCAAGTCCAGCGGAGGGACGGGCTTGTAGGAACCCTGCAGAGGGATCTGTGCAGGAACCTTGCTATCGATGGAGGGTCTGGCCAGCTGGTCCCTGCTGCCAGAGGGAGAGTCCTGCTGTAGAGAGGGATCTCCCTGGAGCGGGCTGCTCCTGCCCCCCTCCTGGTCTTGCTTGGGGGCGCTGACGTCCACTTCAGGGTGCATCTCCTTCCACACAGACCAGAAGGTTTTGCTCTTCATCTTAGTCAAGTCCAGCGGAGGGACGGGTTTGTAGGTCACAAAAGCCGGCAGAGGGATCTCTGGAGACACGCGGCCCGGTGGAGGCATATCTGGCTTCTGGGAACCGCCCACAAAACTCTCGTCTTCTCTCTCTGCAGAGGGACAATCACACATTTCTGTCATATCAGTCCATATTGATATACATCACAAAAGTAATCCATTTTGTGATGTATATCAATCATACAATGGAGTATTAGGACCATGTTGAGAAAAAAAAAACACAAATTTCATGAATTAAGTCGTAAATTACAAGAATAAAGTCATAAATTATGAGAATAAAGTCATAATTCCACAAGAAAAAAGTCCAAATTAGAATTACGTCATACTTCAAACAGAAGTTAAATAAACGTTGAACTGTTTTAAGTATGACTTTATTCTCCAAATATTATTATTACTTTATTCTTGAAATTTGTGATTTTTTTTCCCCTCAATGTGGGCCGAATTCTCTGTCAAACAATCAATATATATATCACATATAATATAACCAACTCATTTTAGTACACTCATAGGTAAGTCATTGCAATTGTCATCCTGACCCATCATAACACACTGGCAGTGAATAAGATGTGCCTTTCCCTCCAGTGGCAGGCTGTAAAGGAGACGTGTCAGACCTGGTGAGGGTGGCAGGTCGACCAGGAAGAGTTTCTCGTCTGCCTTCTGGCCGGTCTGAGCAGACCTCAGGATCCAGTGCATGCTGACGGCCGGGAGCCCCCACTTCTTTGCTGCCTGGTATTTTGTGCCCTCGGGGTTCTGCAGCACCAGATGTGTGCTGGCCAGCATGCCTTTCTTCTGGTTGGCCAGGCGCACAAAGTAATCCTGGACGCTGAGGGAGAGACAGAGGCTCAGGGGAAAATATCCAAGAGCTGGTCAGAGCAGGACAAGGGGGGGGTCACATACATAGGAAGGCAAGTCCAAGGGTTACGCATTTAGCAATGAATTAAGATTGATTAGTTATTGCGGCTCTACTGTATTACTATAAAAAAAAGACATGATAGCAGCAAAGTAATTCATAAAGTGGAGACAGACGGCTGTGAATGCATACTTGGCCCCCAGGTGCTTGGCCAGCTCAATCAGAGACTCCCGCTCCGCTCCAATGAACTGACTGAGGGACAGGACGCAGGCTCTGAGAGGGAGATGTCCATCCAGCACAGGGACAGGGGTATACAAGAGGTTGGAGGCTAGCGGCAGGACAAACTCCATCTCTAGACACATGGCCTGAAGAAACAAGAAGCCAGAGCAGAACACTGCAGTCAGGCACCAACGCTTCAGCTTCACTTTCTTATGATTTCAAGCTATGCTCCTGGACTGACCCAATAAACTAAGCACTACCATTTCTTCTGGGAGGAACTGATTTGTGCTGATGAAGTCGTGCAGCATCTCACCAGCCAGCAGTTGGTGACCACCTCGTCCACCGTGGCCTCCACTGAGCAGCCCAGCAGCGGCACCACGGCGTAGTTGGCCACAACACGCGTGCGTCCCGTCACGACCTTCCCCCCGTTGTCGGTCACCATGGCAGAGAGCTGGGCCTCGACCTCGCTGCTGAAGCCCAGCAGGAGGAAGCTCTTCCCCAGGAACAGGCCTCCCTCGCTGGCCTCCTGCAGGGTGGACTCGGGCTCGGGCTGAGGGCCTGCGGTTTGGTTCGGGTGCCAGGGCTCAGGTTCTGCAGCTCTGCTGGCCTCTGCTGGTAGCTGCAGGTCGACTGGAGGGCAAACAGGACATGAGCTTGCACAATAAAACAGCAATATGAAAAACTCTTAAAGGGGAACTAAGATAGCTCCCTGCTGTCAATATAGAATCCACAAAACACGGGTTTGATCAGAAATGCCTAACGTGCTTTTGATCCTACTTTTGTTGATATTACAGTGATGTTCAGATCTGACACCATTACTAAGGTAACTGGAGCGATACAGTCATGTAGCATTCAGCCTCACATGTTTCAGCCAGAGTCCAAGAATCAGGTGCTGAGGAAGAACCATGAGTGTGTGCTCTGATATTTCACTAGAAAATTCATCAACACAGGCTGTTTTGAAGAATGAATGAATTGTTTTGAAGAGATTTTCACATCCGTTTTTACAATTTTCTGTCTCTTTTCAGATGTGGTGTGTTTTAGCCTCTACTCCAGTCTCATAGTTTATGATGCTGTTATCACCATATGTATTCTGTACATCTTTTAAACTGCCTTCATTCTAGTCCACAGTATTGCTCGTGATGTATTCTTACCAACTGTTGGATCATCATCCATGTACTGAGAGAGGAGGTCCTCATCTGCTCTCTTATGCCTGGGAGTGTTTGGGCTGGCTGCGGGGGGGCCAGCTGAGACCCGGGACGGGGGGGTGTGATGTGCAGGCACAGACACAGAGGCAGCAGCAGGCGGCAGACAGTCAGGGTGGAGGTAACCTGCCTCTGGGAGCAGACTGCCTCTGCTGAAGCTGTCCACCAGCCACTGCACTGTCACCACATGGGGTCTGAGGAGCACCACACAGATACATCATCTCAGTAGTTTTAAACGTGGGCTAAACTTTTCTATCAAGACCATAAATCTTCTCATTGGATCAAATGTATTAACAGCAACTGGTGTAACATTCTCAGGCATGTGTTTCAGACCTATGTGTTGCTTTGGAGACAAAACTCTTGAGGTCCTGGTCGAGCTCTCCCATGACGACGTGTGTGAGGTCCTCGCTGGGCTGGTTGAAGCGCAGACCTCCCGCTGCGTTCACGAGACGCCGCAGCTTCTCCAGCCTCTTCCCAGGCAGGCCACACAGATAGAGCTGCACAACATTCACAACATATGAAGCAGATCATTCAGTCTGGGCTCCATGGCTTCAATCAAGAAACTATCTGGGAAAATCACACCGAAACAGGGAGATTCTTGAGGTTACCTTGCAGCCATCCAGTAGATCGTCTGGAGGGAAGACGATGGCATCCAGAGGATCAACTAGGTCTGGAGTCTCCAGGCAGCTCAAGGTGGCGTTGGTGACTGCTGTCTCGTTGACATTCCTGCTGGCATTGATGGAGATGTGGCTCAGGCCCAGCAGAGACGGACCATCTGAGAGTAAAAAAAGAGAATTTCTCATTGTACAGCCCAGACTAACACTTAAAACAAATAAGTACTAATAACATGGCTCTACCCTTAATCACACCTCAGGGATGGTAATGGATCTGATAAACAGGGAGCCCATCAGTCCGGTACTCACCCTCCTTCTTGTTGCTCTTGGTGGGGGTTGAAGTGGGCGGTCGGCTGGACTTTGATGCGTTCCGCTCCACCGCATACCTGCTCTCGTCCTGACAAAATCCCTTCTCGATGCTGTCAAACAACCAGTCAGGAGACACGCAATACATCTTCCACTTCTTCGCACACTCGTACTTCGGACCTGCAAGCAACCACAAGCACAAGTCAGATGTGTGACACCAACATCCATCCAGGAGCTTTAAAAACATGTCCTGTCAGCCTCAGTTGAAAAGTTAGCAAACCTTGCTGCGATGATTAGTCGAACAATAAAATGACCGTCAGCTTTCCTAATAATCAATTTAAATCTCTGATCTAAGCTTCTTAAATATGAATATGTTCTGGTTTCTTTAGTCCTCTCATAGAAAATTGAAAACTGTCTTTGAGGTGAGGTCAACTTTACCTTCATCCATCTTTATCTATCATTTTGCGCACCATCTATAAACCTAACAAGTGATCGACACAGATTCATCGACCATGAGAACAACCGTTTCTGGCAGGCCTGTGACACACCGCTGGTGACTTGCCTGAGGGTTCGCTGACGATGAGGTGCGTGCACTCGTTCATCTTGAGCTGTCCTGTGTAGCTGGCTCCGTGCTGCTCACAGAGCCGCTGCACCTCCTTACGCTCCATGCTGGACAGCCCCGTCACACACACCGTGCAGCCCTGCAGCACAGGGCACAGGTAGTCCTCCAGGGGCAGATCAGTGTACCTGAACAGACTGAACAGAGGGAGGCAGGACCAGGCGCTCAGAGCAATAGATCATCTATATTAATAACTTTTTATTACAGTCTTCGATTTCACAATGAAAGTTTACCTGTCCTGAGATTTCTCCCAGCAGGCTTTGACCCACGCTGTCTGCAAGACTGGTTTTCCTAAACCGGCAGCCACCAGGTATTTCTTGCTGCCCACCTGTCCAGCGATCAGATGTGTGACAGACGTATTCAGGTCCTGATGGACCTGTCCACCCATGAGCTGCACCAGGTCCATCACCTCTGTCTGGAGAGACGGACAAACACACACTAAATAATGAGTTACATGTACTCAACATGCCTATATGTAGCTTACCAATGAAATAACCTCTTACTGTATATGCCTCGAAATGGTTACAAATTCAGATATGGAAACCCTGAGTCATATGAATTAAACCTTTTCAGACTTTCAAGTAATGTTATGCCTTTAACAGGCACCACTGCAAAAATAAAAAACAATCCACAGTGATGATTTTACTCAGAATTTCTGCCTTGTCTGTTCTAATGGTGATTACTGCTGAACCCTTCATTTAATCGATTCATCTAACTGCTGAGGCATCAAAACAATGATCAACCTGCCGATTTACATGGGACAGCAGTCTGTTAAGATGGCAAACCTACCCGCACAGCTTTATCAAGGCTGGTGCAGGAAACGGTGACATCAGCCATGGCCATGCTGTACACAGGCTTCTCTGCCTTGGGGACACATCGCTGCTGCTGCAGGCAGTAGAGAACCACCAGCGGACTCACCACTCGGCATCCCAGCTGCACGACAAACACGGAACGACAAAAGCAAATACTTAACTAAAATTATTCAGGCCCGTGGTTTGATATCTAAAACAGCGAGTCAGACCTTTTTGCAGCGCAGAAAGGCTGGGGTAGAAAAGCTGCTGAAGACAAACAGGCAGTTTTCTTTTCTGTCCATCCGCAGCACATCATCTTCAGTGACAGTCTTCAGGTGCTCCTCAGACTGCAGCTCGAGAATGGCCTGAGTGAGACAAACACCATCAGAGATGGAACAGATGTACGAGTCATGGAATCACAAAATGTTTGAGCCAGAAGATGGAGTTTACCTCATAAGCCTTGATGGCATGCTCCTTTTTCTGTTCTTTACTCTCCACAAACTTCACAATGAAATCCATGGTGTCTCTTTTGGCCATGTTGAGCCTGTGACTAAGGACCAGGGAAACAAACGTCAGCTCAGCAGGATCACTACAGTCACGAAAAGACAGTTTGAGATTTCAACGAGCAGAACAACCTTTTTCTTCTGTGCGTGGAGGATGTGAGTAAACGATGCATTTTGATTAATGAATGAATAAAATAAGTTTGACTTACAGCTGCAGGGAATATAGTCATCTCCTATGGTAAGCAGCATACTAAACTCACTACACTCACACGACTACATATATATATATATATTTTAAAAAGCTGCGTCATTTCAAACAACTTTTGAAAAGAACATAATGAAATCTACATCGAGACTAACGTGTTGGTACGTATATAATTACATGATAACAAGGTGTCCCCTGGCACGCTGCTTTAAAGAGCAGTCATCCTGAGTTTATCAACCTCTCTCTCTCTCTCTCTCTGTTGACTTCACCGTACGGTGCACCGTTCCAACCAGGCAGCACACCTGATTTGGCTTAATCAACTGATCTGAGTCTTCAGACAGTTGATTAATCAATCTGTGTGCTATGGACAGGTTGGAACAAAAACCTGCAGCCACAGCGTCTCTTTGTGGTGCACGTTGCCTATCCCTGATCTAGATAGACAGTGATGATACATTTTATGTGTATAACGGTCCAGGCTAACTCTAAACAGGCTGATAAACGGACAAGGCACTCACCTCCTATACGCATCGGCAGCCCAGTAATCGAATAAAAGCACTCACGTGGAACTACTTAAGCTTTCTTGTGACTTATCAATACATAATTCATTGAACTTCCTCAGTCAATCTAGCTGTAACGCGGCTGACAGATTTCCAGGAACATCAACATAAGCAGAGCAGCGAGCATTCAAACATATTTAACGCAACAAAAACGCCTCGTATATCCGTTTCTTACAAAGCGCGTATTAAAAACATTGAAGACTACCCGCAGTGTTAACGGCACGGGCTGTAAACGTGCGTTATTTAAGTTACAGTTCAGCGACGTTAAAATACCAGCTCTGGCGTTGTTGTTGTTGTTCGCGCCAATGGCTTCACCTCGCGCGTCCCCCGGAACTCTGACCGTGTGGAAACGAGTGCTTTATGGAGAGTTCCGCTCCGCATAGCGACACTAGCGAGCAAATACAGACCTGAAAAGGCCAGAAAATGGAGTAAAAACCTCAAACGGTTAAGGTCATATTTAGGTCATGTTTCACCCTTCGTGATATTGAATCAAATTATGTATTTGTGAGCCCATTTTTAAAATTCCCCATTGTTGGACGAATAAAGGCCAATTTCACTCTATTCCAGGGGTAGGCAACCTGTTCCACAAAGAGCCGCTGTGGCTGCAGGTTTTGTTCCAACCAGGCAATCAGTCAACTGATCTGAGTCTTCAGACAGTTGATCGGTCAATCTGGGTGCTATGGACAGGTTGGAACAAAAACCTGCAGCCACAGCGGCTCTTTGTGGAACAGGTTGCTGTTGAAAGGAACCTGAATGAAACTTTTACAGATGTCTTAATTTCTGGGTAATTTGACATCCAAAATGGGTGGAAATGGAAATTTTATAATTGTCTTCTAATTGTGAACTTAACTATTACAGCCTTTTGAGGCTGATCAATGACAAATGTAGTCTGACAGTTCATGATAACAATTTCATCTCAATTAGGTTATCAATTAATCTCGCCATTTTACGATGACAGAATTCTGTTATTTCTTGTGTATATAGGTTATCCAAAATGCTAGCAGAAATTCAGCTTAAAACATGAGTGTACATAAAGATGGGCCTTTATGGTATCCTTTATGAACTACTTTTACTGATATACATTTTACTTTTTATTAAAAAATATTTAGCCTATATATAGCCTTTTTGTCAAAAGGCTCCAGTGAAACCCATGACATCCTAGAAAAGCTGGTCTACTGTCCTCAGTGGTCAGGGAAGTGTCCTGATGGGGATACCTTGTCTGGATAGACCATTCATGTCCCGGCTGGTCTTAATGTGAGCACTTGAATGAATCATTGTGCACCAGCACAAATGTGAATACAAAAGAACAACACTGTGGGTTCCCTTTTATTCTTAAAATTTTATGTACAAGTGCGACTGATTTATTTTTTTTGTCGAATGTACATTCAATATAGAAAGTTTATATACGCAATATTACATTGAACATTTCACAAATTGCACTAGTTTTTCACATAGATTCATAATCAGTCAACATCATTCGCCATGTCTCAGCAGAAGCTCATTTCCGGTGGTTATTATTCACTTATAAATATCTAGTGCTTTTTGCATTCTGGGGGAAGGAGAATTACTTTTAAAAACCATGTGAGGCAGAAAGGGTAGCCGTCGAAGAGAGAGCAGAATGAACAGTGAGCTAAGATCAGAGAAATTAGAGGCTGAACATTTGGAGGGCAGATCTGTGTCAGCATTGAACGAGTGGCTTGAATTAGACCTGACCACACCAGACCAGAGATCCACAACAGTCTGAATGGTCAGTAGGAGAAAAAGGGCAGAGAATGCAGAGAATTCAGAGAAGAAGATTTCCTGATTTCCTTTTTTTTTTTTTAAACATTTTCCTTTTCCACGTGAGATCCATTATGTTGAGATGTTTATGGAAAAGGTGAATAGGTCCTGTGCACAAACGAGTCACAAACGAGGCCAAGCACCCACTGCTTGGGGTTTCAGGTCAGTCTAGCCAATCAGGATATGACAAGGAGGAATGAGATAATAGAGAAGAGACAGTCAAGCTATTACAAGCCTCAGTCTTCCAATGTCTTTCTCATGAAAAAAAATCTAGAGTAAAAAATATATTCATACAAAAAGTAAACTCTCCTGCGTGTCATTGGAAGAAACAAGAAAAGTAGCACAGAAACAAAACAAAACGTGGTCATCCGTTAAAACAATTTTCAAAGTGTTTATCAAGACTTGAGTGCCGTCTGTGAGGGGAGAGCAGAGTGATGCTGGAGGAGGTGACACAGAGGTTTTGGTGAAGCTCGATGACGGCCGGCTCTTCTCCTCCTCCTCCGTCTGTCTCTCTCTCTCTCTCTCTCTCTCTCTGTCCCCTCATCTGGGAGCTGATCTGTCTCTCTCTGGTGCCGCGGCCGTGAAGCTGCAGGGCAGTCTGGGTGCCTGAGTGTGACGTGTGTATATGAGTGTGTGTGTGTATGTGTATGTGTGTGTATATATACGTGTGTGTGTACATGAGCATGTATGTGAGTGTGTGTGTGTGTGGGCGTCCATCAGCCCTGGTCTCCGATGTCGTTGTCCACAGGGGGTGGGACGCTGGACAATACTGTGGCGCCAGTTCCTGCTGTAAGGTAACCTGCTACTCCTGGACCTGTGGGGGACAGGACAGAGGACAGAGGTCAGAGGTCAGAACAGGTGACTGCACTTAAAGACAACCAGGCTACATGAATGCAGGGTACTCACTACGGGTTGGTTCAATCATGATGGATACCACGGTACCAGGTGGTTCAAAATGAAATGTCAACACGGCGTGTAATACGTGTTAGTGCGACCACTCTTGAGGAGAGAGAGAAGCTGAGGAGGATCACATTCCTAACCTCTGTTCTAAATGGATCTGACAGAGAGCCCGAGGACACCTTGTGGTAGCAAAATGCCAATGCGCTAAAGAAAACCCAGATTTATTGTCTATTCTACTGGATGGAGTCACATAATTGAGCCCTTGGAGACATTCAGCTACATCTCTGTTTCCCCTTTTCACTCAGTCGAGATTTTTTTACAGTGGATTCTTTGCATATTTTGAGGAAAAAGAAAGAAATCAAAGTCTTAAAATGATTTTGCCAAAGAAATTTAATTCAAAAAATTGTAATGAAAGCTTTATTCCAACTTCAGTTTGACTAAAAGTTATGTTAGTGAAAACTGGAATATGTAAATTTCCAGAGTTGGCAAAAAAAGGCTTAAAAATGTGAAAATGATCTCAAGTCTTTGATGAGAAACCCGAATGAAGACTTTTTCCTTCTATTTCCTGACCTGATCCCTGTTGAGCAGTTTAGGTGTTGCATACTGGACAGGGAACCCTTCCAGATGAAAATCAACTTTTTACCACACCTTTCCATAGTTATTTTAGTACATGGTGCTATTTGTTAGAAGATGGAGATGAAGATGTTAAGATATGATTTTTCAGCACAGCAAAGATGGAGGGGTGGGAATGGGGAGTTAAGTAGGTTAAAGATGGTGGTTGAAAGGGCCCGAGGTTGATGGTCAGGTCAGAGTCTACCTGAATCAGAGCAAGTGAGAGGAGGGCTGTGAGGGCCGAGCTTAGGAGTCTAGAGCCCGCCTCGCAGTGGGCTGCTGGCGGCCAGGAGAGAAGGAGTGGATACCCCTGAGGAGGAAAGGCGGAGGACAAACAGGTAGGAAAGAGCGGAGCCAGGACGTTACAGGACGTGGACAGAGAAGGGGACGCTGGGTTTAAGCACAGGTCGGGAGTCAGCCAAAAGGTGGTTTTGAGGATAAGGCAAAGCATTCAGATTCAAGGATTCAAGGACAGCTGAGAGAAAGATAATTAATACCTACCTCTTCTACAATCAGAGAAATATCTCAGTGAAACTTCAGAAAGTGTAGGCATACGCAGGTTAAAGTAATGGCAACACTTTACCTGTCAGGTAACCTGCAGTCTGAGACTCCGAGATGAACAGATCGTGTTTCTGGTCTTTGAAGGCACTCCACACCGAGGACCTCGCGAGAATCTCGTTGACCTGCAAAAGCAACATTGATTAAGACTTAAAATAATCCCAAATCATGCAATGATTTCACGTGAGAAAGCTATTGATGAGCACTCCTGCCACACCTGCTCCCCAAACTGTAGACTGCGAGTCATGGACTTGAGAGCCTTTACTATCTGGGCCTTTGTGGCTGAAGGGTTGTCAAGTGTCTCCAGTCCGATTCCTTCCAGTAGCTTCAGGAGGTATGGAACCAGCTCCACTCTCAGTGCCTGCCAAAACAGAATACCATGACAGACCTGACATTTCCCCCCAAACACAAGGTGCAAAACACCTGGTGCAAAACACCTGAACAACGGGTGAATACCTGAGCCACGAGTTCAGTCTGCTCCTTCTGGAACATGCGGTTTAGTGCTTCACAGGCCAAACCGGCCATGTCAGGCCGACATTTCATCCCAGCCATGAGGGGGCCGATGGTCTCCAGAGACGCCATGGAGCGAACACACAGCTAAACACGACAAGACGATCATAGAGACAACACAGACTCAGGACAAATGGTCCAAATAATCAAAAGAGTACAAGGGCAAAAAGGTTGAGATTTCAGCTGATAAATCAACTGATAAAATATTTGGAATCTGAGATTCCAATGATGCTCCTAAATGCAGATATCTTGAAATGTTCCGATGAGGCGTATAACAGAGTTACAAATGTAATCCTGTAGGCCCTCAACAGGGGAAGTAAGTGGATTTGGCCCATCACCTCGTTATCCGACAGCACGTGGAGCAGGCGTATGGAGCTCTTGGGCACAGCGTTGTTCTTGTGGTTGAGTGCTGCCAGGATGCGAGGCAGGTGACCCAGCGGAGGAACCTGGTCAGCCAGCTGGCTCTGAGTGCTGAACAGACACACTGCGGCCGTGGTGACCGTCTCCAGAGCTTCCCCCTGCACGAGACAGGCACCATCAACATGAGCCGTCACACAACAACAACAACAAAAGAACATGGACTCCTGGGCGTTTCTGGTTCCGGCCAGGCTGCTCACGTTGGGGTTGTTTTTCTCCAGCAGCTCCGTCATGGTCTCCAGCAGAGAAACCAGAAACTCCCGAGGCTTCCGCAGGACCCAGCCTGGCTGAGCGATGAAGATACGCAGGAAGACTCCACCCACTTCCAGCTCGCCCTGACCCGCTCCGTAGGCCACCGTTAGGTCCTCAGGCATCTGAGCAGAGGAACACACAAGTGGATATCTCAATAAATCGTATCGCAAAACATGGTATTGTTTTAGAGTAGGTCGAATATTTCCAGACTTACTCTCCAATTCACATCAGGATTATCCTTCTGCTGTTTAAAGTGCCTGGAAAAATGTCAAAAGATTAGACATACAGAGTACGAGCTCTACTCGACAAAAAGAGCAACTGGCTTGTCCTGTCATACTCAAGCATCATCTCCCGGACAGTGGTGGACACTTTCTCCCTTGAGGTGTCATTCCAGATGAGCTCAGGGTTCTCGTGCGTTCCCTCGAATATGTGCACCGCCGCCTCGGCGTTGTCTCGCATGGCGTCCATGAACACGCCGGGAAGAAAGCGCATCAGCGTCAGCCGTACCTGGAGGAGCAGGGAGCAGTGAGAAACCAGTGAGGACAGGAACACAAAGCATGCCCAGGTGTTCTCTCCACCATGAGAGGTAAGGTGAGAGGTAAGGTGAGAAGCAAACGGATCACGCTGCGTTTCTTCTGCGCAGACTGACCTTTGGCCCAACCAGCTTGTCTGAGGTCATCTTGGAGAAGAGCTCTGCAGTCTGCGTGCGAACCTGGGGATGTGTGCAGTTACAGAAAAGGTCGAGCAGGTAGATGAGAGCACCTGGGGTAAGAGGACAGAGGCGTTAGCATCAGTACAATCCAAATATTATTCTGGGAGAGGGAGAAAACAAAGACGTATGGAGTTACACTGACCTTTGGCCATAGCCTCTTTGACTATCTTTGTGTTGGAAGTCAGAGCATATAAAGTTTCCAGCACCATTTGCCTGCCTGGAGTGAAGCAACAAAACGTTTCAGTGGTTAGTAAGTCCAAAGGAAAGTGAAAAAAATGATGAAGCAGAGCCTGTTTTCCTCTTACTGGAAGGAAGTGAGTGCAGCAGCAGCAGAAGGTTGGACAACACCAGGGACTCTGCGATGTTGCTGACACACTCCTGGTTTGAGGTCACTGTGTTCACCACCTGCCGTGGAGACCAAGATCAGTCAAATGCAGTGGGGGAACAATGGCCGACAGACCGACTAGAGACCAGAACCTGCACACTCTACCTCCAGCACCAGCTGCTGCACTCTGCCAGCTCCGTGCACCCGCAGCAAGGAGAAGAGCAGCTTGAAGTGGCCGATGCACTCGGACTCCGAGCCTGGAAGAGAGAGCGGCTTGAAAACACAAAAACAAAAGGCGAGAAATGAGGAGAGGCCTCAGTGACGAGGCTGCGGTCTCACCAGGGTTGTTCTTGATGACATTGCGGAGAGCCTCCAGGGCCATCTCGGCGAAGCGCAGCCTCTCTGCGTGCTGCTGGGACTCCACCTTGTTGGTCTGACTCATGGCCAGGAGAGTGTGCAGGTACTGGGCCTGGGAGCCCACGTAGTCCAGCAGACTGGCTGCAAAAGCTTTCGGGTACTGAAATCAGAGATGGAGAAATAGTATGGCATCACAAGGGATGACATAAGGTTCTTCACTGACATTGCACAGGGTATTTGCAAAAAATAGACAAGTTGAAATTAACAGTCTTTTCTCACCAGTTTGTATAGACATAGATTAGTGGGAAAGAGCCATTAAATAAACTCTAATTAGCTTCAATATGCAGAAAAACTACTATTCATCAATAGTCTAGATAACAAACATCCAAATAAACAGAGCCAATACTTGAAATGAATGATGTAATTCTTTGTTCACCTCCAGAGGAAATGTTGGTTGTTCGTTGTAGACCCGCACAAAGATCTCCCCGACGATCAGCTCTTTGCTGTGATCGCTGAACACAAACTCAGAACCAAAGCTTTTATCGTTCTCTCCCTGCAAAGAGACCAGGTACATGAAGACGATCCACATTCAATCACCCATTCATTGACTGTGTCAGTCCCGCATTGGTCTTGTCGTCTACCGATTTAGTAAACTGGGTTTATATTTACATTATATTTTACTTATGTACCTTTACTAGTTTTGTACTGTACACTTAACTGCTGCAATACTTGATTTCCACACTGTAGGACTATTCTATTCTGCTCTACAATATGGGTTTAAATAAACTCCTATTCATATTATCTATCTAATACCTCTATAAGAGCTAACTGCGTTTTTGCAGGCACTGTGCTTGTGTTCTTCTTACCCTCTTGATGTTTCCCTCCTGCTGACCCTCCAGGAACTCGAGCAGCTCGGCTCTCGTCCCATTGTTCCAGATCAAGTACGGGTTCTCTGAGTTACTGTTCAGCAGCTTCAAGACCTAGCAACGCACACAGGCACGTGGAGCTCAGCTTGATGTTGGGGGTTGTATCTGTTTTTATCTACTACCCAAGGTCATACCTCTGCGGGGGACCCTACTCCCAGCTTCCTGGAGATGTAGGGTGTCAGCATGGCGGCTAAGCTCTTGCGGATGGTGGGGTTCTCCGGGGGGGTGCCCTCGATGCCGTTGGTCTCCGGGACGGGGTTGTTTCCGTCTGGGGTGTGCGGCGCCTGGCTGTAGCCTCCCAGGCGGCTGAGCGCCACCAGGCTGAGCTTGGCCAGGTTGTTGGCCACCTCCTGCTGGTTGGTGTCCTGGCTGGCCTGCACGCCGCTCTCCTCCAGCGTGTAGTCGTAGTTGAAGAGGTGGACCAGCAGGTGCCAGAGCACGCCGGCGTGGTACAGGTGGGTTTGGAGGAAGAAGTCCACCGCGAACGAGCTCACACACTGCACTGCCAGGGCAGCGGTTTTTGGAAGACCCTGAGAGAGACAGAGAGCATGAATAAAGTGAAGATCTGTCTAATATCCAATGGAAATGGATGTTTATTCAAGCGTAGTTTTTAAAGCTTTAAGATATTCTAACAATAGGTGCGTTTCCATTCCTTCCATTGTTGGTATATACATTTTCTCATGACCTGTTTGACATGACACTGAACATGATGGTGCACCATGGAGCAAGACTAAAATAACATTTTGCTAAAAATTATGGGATGTCGGTGGGACAGACCCCAAAACAACCTTAAATGGAAACCCCTTCAAGGACTTTCTACAAAAAAATCCTTGTATATTGCTAAATATGAGCTGCTAATTATATACTAAACTGAGGTTGAATTAAAAGAGAAAAAGCATTTCCTTTGCAACAACAGACACAGAAAGTGGGAGAGAGGCTCACCTTTCCATAGAACAGGATGTGGCAGAGATCCCTGATGATATTTGGAAGCTCGATGATCTTCTCCCGGCATTCCTCGAACTGAGCTGCGACGCTGTAGCACTTACAGATGTGCCCGCACACCTGTGGCACGTTGGAGAGTTCAGAACGTGTCGAAGGAATCGCCCTGGTAAGAACTGTGACTTACTGAACTGTGATGTGTGATCATGTACCTGTACAGCCATGTCGTCATGCTTGCTGGATGCAGTTAGCACAGCTACGCAGCGAGAGAGAGCCTCCAGGAGAACCTGGTGAAACAGCCACAGACCGGTCAAGCCTCTGCTCCCTCAGGGAGCGTTGGGATCGGCCCAGGCCACTCACCTCGATGCCGTTGTCGCGCCGCAGCTCCTCAGCGTTCAGAGCCGAGCAGTTGACCGTGTGGAAGGCCAGCTCGACCGCAGCCGGGAGGAGAGGGGACGTCTTGGAGAAGAGCTGGTCGTCCTCCGTCTCCATGGTGATCGTTTTGATGAGCATGGGGTAACCGGCGTATTTGTAGGGTTCCAGTTCTGTGCAGAAGAGAAACGGCAGGATTACAACGTAATACTTGAACACCTGGTGCCTGAGAATGAGAAAGGGTCGGTCCACGCACCTTGTTTGTGCCGGTTGAACAGGATGCTCTGAGTCTTGAGGATGAGGATGATGTTTTCTGGGTCGGGACCGTCCATGATTCTGGCAGACTTCGTACAGAGGAACTCGTAGGCTTTGTTGACTTTCTCAAACATGTCCTGCAAGAGGCATGCAATCAGTGGGTGCTGCTGCAGTTGAAGCCCTTACATCTGTTACACGTCAGTACAGATGCTGATACATACTCTGCCCTCTGGGTTCTTGTCAGGATGGTACTTCTGAGCCAGCCTGAAGTAGGCTTTCCTGATCTTAGTCTCCTCATGCCTAAACACAGAAATACAAACATTTGAGTGATTTAATCTTTTGTTATGACCTGCATATGCATCCTCCATACTGTGGAGTCTGCTACATGTCAATCAACATAGATTCCAGAGAGAATCAAAGGCCACTCACTGTCCCTGTCCCAGAGGAAGATTGAGGACCTCATAGGCGTCATCCACAGACATGGAGGGAGGTTTCTTCTCCACCTCCCTCTTCCAAGCTTCAAGAGTGTCTTTTAGCAGCTTCACCTGTACAAAGAAACGTGAAATAAGACACATTTCCTCAAAAAAAGAGAAGCAGGGACATTGATAATGGAGTGACGTATATACAGAGAAGACAGGAGACGTACAGCGTCTCGGATGGGCCAGTTGGGGAAGCGTGTGGTGTCACACAGGTGTCTGAGGTAGTAGATGTTGCAGAAGAGCTCGTTGTCCAGCTGAGGGAAGCTGATCACAGGAATGGGGCAGTACTGGTAGAGCGCCCGCGTGTTGCTCTGCAGCCTGGGGCTGAAGTCAGCGACGTGCGCTGCAATCTTCTCGATCATCATCCGCCTGGGGCAGAGAGTTCAAACACAGGATGTTGAAATGTCAACTAATTATGGGACTCCCGGCACAACAGGCCACTTGTCTGACATGAGGGAGACCGGGCACCTCATCTCACTGCTCCAAATGGCCTCAGGGGTGTCGAACTCTCCCAGGAAGATCTCTGAGATGCGCTCAGCCTCGTAGTTCTCCAGGTAACACACCATGGCCTCTGGCAGCACTGGACCCAGGATGCTACGCTGCACTATGTCCTGACCCTTCGCCTGTGGAGGAGGCACAATGCACTGATGTTATTTTTAAAAGCATTCAAAACATACTATCGTGTGTTGTTCATAAAGAGGGGGGAAAAACATCACCTCCTCTGATCTGAAAGCTTGTTTCAGATGTGTGTACTTCAAGAACCTGCAGAAAGCACAGGAGTGACAGGGCAGTCAACACGTTGCTTCGCTTTACTCAATACAATACAAATGTGATCCTGATCCACAGGTGTCATGTTCTATTGTTGATTTCTAACTTTCAATTACATCCTCAGTAATCTCAAATCGTAAAGGCATGCCAACTGATATGTAGAACTAAGAAATAAATGGGTTTAGACTTTCACTGCACTGAAATGTAAGGACTGGATATGTTTCTGTGGCGTGCTTGGATGCTGACTGACCTTGCCACTGGAAGCACGTTGGAGCCCGTGTACATCATTATGAAGAAGAAGACGCCGGTCAGATAGAGGCGCTGCAGGTTGGGGTTGTCCTGCATCACCAGGTACAGCACGTTGGCCACCTTCTCCACCAGGATGGGGTCAAAGGTCAACAGCAGCTGAGGGGACCACGGGGAAAGATCGTTCACCACACGCAGGTAACAGACATGAAATGGTCAGACTGAGAGGAGCAGCTACCTGGACGATGTGAGGAAGACATGCGTTGTCACTGATCAGCCTTTTGATCTTGGGTAAAGGGCGGATAATAGCGTTATCCTGGTCTCTGAATGAGGAGAAAACAGAAAAAAAGCAAGTGATATACGCTTGTTGCTGGTTTAATATTCCGCACAAAGCAGCTGTTTTTTGCTTAAAATCTGAGCTGTCTGCTTTTGAAAACGGACTCCTCGTTTCTCCTGCAGCACCCACCTGCTGGGGTAGTAGGAGCACATGGTGATGAGCATGTTGAGGATGAGCGTGGCCAGGTCGGACTCATTCATCACGGCCTGTCCGCTGGCCAGCAGGCACCACTTGAGCTGGGGGATGGCCTGCAGGGGACGCCAGCCGTCCATGCCCTGGGCCCAGCAGCGCGTCTTGGCTGTCAGGACGCCTGTGCTCCAAAACTCCTGCATCTGCAGGGAGGAAATGGAACGCACGCTCAGGCATTAGCAAGCGGCGGTCGCAAGGCAACAATACCAGAAACACAAACAGCGGCGGCCGCAAAACAACAGAACTGAGACAAATCTGCAATCACTGATATGATTAGTGGGGATGCTCCCTCTAAACAACATCAAATTAAATCAGCCGTCCACGTTTCCTGATATGATACAGACATGATTAAACCAACAAATCAGTACCTTTACAAACATGTTGTTATTCAATTTATGGGCAATATATTGCATTACAGCACAGACATTTTACCACACGACCTGAACGTTTGGAGACGATGGCATACCTCCTCGAAGCTGAAAGGTCCTCTCCTCTCTTTGTCTGCGTTGCCGAAGTACCACTCTTTCTCACTCTCCCGCTTCATGTCGGGCGCTGCCTCCAGCACGTTGCTCTGTGGACATCAACCACCTCGGGGTCACTCTCCAGACAGATTCATTAGGATATTCGCACATGGGGTCTCAGCTGAGTGGACCAGGGACTCGCAGGGTTTGCTCTGTTAATACGGCCGTGCTTTCATCGTTTTGAGCGACGTGCAGGTCTGTCTTTACCTGCAGGGGCACGGTGGCTCTGCTGGTGTGCAGATGGGCCAAGGTGAGCAGATCCACCAGGATGCGCACTCCATTGGAGTCCATCACCTCTTTCACGTTTTTCTGCAGGACAAAAGCTCAATTATTACTCACGTCGGAGATGAGAGACACGTTTCCTTTATTAGTCCCACAAGGGCTTTTTTTGGTCCCCAATATTAAATTATGGAGAAATTATTACAGGGAGAGGTGAATTCAATTATCTACCCCTCACTTTTAATATCTTACCTTATTCAGAATGAGTCTGTTGAGGAAGAGGATGAGTCGGTCTCTTTCCAATTTGTCTGTGCACTGTAACAGAGATTTCATTCAGCATTAATTGAAACATAAAAGAATATCTACGAGCATGATGAATACACCGGCTCTTGGGAGGCTTGACTCACTCGATCGAGCATGCCCACGATGTATTTTGTGTCTGTGAAGGGGCCGATTTCCTCGTAGCACTTCCCATAGACTATAGTGAGTGCCTGCAGGCACAGGCACTTCATCGTGACTTTGGGTGTAAGCAGAAAGCGATGGTAGAGCTCATTGAAGAACTCGTACCTAGAAGTAAAAACAAAAATAATGGAAAGGAAGAAGCATGAGCTTCATATTCGGCTTCAGTGTGTTAAGATGCTGCATCTAAGCTGCCATCTTACGATCTCTTGATGGCATTTGATTCTTCATTTTCATCCTCTTCGAGCAGCAGACGCAGGTAGTAATCCCCGATCTTTATCTCATCTGAAAGGCACTCGTATTTCACCTGCAAAGAGCATGCAGTAGAAGCACCATAAGAAATGGCGCGTACAGCTGAGTTTATTGCACTGAGAGGCGTGGGACTGTCCGAACCTCAAACTCCTGGTGGTTCCAGGAGATGACGGAGGCACTGCCCAGCTCGCGGTCCACGCTGAAGGCGCGCATCTCCCCCTCCAGAGCCTCCCGCAGCTCCTCCCTGGTCTTCAGGTTCCAGATGAGGTTGGACCGAGCGTGGTCAAGCTGGAATCTTCAGAGGATGCACAGAGCGAGGTGGGATTGAGAGATAATCTACATCCGGCACTACATGGGCTTATTTCCAAGACCCTAGCCATCAGCACAGCCCCACCCCCCCTGTTTATTGCATCAATTCTAGCAGTGAATAATGAATATTTCAAATAATCAAACTGATATATAAAATATGTAAGAATAAGAGACACTGGTTTTCTAAGATAAGTTCATGCAAAATTACACAATAAAACTTGTAAATAAATGTACAAAAAGGCTGAGGAGGTGCAAGGCTGGTAAAAGCAGAGACCTGTAGTAGAAAAGCTCCCAGTTGACTTCAATCTTTATCCTCTGCCGTCTTTTCCTCAGGATGACAGGCTTTTGGTTTGGGTTCTGAAGGGAGACAATAGAAGCAGATCTTTGAAGAACTGCTTCACTACGGTTTTATTCAAAGCATTTGTTGTCCTTTATTTTCCCAGCTTACGGCACAAAGACAGTTGTGGGGTTAAGATGGCAACACCGTGAGTTTCACACTCAGACGACGACACCAGGATGAAAACAAAAAGCAACCGCCGTGTGTGAGAACACAAACGAGACGCAGCGTTGTTCAGGAGGGTGGAAGTCAGACATTAAACAATGAGGCAAAAATGGAAAAAAAAACAACAAAGAAGAATCACCCCAAAAACGATGTCATCATCACACAAAGAAAATGAGGAGGCGTGAACCAGGATGGGATCCCAGGATTGGAGTGTGTTCTCTAAGTCTAACCAGGCGAAGCAAACACACTTCATACACCATGTGAAGCGTATGTGTCTCACATGGTGCACGATTACGAGCGTGGTACTCAGAAATATGTTGATTACTGTGGCAAAATGGACATGCTCTGCTCACATGTTGCCTCTTTAGTGTGTTCCAGACGTGTTGAGATAGACCTGCTGTGAACAGTGAGCTACTGTGTCAGAGGCCTCGCAGGCTTTCTGTTTATGGTGATTACTCAACATGGTTATTATTTATTGATGACAAAACACTCAGAACCTGCTCCCTCTCCCTCGAGACACAGTCATATTTAATCTGAGCTGCCTCGTCCACTGTAGAACACATTAACTGGGTTGGTTCCCTTTATTCGCCTAAAGGACGCATGTGGAAATTCCTCGTGGCTGATCATTCGCCCCGGCTGAGTTAAAAAACACACTCAATACGTCACACGAGGGTGGAAAAAAAATGGCTCGGTGAAGAGAGAGAGAAAGAGAGAGATGGAGAAGATGGAAAGTAAGCAGCGAGGATCCCATTGGTCAGTCCTACTTACCAGGTTATTTCTGTCCTGCTGCATTGTTTGACAGCAGAGTAACCACACAAGACAAGGGGAGGGTGGGGCAGAGACAACAGAGAGATTATTGTTCCTCACATCAAACAGAGATGGATTGAAACAAGAAAAAAAGGGTCACAGGTCACTATGGTAACATCACACTAGGAGGCCGACAGACTATCAGATTTATTAGCTGATACTTCTACTGCTACTACAGCTGAACTGGGTTTATTGGGTGCAAACACAGAGGATGGATGTGAAGGATCATTCAGAGGAAGCGTGTGGGTGGATCGGCCACTTTGAATCGTTAAAGAGGACTTTTAAACAAGAGAGAGCAGCCTGATGACTTTCAGATGAAGACGGTTTAGTTGAAAGCGTGTTTGATTTGAGAGCTGTGGAAACATCAAAGAGCAGCCAGCGGTTTTATCAAGCGGGCCACGCCGCCGCCCCGACCCCATATCAAGCACCGTCTATCAGGCTGACGGACGCGTGCTTAAAAGGAACTTTGAGACGCTCCTGCAATGAAAAGCATTTGTCACAGCAGAGGGGAAGGTGTCCTGTTAAACATCTGGGCCAGAGTGCACAAGCAGTGCTGAAGAGCAAAATATGCAAGACGCAGTAAAATGAGCCGCCGCCGATGCTCCCCATGCAAACCAGCAGCAGCAGCGGGACTGGCTCTGCCTCTGCACCCTGCAGCCCTGCTCAGCCTCAGCAGCAGAGACAGACACCTGGCCGAGGAGCACAGCTCGCTCACCTCCTTCTGGGCGATGCCCATCTTGTCCCTCCAGTGCATCAGCACCAGATCAGCCTTTTCCTTGGCAAACTTCTCCACCTCTTTGGCCGCTTTGCCCGCTATCCGCTGCCACTCAGGCACCTTGTTCCGGTTGAGCTGGTCCTGTGGGAATCACAGACCGGATGGTTACAGATGGTAGACGCTATCTGACTGAGCTTGATGCTTACTTGGGAGGGGTGACAGGTTAGGTCAGATACCGTGGCGATCTTCAGGTTGTCACGGATGTGCATTCGGTCCACGTCTTTCTCTGGGACCGAGTCGGGACTGTCCAGGTAAGCCAGCATACCTGTTGGCTGACAGGACATACATATGCTTATTACTGATCAATGATGCATGAAGATGTCGATACTTTGTCCATTTAGCAAACACTGGCTCATTAGCCAGAGAATGAAACTCTGACCAGTGAGAGAACAGTGATTTGCCTACAGCTTTGGATTCTCGAGACTGTTACCATGTGAACACAAATGACCCAAAACAAATGCACTGTACTACAATCAATAGCTTCTGCAAGAGATACTGCAGAGGCCTTAAAGTCTGATCTGCAGCCTTACCAATATCCTCTTCAGGAGATTCATGGCGACAGGGTTCTCCGCTGTCCACAGGCCCACGAGGTGACGACTCAGCTGCCTGATAAAGAAGATTTTCCCATAAGCAGGTTAAACCACTTTGTTCTTTTTAAACCACTGTCCCTGGAGCTTTGTTTGACAGTCGCGGGTTATCAGGCGTGTGTTTGGAGGCAGGACCTGTTGGTGAGCATGCGCTGGTCGGTGCTCATGGTGAACAGCGATGTGTGCAGGTGCCTGGGCAGAGCCCCTTCACTCAGGGCCAGCTCCTGCATCTTAGTGGCTATCTCCTTGTCTCCCTCCTGCAGTCAAGGAAGCACAAGTCGGTTATCGTTGTAAAGCATGAAAGGAAGGGGAAAGAATCACACTGTAAAGGTTCAAAACTCACCTCGATAATGGCCTTCATCACCAGGCCTGCTCCCTTCACGATCGCCATAGATGGATGCTAAACACAAGGACAGTTAACTCAGCACACAGACATCCACTGAATCCCCTTCTCCATGATGAGGGTTAAGGTGCAACTACCTGAAAGAGTTTGAACAACGTGCGTCCATTGGAGGCGACCATCTCCAGCAGCATGTCAAACTGCTGGCCCTCTGTGGTCTCACTGTAGGGGGCGCAGAGGGCGAAGGTCAAGAAGTCCAGCAGGGAGCTGATGACCAGCGCGCCTGTCCCGTGATCCTGGAGGAGGAGAGGGGGAGAGCAGAGCGGCTTTCAGACAGGAGGGGCAGATAAACACTTTGTTACTTCACTATGTGCTCACTCCATAGAGCTCAGGCTGCACCCGGCCCCGCTGACAGTGGGGAGACGTGTACCACATGAGTGATGAATTTTTCAAGCAGGTTTTCCAGGAACTTCTTGGAGGAGAGCAGAGACGCCTTGTTCAGCTGCTCCTGCCTCAGGTCGTAGTCGTCGTGCATCGGCTGAGGACAAACAAACATGGGAGAGACGTCAAAGCACAAAGAAAATGAATCCACTCAAATGTATCTATCAATCACTTTCTCCGTTCAGTTTAGAAAGTGAAGAAAAAGGCCAAGATAAGCTTTCTGTCATAATGGACGAAAGAAAATCAGAGATTTTTTATGTTTTATTTAAAAAGCTGACACCCGATCATTTTTACACATTCTATTAAAGTAATTCCATTAATTATAATTGAATTTACTGCTTCAATCGACAAATCAATGATTAAATTAGTGACTGGCTGTTTTATCAGTCAGTGAATCAATTAGCTGTTTTACAGTTTTACAGCTGGTCAACGTAGTGCTGTATGAATGTGACTGATGCTCATTATTACATGATACTTACACACATGAGGGCACAGAGCATGTCCACAGCTGCGTGAGTCACACCGTTGTTGTTCCGTTTTAAAGCTTTGACCGTCTTCACTCCCAACTTTTCCCTGAACCTGGGACACACAGACACATCCACAGCCTTGTTGAAACCATTACCTGAAAACTATAAACAGAGGCTTCAGAACAACTCAAGCCCAGCAGTATGTAAAGGAGGTCTGGGGTTGGACACCAAAAATCCATTGTGTCCCAAGCAGCTTGCCGTCTCTCAGGCTCACTAAGCGGAACAATATAAAAATGTTTTCCATGAGGCGAAAACAATCCAATAAGTGATCTGCGTCTTATGGCCACGTGAGGAGGAAACACCAAGCTGCTCCAGCAATGAATCTTTCAGGAAAAACCAATGACGGCTCGTTTGATTCACAGGAACAAATTAACACCAGATACAATTACTCTCATACATCTCAGTGACCCCGAAGAAACACTAGGGCCTCGAGTAGCGTGATATCCGGAGATGCAAAAGGAGTGAATGGGCGAGGCAGACAGTGGAGGGAGAGAGATGGAGAAACAAAAACAAGAGAGCGTGAGATGGCGCGGGTGGAAGGTCAAGACAAATCGAGGCCGACAGCCCGACTGCGTGACATAACCTCCCTTCTGAAACGCCCGTCTCAAAAGCCAGGAGATGAAAGCGGAACAAAGATAAAAGGCGAGGAGGCCGATCGACAGTCGACTCAGAGAACACTCCGGAGAAGAAGGGGGAGGATAAGAGCCAGGCGAGCAGGGGCTGACTGAGATGTATGGATCATAATTACGTCGCATCTGTGACTCCAGACCCTTGACCAGACCTTGGAACGACAGAGCATGCTCGTTACCAGCAGCTCATGGAAATGTAAGCGTTAGACCAGAGAAATGAGAGCGGGGAGGTGAAGCTGGGTGTCTGCTCTTTTCTTTCTTCTTTTTTCTGTTCTTACTTAGGCAGCTGGGTGAAAGCCTGGAAGCCAGCCTTGGAGGCCACCAAGCGCCGTATGGCCTGGAAATGGCTCTCCAGCTCAGCGTTGAGAGCCGGCAGCTCGGCCTCCTGGGACAGCAGAGCCAGGATGGCGTTGTTGATGAGCTTCTCTTTGTTCTCGGAGAAAAGACCCTGAAGAGGAACAGAGGGAGAGAGATGAAGAGGAGGGGAGTGAGAGCGTGCTCAGGCAGACGGATGGATGGAAAACACACAGGACTTGCGCGCACTCACATCTTGGGTTACTGCATGCAGCACACCGCTGTAGGATATGTTGGCGTTGAATCGGAATACTGCATCTGCAAAGTTTCCATCTGGAGAGAGAGAGAACGCCTTAGCACGATGACACCTCTGGCTCTGGTGTATGACTTGTAATGTGAAGGCAGGACATGACACTTAAAGGCATACTGTGTGCTACAGTGTAAACCATGCTACTATAGGTACATTCCCATTACCCATAGAAATGAGGCACAACCTGAATATTACAAATGTAAAAAAAACCTTAAATATCGATAAAAACACTCTCGGACATGTCAATACAAAAGTTTCTTGCAAAAGTGTGATCATGTCACCAGACCTCAGGTCACATGACCAGTTATCCTCAAACAAGCCACAGTCCTACCTACAAGTAACTAATACACTTTGATCAAAATTTTGGAAATATTGCTTTAATTTGGTCAAAAACTAATGAAATATACCTCATGATGTCCATCAGGCTCTATGCTAAGCCCCTTGTTGTTACTTAAGAGTAACAGGTGAGCTGGAGTTCAGGCACCCATTACTGAGACTGAGACCCAGATTCAACTATCACACACCAACTCTGGGACCATAGATGTACAATATAAGGTTTGATTCCAGCTAGTGGGTCTAATAAAATCAGAGTGCTGGGACTCACTCGGAGGTGCTGCCAGGAATTTGAGATGCAAACTCTCCACCTCCTCGTCGACGGGCATGCTGAGCAGGCCCCACCTCTGCCCTCGCTGCGTGGGAGCCATCTTGACACAGACGTCCCTGTTGCCTGAGGCGCGGACTCCATCGAGTAGGCTGGCTAACAGAGAGTCCCTACGGACACACACACTCAGCTGCTACAAAGGCCCCGATCACAGGGAGCAAACAGAGTACACGGCAACACTGAGGCAAACTTCAAGAACGTGAAGAAGAGTGTACAGGTTGCATCTCTGTACCTTTCTGTGGAGGAAAACTTCCGGATCTGACCTCTGATGAATTCGACCGTGAACACCTGAGGGTTGTCTACATCGCAGATGAGAGCGAACACCTGGACAGAGACAGAGGAGAAGTGGCGGAGCTGACGCGTATCACACAGATCAGGAGCTTTCATCCCAGCTGTTAAAGCTGCAGCTCATACATAATGGAACAGAGGGTTTGATTAACGTCTCCCTTCACAGGGAGCAGCAACGCGCGGCAGAACAAAATGCTTCTGAGTGTCAACGCGCAGCCTGAAAGTTTCATGACTTGTAGTTGCAGCGCTGTGCTCTGTGAGCGCTCACCTCTCCGAAGGGTTTGATGGTGACGATGTTGTAGGACGCCGGGTCTCTCTCCACCAGGCATGTCTCTGTCAGCGCCAGGATACGCTTCACAGGCTCCTGAGGAGAGGAGCCATTACACCAGCAGAGCACGTCAAATACACAGTGCTCACAGGGGACAAAAAAGAGAGATCTCAGAGCAGAGCTGTGCACATGCTCAGATTTCTGTGAAACTAACTGCAGACTAAATGCTACATATGTAAGTAGACCACAGCTATGTTAATAATAGATAAGTCAATTTGAGTGCAAATTTGAGAGGGATTCTAGATTTTCTGGTTTCTTAAAACCTTTATGACAGAGCATTCAAAAACAAACCCTTTAAGACCTCTTCTTGGCCTTTGTGAAACCAGCTTCAACAATTAGCACAGTTTTTACAGTTTTAAACTAATTGATCAATCGGGAAAGTAATGGACGGATTAATGGACTACTTATTGCAGCATCAGCTGATCAAGGTCAGTTTGGGACATTTTCAAGACAAACCAGAAAATGAAAGTCACCATTACCAGGAAATCCGACTCAGTTATTTTTGCATCCTGAAAAATAACCAAGGTTTTACAAAAGCCACAGTCATGATTTCCTTCTGAATACCAAACTGGCAAAACTGCCAAAACATAACTTCCACACATATCTCAGCTCATTCAGGGGGTAAAGCCAAGTCAGAGTCTCACCGGGTGCCTGGGCGTGATCTTCTGCACGACAAACTCCGCCAGCGACGTGATGCTCTCATCCGAGCTGTACTTCCCCAACCTGTCGGTCACAAAGTCCTCGAAGGTCAGGGCCTCCTTCCTCAGCCGTAGCGTGATGCCGATGAAGTTCCCGGCATGCTCTATGGCGCAGCGGATGATGTCTTCCCGGTGCTCTGAGGCAAACAGATGCTGAGCAAGAAAAAAAAGCACAGACGGGCGGGAGGGAGAGACACGTTGACGTGGTGCCGAGGCGTGGGAGCAGAAAGGTGCAGACGGGGACGCGGGTCCGGCTGCCTACCAGCCTGCTGAAGCCCCCGTACAGGATGCAGAACCCGCCCTGGTAGTCCGACACCTCCACGAAGCCCTCCACGTTCCGGTAGTCGTAGGAGCACACCACCCGGTTGGTGTGCGGGTCGATCTGGTCGATGCCGCCCGGCGTCACCTCCAAGCTCACGGGCTTCCGCGTGTCACTCCAGTGGTGCTTGTAGCAGTTGTAACGCTGGCCGGGACAGACATGGAAAGACGTGTGTTCCCTCAACAGAGACAAATACACACTGCTGATCGATCGGTTTGTGTTCCCATGTGAGCACTCACCCTTCCCGTTATCTTCCCCTCCGAAAACTCTGTTCTGAATCTCTGTTCGAAAAAAGAAAAGAGAAACAACGCTAGAACCATAGTGTGTGGCACTGATACAGACATTACACATACATTATACATTACAGATGCATTTAATTGGCTCTGCAGGGAAGCGGCCGACCCAGTTGCATTCTCAGTTCACATAATGAGGCGATTTCATCACATCCACAAACTATCAGCTGATTCACATCTGTGATGGAGAACCACATCAAGGAGTCAAAGGTCTGGATACTTGCAAGCGCTGCATTCCCAAACAGTGCCTCGTCCGTTACGTGACTCTGGTGCTGCTTTTTTCTTTTTTTTATAGCCAGCTCAGCAGAATGTGCAGCTTTAGCACAACTGGGAAAGCATGAATAAGCCACATTACAGAGCATGGCAGTAACCCCCCCCCCCCTTCCCTTTGAACAAATCATTGTATGGAGCCCTGCGAGGCGTTCCTCACCAGTGCTTCTGTGAGCAGCTCTGTCCGGTGCTCTGTGGAGAACTTGAGCGTTTCCGACTTCTTCCCGCTGCCTTTGCGGAATGTGAGGTTGAACTCGGTCCCCTGACCCCTCCCTACCGGACCGATGCCACAGATGTCTCCATAAGGCCACTGGCAGACACGGAACAGATGTTGAAAAGCTTTAATCACACAAACAGTTTTAATCCCCTTCTTTTAGCATTCATAAGCAGCATCCAAACAGGTGATTATGTAGCTGAGCTGTAAGCAGATTCTACTCATTACTGTGACTTTCTAATTCCCCCAGCAGCTGTGCTAAAATAAAATGTCATCCTGTTATTGTGTAATAAAGCATAAATGTTTAGCCAACTGTATTAAGCTTAACCAGGAGGCTTAGAGTAAAGTTGTCTCTCTGAAACAAACATGCAGTCATCTTCTCTGCAGCCGTTTTCCAGAATGGGCGTGTCTAATGTGCGCTGATTACAACGCGTTTCATGTCCTAATCAGTGTAAAGCTGCTGCGTGTTCACTTCAGAGCTGCAGGCTCAGAATATGTTCAAACACACGAGCACGAGACGTTCAAAATACTTGGTTTGTGCTTTAAGCTGAAGTCCGACGTGCTTTGAATGGATTGTCAACGGTCACGTGGACCTGAAAACGGCACATCCCATGAGCACCTGCGAGGCAGTGATAGAGAACAGAGGAGCCTCCTGACGAGCTCCTGCATATGCACCGACCTGATTTGTTACTTCTAGCGTGGTAGGGTTGTATGTGGTGATGCCATGCGTCCCCACTGAGAAGACTCGCTTGTACCTGGAACACAGAGATGAGTCAGAACACAGGCAGAGAGTCTGTGTGTGTGTGTGTGTGTGTGTGTGTGTGTGTGTGTGTGTGTGTGTGTGTGTGTGTGTGTGTGTGTGTGTGTGTGTGTGTGTGTGTGTGTGTGTGTGTGTGTGTGTGTGTGTCTGAGAAGGGGCCTGGATGTGTGATGCCTCATCATGGAGATAAAGCCCAGTTATAAAGCGTGGTGGTGTGACAGAAAAAGGGCCGTTTGGAACCCTGGATGTGAGTCAGATGAGTCAGATAAGATAAGTGACATCACGTGGTGATATCATCAGCGTACAGGTTCATTTACAAGTAGATTAACGATAGATGAGAGGAGAAGGTCTCTAACTGCCTCTGCAGCTGAGCAGGTGACGAGGAATAATTCACACCTCTACCACTCAGAAGACACGTCTGGATGTCTACCTATCAGACACAGCCACGTACTACAGTTCCACTATATAAATGTGCTCAGTTTATAAAAGACAGGATGTAAGCCCTACATTTACACTTCTGAGTCACTGTGACACTAAGGCGCCTTGACGCTAATGCACCAGGACTGCTGTGCGAGTGGGGTTTTCTCACATTGTGTGGAGGAAGTGTGAAACGTTATTCTGCCAATCATTTGGCAAGTTGCACAGCATGAGTGAGGGAGGGCGGCTGAGTGGCTGAGCGGACGCTTTGCCAACAACTTTTCAGTTCACATTTTTGCCCAATTCATGAATCTCCCCTTGGTGATTTGAAAACAAGCCATCAGCGGGTTTTTCTCGTGTGAAATGCATTTGGAGAAGTGTGGACCGTTTATTTGCGGCTGGTTCACATGTGCATCTGCCTGTGTGCAATGTTCTTTCAGCACCTCTGCAGGACACTAAACGTGCTGAGCTGGCTGCTTTCTCTCGCTTTCTCTCTTGCACATTCTCATGACTCAGTCTACATAACTCTGAGGTCCAGCGGCTGCCTTGCTTGTAAAGCATAGTCAAAGGAAGTCAGGCTCAGAGGTTAAAGACAGTGAAAACATGAACCAGTTGAAGAGGAAGCTCATAAAAGGAGAGTCTCAAATGTGTAGTAAAGGAGGAGTGGATTTGTGAAGCTAATTGACGTAATCTGACAGTTGAAAATTGTGACAACTGGATCTGTGAAGACTGAGGAAGCCTCTTGGATGAGAGGTGGAGCATCTTTAAGAATGTATGGGGCCTGAACTGGACGAATAAGAGTCTCCACAGACACAACTGAAGAGATCTTTAAGGGGGAAGAGGGATAATTAAGCATGGGTTTGCTTTCATTGCTATATGACATTTGTTTGGATTGGAAATAAACTTTGAAACTAGAGTAAACTTTGACACACTTGTGTACATGACGAAGACAAACAGGGTTGGCACAGGCCTGAGGCAGGGCCATAGTAGGTCAAAGCAGCCCAGTCAGTTACCTTCCCTCTTACTCAATCACACCTCCTTCGTGCACCCTCTCCTCTCTAGTTGTGTTATCTTGGGCCAGAACGTCCAGCAGTACAGCTCTGGTCTGATCCCTGAGGTGCTGTCTCTCACACTGTGACCTTGGTGTTGAGAAGGTGGCTTAACTGGGTGTCAGCAGAGACCCTGTTAATTATTTATACTCTGTGGGCTGCTTTCCCTCTCTCTTTCTTCGATCTTAATACACAGGAAATATGTAAGCCTCTCCACAATGAATCACACTTACAGAACGTCTCCTTCTGGGGAAGACACAACGCTTTATATATGCAGATGTCTGGAAGAACTGATCTGATCGTGGTGTCTGAAGAACTCACAGTTGGTATTTGTTTCCATTTAAGCTGACGATGAGGATGATAAGTGTTACTGTCTTCCACTGAAGGAGGAAGAGGACATTCACAATAATCTAAACTACTCTGATAGAGCTTTGGATGGTCAGTGATAAAGGTTGGAACGCCAGGGTTTGGTCCTGAAGCATGAAATGAGGGCAAAGATCATGCAAAAAGACAGGTACACAACGCACAGATTTCAATCAGGTATTGTGGTAAGTAAGAGCCAATGCAACATTCAGGCGTAATGTAAACGTGTCCTCAGAGCTTTTCCTTCCACTTCCAGTGTTTCATAATGAATCACATTGAGCAACTTCCTCAGTCTGACTGAACAGTGTGAAACCCTCTGGTCTGGACAGCGCTGTGTTATCAGCTATAAAAGAGTCAACAGTGTGACAGATGTGAGAGGCCAGTGGTTTGCATCTTTACGCTTCAGAAAATGCTAAAGCAACTAAAATGAGACAGAAAAAAATGTTTGAGTCATAAATAATGCAAATGCCCTTCATTAGAACCGCACAGACAAATCTAATATTCTCCACAAGTAACGGTCACAAGACTTGAATTAAACATGATCATGAGCAGGGACTGAGGGGGCAAAAATGCAGCTGTAACTTGGAAGTAACAGTTCAGCTCTTCTGGTTTTTTTCTGTCTCCCAGACATCGAAAGATTTTTTTTCCTTACAAATCTGATTATGTCACCAAACGATAAGAAACACTCAGAAAACTGGACAGAAAATGGGAGAAACTACAAAGCAAAGGCACATAATTCAGCCCCCCCCCTCTCTGTTGCCCTTCCAGTCTCGCCTGAGCATATGACCAGGAGTCCCCTCTCTGTTTCCTGACCCAGTTATCAGGGAAACAGAAGACAAAACCTGGAGCTGCCACAGCCTGGTTTCTGGACTGTTCCTTCCTAGAGATGCAAATAGTGCTGAACGGGATCTCTTAATATCAGACCGACTGAGAAGACTAATCACAGACGTGTCTAATTTAAGTCTGCTTTTGGGAACACATTGCCTGTATTCACATTCAAGAACACAGTTCCTCTGCTGTGTCAGTGACAGTGAGAGGCTGAGATGATCTTGACACAGTTTCCTCAAGCTTGAGCCCTGAAAGGAGGACAAAATTTGAATGAAATGCCTTTTACGTGGATTAAATACGCTATTAATGCAAACGACTGGCGTCATCGTCTGTGGTTAACAAGGTCTTAACTCTTTGGATGATGTTGTCAGATGTGCTGAATAATAACACGTGTGTGGGTGGCATAAACCAGCGTGCTCAGTGGACGTACGCTGAAGGTGAGCACGCGCCAGAGGGGATTACTCTGCAGCCTGTTCTGCAGCTGCGGCACTCTGGCTCGATACCACCCTCCATTATTCACTTGGACAGGAAAACATGGGGCCAAAAAAAAGAAAAAGAGTCGATAACCCGGAACGTTTCACAATGTATGAGCCATGCAGAAACCGTCCAGGACGTGGAGCAACAAGCTGCTTCCAGGCCCCTCAAAGCTGTGAGCGTTCCATGTAACTGATGATGCAGATAGACTGACATGTGATTGACCTCTACATAGAGACTGCCATACTAACATCTAGACTAACATCTGGTTTCCTGCACTCTAACAATTGTGTCTGCAGCTGTAGTTATGCTGCTCTGATAAACCACAGGATTAAATTACACAAGCAGAGGATACGATTTCATTTTCATTTCTCGCTGCTCACACTTCCCTGCGCTCTCTGATCTTTCCATGTCTCCTTGTTAGAGTCTGATTAACACACTTAACAAAGCTTAATTATGAATGACCAGCCCTGGTCGAAGCAGGTCAGGCCGCAGGCCTTCTTTGAGCTTGCTCCGAGTGGGTTTAACCAGAGTCACTGTGTTGTTCTGAACGGGTTATCGGCCGCCTCTGTCCACCACACATGCATCAACGCCAGCCTCGGACGGACACTTCAGGAAGCATTAGCAGGATGAGGCTCTGATGATGGCTAATGCTCCGCAGCCCTGCTTAAGTTACCCAAGTCAATGACAAGCCTTAATGGGACAAAGACATTTAGAGAGCAGGTATTGGTAATGTGATCCCACTGGCTCACGGCTCAAACCCTGTCTCTCTTTTAGCTTCCTGGGCCCACAAAGTATCCGTGATGTTCTGCCATCTGGTTTCAGGCCTTTAGATAATAAAAAAGATGAGGACAAGAACTCTGTTTACCTCTTCCATACTTCAATACACTTGGCTCCATTTCCTGTGACGTACCATGCTAACGTGCCATAGAGGCTTGTTAAATAAAAGCCACAGGTTTGTCTGATACATCCTGTAAATGCACAGCAGGGTAAAACCATCCTTCATGTTCAAATCAAACTCCTGAAAGGTATGATTGAGCAGCAAAATCAAACTTGGACATGGAAGAATGAAAGTTTGTTTTGGCTGCTACATTAAGTGTATTTTGCGACTAATAGTTACTGGTCAGAAATATTAGATGTTGTCCTCACTCTCCCCAACTTTATACACTGTGAATAACTCATCTATTTACAACCACTCCTTAAAACAAAGTTGCAAAGCTACTGTACCTTCATAAGGACAATCATAAGGAAGTAGTCTTGGGTAAAGCATTGTTTGTATCCATACAGTACATGAATGTCAGCACTGGCTCTGTGTTGTGTTCCTTGGCCGTATCTGATTCACAAGACAGAGGCAGTTCCACAAAAAAAATAAATCAGCCTCTAGTGCTGATCAGTGGCTGCTGACAACAGTCTGCAGGCCTCCTATCCCTGGGTGAGATAAGGAAGTCAACACAATGGAAGCACTGAGTCAGGATTACAGGATTCATCCCATCAGTCTCTAAAAGGTGGCGCTGGGAAAAATCTGAGTACATGTCGCCTCAGAAATCGATATAAAGATGATGGCTTGTAAAACATCTGAAATACTATCACTGGGATAATGAGACAAGTTGTAGCAGCAGATACGCAAGCTGCTATAGTTAGTTACAGTGTAGTTATGTGAATGCCACAGGACATGGTACTCATGGAAAAACATAATAGTGTTCCTCAAAAGAGCCCAGCGCTCTGCATATTGGGTATAACAGCAGATGTTATCTCAGCATCTCAGCAGACAACAGACACTGTCCTTAGACACTGGAAATAAATGGTTGGAGGAAATGACCAAAATAGCCAATTATGAACAGAATTGTAAGTAGAATAACAAACAGGAGGTAAATGGGATGGTTCTTCTATAGGTCTTGACAAGTCACATTCACCCATTCATGCATAACCAGTAACTTCAAATATTCACACACTGATAACACAGCATCAGGAGCAGTCTGTTTACATATTCATTTCATGGGTCATTATAATCATCAATCGGTTATGTTGTTATCTTCTCTTTATGTTAACTGAGTGGTGTCTGGTGTAGCTCTTACTTCCCCCTCCAGGAGTGTTTGGTGGTGTAGAAACAGGCCAGGTCTTTGTTCTCTTTGACGACATTCATCTTTTCACAGGACCTGGAAAACAACAACAAGACAAACAGTTTTTTTTATCAACACGAAGATCTTCAGAGAAGCAGTGCGATTGCATTTTCCGATACGCAGCGGATCTCAGTGTCTTGTCCAATGTGAGCGCTATAGGAGGTCACCAGATAACCGTCCGCCTTTACGAGCCAGGACCGGGTTTATGTAACACACTTGGCAATACGCTGCCTCACACACTTCACACAGTCATTCAACATTTTGCAGCTCAGAGGGAGAGGCTCCCACCAGACATTGCCTGGACTACAGAGCGAAAACTAAACAGTAATTAAAAAGCAAACAGTCATTAAAAACAACAAAGCGAAGCCCATCACTCCATTACTGACTGATTCTTTACCGTCGCTGCCACAGCTCTGAGCCATAGCTTCACCACAGCTGGCTGCACATGACTTACTGCTTATTATAAACCCAGGCTTCCTTCATGTGTTCATTTACAATAGCCCGCTTGAAAAAAAAAAAAAACCAAGCAGGCAGCCGCCACAGTTCTTTTCAACAAAACAGGAAGTAAAGGTCATTCATTCCGGGCCGCATATAATAACCACAAAAACAACATGATGGTGCACCAGCTGAACATGTGTCAATAACGTCTGGTGCAGACTGTGTGGCCTATTGATCAGGTTAGATAAACAAGGGAGTTGCACTTAGTTTCATGGCTCACTGTGTCTGGTTTGAATGAAAAATCACTGTATGGCTCACAACTGAACAACCAGGACCCTCGTTCCTGTTTTCAACCAGGACTGAAGTGAAAGAAAAAGTGCGATGGGGGCAGAGGTAGAGAAACAAAACAGAGTTGTAACGTGTTAATAGAGCAGAATGGGACAAACGGAGAGAGCGCAGTAATAATTTGCAGGCAGCTGCACTGTGACAGGGGCAACCTGTGTCAGCACTCTGCCAGGATCCTGGAAAAATCTGACTCCAGTTTTCCTTCCTCTCCATTTCTGCGTGTGACCGGAGCGACAAAACAGCCGCAGATCCACCATTCAGCCGGACGACAGCCTTTAAAATGTGGCCAGTTTGAGAATCTCAATAACTGATGTTTGTGCCGGAGGAACAAAGGTGCATGGAACTGTCCAGAGCCGGTCTGCTTTTTTTTTTTTTCTTTCAAATGTGCATTCATGGGAGCTGCATAATGAATGTGATCCAAAGCAGCGGGATGATGGAGCACACAACAGTAGATGTTAGCAGCATGCAGTGCACAGCATGCTCTTTGCTGCTGCTGCTGCTGCTGGTGCTGCATAGGCCAGTGCAGTTTTATTATATTACTGTGATGAGTGCACTGTGAAAAGACCAAGGCAGATTCCAGCATCGGGTCATGTGATAACCACTCCCAAAGCCCTTCCTGCCTGAATGCAGATCAATAGCTAATTATTCACAGGCAGCATTTAACAGAAAAAAGTGAGTTAATTACATGTTTTTAAAAAAATTTGAAGAAAGGTAAATTAAAAGGTAAACCAGAAGAGACCGAGGTAAATAAGGATGGAAGGAGGCCCATTGCCAAGCAAACTGCGCCACTCGCTCCAGACAGGTTTTGCAGCTTTTAAGAAACTTATACAAACACAGCTTTTGATCACTGCCACCGTAATGAAAAGTCTGTGTGATCAGAGAGTGAATAAGCATGCCGAACCAGTAACACTTCTACATCTGAATGGGACTTACCTCAACAACCAAAACAGACAGTCTCAGCCTCAGAGAAAGAGACCACAGCTACAGGTTGTAGGTGTCATGACGTGTAACACTACAGTCCTGTTCAAAGAGTATTACCACTGCATAGCTGACATATTATCACAGTTTAGCACAGCTATTGAAGTGAAAAGGCTGGATCACCTATTTCCTTTGAACAAGTATGACGATTTCAGCATCACTGTGAGTAAAGTACAAGGTTCAGGACATCAGGTGCTATGACATCACTATATGGCCCTAATAAGTTCGCACTCTTGTTTACAGCCACTACTAGGTTGGGTTTAAATGTCACCAAGCCTGAAATGACATAACACCCTACAGAAATGTCAAAACTGTGGACCTGCTTCTATGTGGTGCACCTGGACTCCCAGAAAACAAGGGTAATCCAAGGAGTTGTAGAGTTGTGACAACTGGACTTGTTGTGGGATCTTGAAGACCTTAACCTCTGTAGACATCTCAATCTGTCAAGAGTCCAGCTGCCACGACATACAACTCCTTGGATTACAATGACTTGGATGAATGAGCATCTCCACAGACAGGATGTAACAGGACAGTCTCCACAACAGTATATCAACACTGCATCCCCCAATCGAATGTCAGCCACTGTCCCATCTAGAGCACTTCACTGTTATGTCTTTATTGTTGAGTGCACATGACAATAAACCTCTTGAATCCCCTAAAAAGCTTTCTCTGCACAGAAGACGTGTTGCAATGTCCTCCCAGTGTTTGCCAAATACATGAAGCAATCCGAGACAGGAACTTCGGATGTAGTACTCTGTAGGATTTGAAGAACTACTTGCTTGCAAAATGTACTTAAATCGCTGATTTCGTGTAGATGTGCAAATATTGAGACCGTGGCAGCGTGTCTTAAATCCATTTGAGGGTGCTCCCGTTCTGCCAAGTAAATCCACCACAAGCAGCATTAACGTTACCTGGGTCTCAATCGTTTAGCCCAACTCAGCTTGATTGCAGCTGGGCCTACACGGTTCACTGTCTGGCTTTACAGACCAGCCACGACAGGAGCTGCTTAGACGCTGCTGCTCCGTCTACCTCAAACAACAGGCAGCCCAAGTGCCTTATTACCAGTGGTTTGTTTGCCAAATGCAAAAACAGAGAGGGGCTGATGCTGGCTTTGCCACAAGCTATAGGGCTAACTAGCACATCATTCAGATGGAGTTGGAGTTAGCCACGTTAGCATCGGGGCTCAGCCCTGCAAACACGAAGAACATAGTATGGCAAGCTCTACCGGCTGCGTTTACCTGTAAAATTGCGAAAGGGTGTTATTCGTGGCGGTCCCTCAGCCCCCCACCCTCCTCTGTGCTCCTCGGTTCTCCCTCTCCGGTGCTGAAGGTGCTCAGTTACGGCGTATTCCCCCCCCAACAGGGCTCAGGACGCTGCCATATTCCTGATACCTACAATGCGCAACTGCGCTTGCGCGAGGCCTGCCTGTCATGCGGCTGTCAGCTGATTGGTCTGCCGGGATGCGGAATTACGAAGGTACCCGATCCCAGATCAGCCTCTCTAAATTTCTCGCGTGCATTTTGCGTTGATATTTACAGTCAGACCTGACACCAGATCGGTTTATAGTGCAGGGAGTTGAAGCAGACTTGGCAAATTCGCTTTCCTATTTAGCGACTGTTTGAAAACTAAACAGATTACTCTTTCAGATTACATTTTCTATCTTTTTAAGAGTCAAACATGGACGGTTATCTACTATAATATGAATTTGAGAGTCATTTGATTTTGTTAAGAATCTTAAAATCGATGAAGTGGAAACTGAATTACACCGTCTTCATTCGTGCTCCCTTACTGTTTTCCCATCTTGACATACAATAAAAAGGTTACTTGTTGAATCGCATTAATAGTGATTCAACAAGTAGGCCTAATGGCTTTTTATTTTGCAGTTCCACTGATACTGACGGACTGTGGAAAGAGGGATTATTATGCCCTCTAGGGAAACTGTCCGACCAATGCAGCGATACATACTGTCAGGGTTAAGTATTGAGGCCTGGATAAAAATTAACCAGCAGTCCATATATACATGCATGTAGAAGCACAAATATGTGCCATCAAGGTTTCAAAACAGTGATCTAATAGTTGATGATACTGCTTAAGTAAGTAAACTCTTTATACAGTTCATTAAAGTTCTATCCATTATGTTGTGCACGGAGGGCAAAAACTGGGAAGACACTGTGAAGTGACTGCCACTCCATTGCAGGTATAGTTTAATGTGTCATATCAATGGTTGACTGTTTGAAACATAGACCTTCAAATGCAATTACTTTACAGACATGATTTATAGTCAATGATTGTGTCTTGCTGTCCACTATAAAATCATTACAGTCCCAAAAGTAACCAACTGGACTGTTTGTTGTAGTTTTCAAGCTCTCATTCAATAATTACCGTAGCATACTAAACCCATATTCTTCTCTTATTTAATTTGTTTAACAGTTTCAGAAAGTATTTAGCAGACAAGCTGCAAATATGACCTCAGTGACTAATGATTTTACCACAAGAGCTCACACGTGAATGATAGAAAGTTACCGCCAGCATCTGACTGGCCTCTGCGCAACAGCGGCACCAATAGATGGACTGTCACAAAAACTTCCAAAAGTATTCTATGACTCATAAAGCCCCAGGAGACGGTTTTAATCTTGTGCTGTCTAATACCTGTGAAAAATTGAAAGCGACTCACCGTGATTGAAGGTAAAGGGGAAACATCTTGGCCTTTGTGACGGACTGATGCTCCACAGAGAAGTTGAGCGGGGCAGCACTGAGCAGTCACGTTATGAGGCATCTGATTAGGTGACCAACCATGCGCTGCCCGTTAGTCTAATCTAATTACAGCTAGAGAGACATGAGGAGAAAAAGTTTCCTTATTTTTTTCTGAGGAACCTCCTTAACTGGATGGATGGTGACGACCTTGAGGCTTGAGTGACAAAGGAGCAGAGGATAGTGCAACTGAATCTCTATAAAGATTTTATTTGGCTCACATGCAGTCAAATGAGTTTAACCCCTGGTTGACTCAGGGGCTTGATTTCCATTGAGTTCAAACATGGAACAGGGACAGGAAATGAGAAAATGACAATAACTTTTTAACCAAACAAAACACATGAACTGTTGCGTGTTGGAGCTACATCACAAAGTAAAGCAATCTTTGTTTGACTACTACTTGGGAAAGTAACAATATTAATGTGATTGTGAGCCTGAATTATAAAAATTTTTTAGAGTCAAAGCAATATAAAAATATAACATTGCTGTGTGAAGAGGATCTAAAGCCCACTTAGTGCTTGTCTTTCTACATAGTTCTGATGTTTATAACGACCCCAATATAACTTTTTCTTACCAAGACAGCCTAGTCACCCATCAATCCATGATCCTAACCAGGGAAAACCATAAAAGCAATACACAGGGCTGACAGTACACACACACACACCATTCACCCTCACAATTATACCTAGGGGCAGTTAAGAGTCTCTGATAATTAAAAACATATTTTCTGATATATGGAGGAAACCCAGAGAAAGAAGAAGACATGTGAGAAGACAGTATTAACCACTTATCGTGTGGTCATGTCCTGGTCAAAGAGGGATAACTGATTGATAAGAGATTGAAGATCAGTAGTTCAATTTTTTACTCACTCAAATGTGTTTTTTCAGGGGTTATGGGGATCCTAATTAGGTTGAACTGCAGGAGAGGTGAATCAGATTGACTCTTTATATATATATATATAATTACATATATATTCTATTTTACCTTAGGGAAAATGTTTAATGTTTAATTGCGGAGTAAAGCACTTTGAATGACCCTAGGATATGAAATGTGCTGTACAAGTGGAGCCGCCTCGCCCTTCATTTTAACTCTCTCCTGCCATCTACTGCTTTTAGATTGCACAACAGGCTGTACATTTGTTTCATGCACATTATCAATCCCCCAAATAATCTTGTAATATCACATAAAAACAATAAAAAATGCATAGTTGTTGTAAACTAATATTTATATTCTTAACAGTGTATAAATTCGACGTATTTCCTGTTTTTAGTAACAATGAACGGTTCCTGTGTCCCGGTGTACGTGGCGTCGTTGAACGCACCCTTAGTAACCAAGGTGATGACGCTCTACGTCGTTACCAAGGCACTCTCCAGGCAAACACTAGCGGCAGAGCTAACCTAGACAATCTCCCAGATAATCTTATAGCTATGATATAAGCCCCCGTGCAGCACATTTGACCGAATTTACCCTTGGGTATAAAACAGTGTTCGAGAGAAGTGTCGTCGCGGGTAGCTTTAGCGACTTTAGCATCTCGGCAGCTCCCTGCGTGGCCTAAATTAAAGCCTCAAACACCGATTTTTCTTTAGGATCAGTCCAGCCCAGCGATCAGCTAATTCAGTAAGGTTACCTCAGCCACACAGCCACAATGGTGAGTAACTGCTACCCTGTTTCATAGACAGCCAGCCCACCTGTTTGCTTGTTAGGCTTGTTGTGTTTGAGGTAGGGAGCAGTGGTTAGCAAGCATCCTGCACGTTGCTTGTGTGTGCAGGCCCTGACACATATTAGCAGGGAAATCCCCTTGATGTTAGCTCTTGAGCTAGTTTGCACTACAACCTCTCCACCTGTCAGTCTGTGCCTCCTTGGGTCCCTATTTCATAATATGTGGACAATCTTTTCTCTCTTTGTTTTTCTCTCCATGCAGGCTGAATTTGGGTTCAATAATCACCATCAAAATGAAGTCATCAATTACATGAGATTTGCACGTTCAAAGAGGGTCCTGAGACTAAAGACCATCGACTCATGCTTTGAAGAACTCAAAGACAGCAGGTGACTGGTCTTCTTCAGTCTTTGGCACCACTGTTTGTCTTTTTGTCTTTTAGCATTAAAACTGTATGTGTTCTTCGTTCCCAAGGCTGGTGGAGGAGACCTTCACTGTGGATGAAGTGCGGGAGATGCTGGATGGGCTGCAGGCGGTGGTACGTGGGGAGGTGGAGACAGAGCTCATCAACACAGCCCACACCAATGTGCTGCTGCTCAGACAGCTCTTCTCACAGGCCGAGAAGTTTTACCTGCGACTGCAGGTTGATATCTCAGAGCTTGAAAACAGGTGAGCTACTGTGGAAGTCTTAAAATGGTTGAAAGACTGGATGAAAGGTGAAACACACGGTCACGGCATTGGGATACACTCGTAAATCACATTTTGTAGGAAGTGATCAATGGATTGTATTTACACAGCATTTTTATTGCCTTATTGACCAGTGAGAGTGCTTTTTCATATTCATCCATTTGCACACACCATAATACATGGGTATCCACAGCGCGCACACACACACACACACACACACACACACACACACACACGCACACATACATACATACACACACACACACACACACACACACACACACACACACACACACACACACACACACACACACACACACACACACACACACACACACACACACACACACACACACACACACACACACACCGAGAGCATTGATTCTCATTCTCACACGTAGGGGCAATTCAAGTCTCAACTCAAGCTGAGCATGCATGTTTTTTGGCCTGTGACAGGATATTGGAGTACCCAGAGAAAAGCCACACAGAGACAGGGCAGACAGGCAAACCACCCAGAAAGATAGACGCCCTGATTGAGACGCACCTGTGACTTACTTGTTGTGAGGTGACAGCACTGAGCACTGAGCTACCATGTGGCTGTGTTGCAATGTATTCACCCATTCACACTCAACTTAATGCTCTGCTCGCCCCATGTGCTCAGTTCGTGTGTGCTCACACTTTTCTATCACAGCAAAATAAAATGTTTGGTGTCAATATATTGCCCCAGGGATCATTTGACATTTTAGAGCAAACCACATTTTACATATTTAGTTGTTTTTTTTTTTTTTTAAGTTTTCCTCACATACTCTGATCTAAAGCAGCTTACATGAGACCAGACATCTTCATTTTAATTAAGCATTTTCAAGACAGAAATGTCAAGATCTGACTTTTGCGTGACTACAGGTGTCTTATCTGATGTTTGGAGTTCTCTGATGAAGGATAATCACATCAAATAAGCACAGCTATAAATAACTGAATATTATTTGGCAGTTAAGGTCAAACCAAGAGTCACGCAAGGTAAGAAGTGATATGAGCTTCTTAACATGAAATATTCCGCTTTCACTTCCTCCCAGTGCTGTTAAGGTTTTCATCTATTGCATGGAGTGCATGTCAGACGAAAAGGTCACTGCCAAGCCACATGAATCACATGTGAAATTTAAGGTTGTTTTTTTTTTCCATTGCCATGACGTTGAGCTCGCCACAACTTCTGCACCTTGTCATGCAGCTGGCTCATATCACTCAGTGACTTTAGAGCTCTGAAACACAGATCGGGCTAACAAGATAGTTTTACCTTATTAAAAAGTCAAAACCTGTTCATTATAATTTAACATAATGCTGCAAGTTACTTTCCGTGCACAAAGTATGAACTGTTGGCTCATTTGAGTACACGCATAAATACACACATACAGTACTTTTAACTCCCCAGAAACGAGGATTTCAAAAACGTTTTATAAAGGTTTCTTCATATTAACCATAACACAATGCTGGCATGACTGTGTGAAACCGCTCATCCATCCATCCATCCATCCATCCATCCATCCATCCATCCATCCATCCATCCATCCATCCATCCATCCATCCATCCATCCATCCATCCATCCATCCATCCATCCATCCATCCATCCATCCATCCAACCTAAACTATTGTGCTGTGGTCTGCTGGTGTCTCTACATAAGACAAAGGCAAGCAATATAACCTGGGTCAGGTCTGCAGTCCATCACAGGACTCACACATATGCACTATTCATTCTCATACTCACATCATGGGACAATGTGAAGTCTTCAATCAAACCAAATATACAGGATTTTGGACTGTGTGAACAAACCAGAGTATCCATAGAATAGTCTGACAGATAAGAGATAAGGGATAGTGTGCAAACTCCACACAGACGGCCCTGATGAGAGTACGCTACTATCACTACTTACTAGTGTGAAAAACATTTTAACTGTTGTCAAATCCTTGAGTTTGAACTGTGAGTGTGAGGACTGTGTTCTGGAATTGATAGGATTTCAGTGGCAGTTGTTCAGCCATTATCACTGTGATCTCTAGCTTGACAAACACAATCTGAGGCCCGATGCTACAGTAATGCCGTTCCTCTTTCAACCAGCGAGACTGAGGAAGCAACACTTTTCCGTGTTCTTTACTTTCACCCTCGTCCTCAGTATCTGATCAAGAGAAAAGGTCACAAAGAAAGTCACACACCCGCTCCCTTACTTATCACAGTATGAACGACATCTGTGGGTCTGTGTGATCTGGGTGAACCTCCCTCTGGAGGACATGTTCTCAGGTTCCAGTGCGCTCCACTCCAGCTGAACTTCACCTGACGTCTGACCTGCGTAACCCCGCAGCTTGTTCAAGTGCAGAGGTTGTTTTGAAATGTTTGTGATAAACGCTCAGTGGGTGGATAAATGAACGTAAACCTTCCTCTGTTGTTTTTTTTTTTCTCTCTTCTTCTTCTTCTTCTCTCGGCGTGGCCCTACGTGACTGATAGGGTGTCTAAAGCAGGGAATACGCCCTGCACGTCGGCCTACGTGTCGTCGGCTGCTTTTTTGCAAACCACATTACAGATTCTCTGAGAGCTGTTCTCCTCACCACATGCAGCACAAGTGTTAAACTGCCATCAAGATCGGCAGCGTTCATTTCTTTCCAAAGATGCGTCACCGCCCAGTAGTTGATAAACACGGTGGAACAAACAACCTGAGCACTGTGGCAGCTAGGTGATAGTCGCTGGGTGACACTGGCGAGATAGAGCGCTCCGCAGCACACACTCCACGTTAACCTTACACTTCCACATTCTTGTTGTTGTCGAAAGGTGTCGTCTGCTTTTTAGCGGTTTTATTGGTTTATTTGCATGTTGGTGGAAGATAGATCTAAAAATAAAGTCACACACAGAATTAAGTCACACACATTGAAACTGAGGTAGAAACTCTAAAAAACTGCAGGCAGATAATACAGTACCAGGAAACGGGTAGCAAAAGTAACTAAATAATCTCTTCTTTGTGTTTTTTTTTTTTCTTCCCCCCCCCCCCCCTAATGGCTAATGCACCGCTCCTCTGTGCCCGCATAGGGAGCTGTTGGAGCAAGTGGCTGAATTTGAGAAGACTGACTTCAAAACCAGCGATAAGGTGAGGGTAACACATAGCTCCGCTGTTGTCTTGCTGGTCATTCATCACTCACTGGAGGGGCTGTTTATACCCACATGGACTCGACCAGACAGCAGAGAGTTATTTCTCACATGCACTTAGTAGTTTAATGTGTCAGGCTGACTGTGAAGGTAGCCACAAATATCTGAGGTCGGCGTGCGGTTCCGAGATGCACCGTTACCTACATACAAATCGATTCTTTCAAGCTCGGCGGAAGCTTTTCATACCATTGCTCAAAGGCTCCACACCTCTAAGAAAAGCAAACGAAAATGGTCTTTTGGTGTACCATGACGGTTCATCTTCTAATAAAAGCCCGGCCTGTGAGACTATGAGTGTTATCAGAGTTCTCACAGTTGTGCTTATTAATTTACTTCATTTCCAGCCATATTTGGCCCCTTCCAGCTGTGTGACCATGTGTCATGGTAGGATAATGCTGTGATATTTTCCTCTGTGGTTGCTTAACAGTGAATCTAAAACTACAGTGTTACAGCCACATGTTAGACCAGAAGTGCCTTTGTTTCGGTTGTTAACTATTTTAAATGTGTATTGGCAGATAAACCAGGAAGCAAGCAAACCCAAGCTGGCACCACTGAATGAAAGCGGAGTGTCTGAACTTCTGAACAAGGTGAGGTGCTAATACATCATGCGAATGCTCATTTTGTACAAAGCTGTGCCCTCACTCTTGTATCCACGCACTTCAATGGTCGCTCAATCTTTCTGCAGGAGATAGGGAGACTACAGGAGGAAAACGACAAGCTCAGATCCAGGCTGCGGACTTTAGAATCCCAGGTAAGATGATCCCCTCTGAAGACACACAGCGTCTAGTCTGTGTTGTTCACACTCTGCTCTGATGGACTTTCAGGCTATGAGTGCGCTCGATGAGAAGAGCAAGGCGGAGCGAGCCCTGAAAGACCTCAAGAAGGTGCAAGGTGAACAGCAGGTACGGTGGGAGGTTTAATCCTGAGAGTAGCGTCTCTGTTTTCAGTTTCCATTTTCCTGCTTTTTTTTTTATTGCATCTGAACATTTGCTGTCATTTGGTTTTATTTGCACACTTGGACCTTGAATGGTATGTATCCAGCTGATCCATGCTTTTGTAGAGCACTGTGTGTGGGAGATGGAGTAGCGGCTGTTGTCCCTTTGTTTCCTCTAAGCCCTTTCTCTCCTCCTCTTCACCTCCAAGCTGGCTGCTCACTCCCAGGAGATCAGCAGTCTGGAGGACACGGTGGCAGCTCTGAGGGAGGACTACGAAAGGTCACTGAGCGCCAGCGCCATCTCACAGAAGGACCTGCAGGAGAACCTGATCGCCTCCAAACACGAGCTGCTGCGGGTGCAGGAGCAGCTGTCCTTGGCAGAGAAGGTACGATTACTGTAGCTGCACCTGACAACATCTGGAGACAGCTCCCAGAGCTGGTGGTGAAAGGTGTTTTTGGCAGCCAGACCTTCTAACACCACCCTGTTAAAGGGCTGCATCTAACTGTGTGCCATTATTTTCATGTGTTTGTGTGTTTATGCAGGAGCTGGATAAGAAGTTCCAACAAACCGCAGCCTACCGCAACATGAAGGAGATCCTGACCAAGAAAAACGAGCAGATCAAAGAAATCAGAAAACGATTGCAGAGGTGAGTATTCATCCAGACGAGGCCAGCAAGACCCTCTAGAGTCTCTCTAGACCATCAAGACTCTCGACAAATTAAAAAGGACCAAGTTTGGTAGAATGGAGCTTTAACACCTTGTTCTGTGGCGTTAATGGAAGACCTGTGAAACATCAATTCCATCAGAATTTTTTTGGTATACTACAGTCTGTTTCTGCTCAAATCTGGCACCCTTTCATGCGTACCACATGTAGGCTTTATGCTGACGGGCCATCTTGGCTGTCATGTGACTTTACGTTCCTTGCTAAACAGCAGAGCCCAGCAACCCGCTGAATAACTGGGGTGAACCAGTTATAAAGCGCGTACGCATCCAGCTTTGTATGTTTGACCCAGAATCAGAGGAAGAGTTACATATTGAGGAAGAACCAGGAGCGTGTACACTGACTTTTCACTAGAAGCCTATTTTGGAGGTGGGGGCCAGATACTCTATGGTTTGCCTTCCACTTATGTATTACATCTCATTCTGCCTGTTTTCAGGTTTGCCCATATCTTTTTTTTTTTTTAAGCTACATCTCAAATTTCAAAAGTTGTACATCAATATGGGCATGCGATAATACCTGCTGCACATCTTATACAACAGATGCCAGGAACCGGCCTGTTGTTTCTCATCCTTGGTCCCCGCTTTCAAAAGCCAGAAGCACAAACACTTGGAACCAAAGTCAACGAGAACGTGTCCTAAGTTCACTGGTGTCGCTCGCCTGTTTCAGATACGAGCCCAACGAATGAGCTCCGCCCGCAGACAGCTGGGCTGACAGGTGTCCCGAGGGCGAGGCAGGAACATTTACGACTGTGGTCTGGACAAGAAAACATCGGCTCCACCGCTGTGAGACAAGAGAGACGGCGAAAAGCACTTCCGCCTGGAATTGTTTATTCATGTTTTATCTTCAGTAGTTATCTGCTTTAGTGGAGAGGGGATGGGGGAGGGGCGTCCTCCCCTCCGCCGTGCTTTTTTTCTGCGTCTCAATCTGGAACTCGCTTACAGTAGCTGCACACCTCCCTCAGTGCTCTATGCAATTACCACCACGTCCCTGTTTGAAGAGGCCTTGTCCATTTTTTCTGCTTTGCAGTCCTTATCTTTCCAAATGGTTTTTAGGTAGCTTTCTCGCATCTGGCAACTGATTAATATTTTGCTGATCAGTCTTAATTTGTTTTTGCTTTTTTGTTTTTTTTGTTTTGTTTTTTTTAGTAAGCCTGTTTGTTGATTTCTAGTGAGCAGCTTCAGAGTGTGATTTTAATTTATTACCGTACCACTACAAAGCATTTCATATGACAATATTTCCGATGATGTGACATTCTGTGAAAGTCTGGTCATTGAAAATATCCAAAGTTTCTCTCGCAGTTTTTTCTTTCTGCTCTTACATACTGAGTGGCACAGATAGTGATCTAGAGTGATTTCCCCTACTTCCCTACACAGAGGGCATAGAATATTTTTGTCTGGAATCTTTAACCGTGTACTTTTTCGTATCGCTGTGGGGTGACGGAGTGTCTGAGGAAAAAAAAAGGAATATATACATGATGTTCATGAAGTAATGCTCTTGTAGAGTATGATACATCTACCTTGTATTACACTAGATGTGCATTTGTTTGTATCGTGCAAAATATGGGGTAATAAAAGCTGTTACCAAATGTATGGACACATGACCGTGTTTGTCTTTTTTTTTTTTTCTCTTCTCTAAATTTGAGAGCATGTTTGTTTCTTGCATCAAATCAGTGCACTGCGGATTGTGAAGCGCTGGCTCAACAAGGGGGCGCCATACATTACCAAAAGGAGCTGCCTCCTCATACACGAAACACAGTCGCTTATTTGAAGTGATATTTGTTGAAATGTGGAGAGGAAGAGACAGAGAAAGAGGTGATGACACAACAGTTGCTGCATTCAGGCCACAGCACATACTATTTACTCCACGTGAGGTGTGGGACTTTTCTATGAAACTTCATGCCTGTAACTATTCGGTTTCAATTCAGTTTAATGAACTTTACGTGTCCCTGCAGTTGTACATCAACAGAATAAAAGAATAGGAATAAAACAAGGTATGGACAGTGTGAATGGATGTGAATGCTCAGATATTACATCTAGAAACAAACTATGAATAAGAGTGCATTCATTTCCTTTGTTTATAAAGTAAAAAGACCTCCAAAGTAGACGTCAAGAATCCAGGACCTGTTTCTATCAAAACATCCAAAAGTTAAGCTGCGTTTTGTTTTTCGAACCACCTAATCTACATCCTTGTTTTAAGGTTTTAGAGAGAGATAAAGATGACCACATTGTTGTTTCCTTGCAGGTTTTAACCAAAATAGATTGAGATAGTAGCAGAATGAGACACCAAGTGGCCACCAGTCAACCGTCACACTCGTGTTGTTTTCAGTGAAACTCTTCAAGCCACAGTCTGCACTTAAACCAGCATGTGGGAGATGTATGTACTTGTTTTTATAGGTGCAAGAAAAAAGCAAAGGGGTGGTTATATTAACCGTAGGCTTCTGTCTTTTGCTCTGAAATCACACGTGGTAAAAAGTGAGACGTTTGTTAGCAGCGTCAACAAAGTAGAGCTCAGCGCTGCGTTTGCATCTGCGTGCGACTGCAGAGTGGTTGTGTGTGCATCTGTTCTGTGTTTGGTGCCCAACGTGCCCAACGTGACTATCAGATGCAAATGCGACACTCGTCTGTGAGTGCACGAATAAATCACGGCATGGTACACAGGAAGCGGTGAAAGGTTTCTCTCGACACCTGAGTCTCTCGCAAATAGCGTCAGTATTTTCCCACAATACGGGCTGACATACTGTACAGTGCGTCGCGCCTGCTCCCAGGCACTGCAGCTTCCTGCTCGCTGACAAGTCATCAACGGGGCTTTTCTCAGTTTCACTGGCAAACACAAGAGGTTTTGTTTGGTTTTTCTCCAGAACGTCGAGCTGGCTTTTGCTCGAGAAATAACGAACATGATCACTGGCATTCTGAAAGTGCGGTGATGGCACGAACGCCGTGTGATGTATTATAACAGTTTATTGGTGGTGTGTTATGAGGAAGAACACTCATTTATATCCTCAGCTTCTCATTACCTTCATAATCTACTTACCTAAATGACTTTTGTTGGTCCCACAATGGGGAATTTAGCATTCTAACAGTAGCAACACAACAGACTTCTTGTGTGGAATTTGCATGTTCTCCCCGTACGTGTGTGGGTTTTTTACCCCAGGGACAGGGTTTCCTCCCACAGTCCAAAAACGTGCACGTGCAAAAACGTTTAGGTGGACTGGGGACTCTAATGTCTCACCCTTGGTGTGTGTGTGTGCCTTACAGTGGACTTGCCAGCCATCGGGGTGTATTCCCTGCCTTTTCTTTTATATGCTGGGGACCATTTGTGTCTGGAACAGTTTAGATAATGGACAGATGGATGGATGGCTAGAGCCTGTTTACTTAAAGTAAAACTGGGTCTTTCTCAAACCTTACAGAAGAAAGGGCTTTCTTCCCTTTGCAAATGAAACATTGTAATGAAACTTGCTCTCCACACTGCCCTCTGTTTTTGTTATATCATCTGTCATGTGGGGAAAAGTTGGGAGATCACCACAGTGACCACAATAGAGAGCTCATGTCTGCGTCACATGACCCTGCAATTGATTGAGTGACGTTCGGGAGAATGTCTGGACAAATGTCAAACTTTGCCACTGAGTCACCACAGTGACAGTAGAAGATGGAAGAGCTCTAGAATGAGTGAGTAAATGGATCCTGCTCTCTCCAAGGTCATGGATGAAGTTCAAAGCAAATGGATAGAATGTCTACGTGGTGGGTTTTTTTTTTTTTACCCCCAGATCCTTTGTCTCTCCTTGCTTCATCTCCTGATCAGCAGACCTTGGCTTATAGTCATGTGGGTAGTGGCCGGGTGAGAGTGGAGACAGTGATCGAGGAGAAAGTGTGATGAAAGAGTAACAGGAACTGCTTGGTTTAATCTGCCACTCTCAAAGGTGGCGCTCTGATGAACAGCTTTCCACGAAGTGGCACCTCATCCACCTCATCAGAATACTGTGAAATTACATAAATGACACAGTGCTAAACCTGCCTTATGCCTTATGGCTTACCTAGTTTATTCTGCATGCTGATGTAAAGATAATCAATGACCTGATTTAACCGCTTGTATCACATATAATCAGTGTTGCGGTGCTGCAAGTCAGCTGAGTGTGTTGTTTTTGCAGCCCCCGGGTTACAGTCAGCACGTTCTCATCTCAAGCATGAGTTCAGAAACAAATCAAAGGAGATCATGTGAGATTTTAGGAAGAAGAAAGGTTCACCCTCCCCAGTCTGCATCCATGGGAATGACATGGATATTGACAAATCCTCCAGGTGCCTCATATTTCTGAGTTGGTCCACCAATACAGGCATCATCTACATGAAGGACTTGAGGTGCCTCTAGCCATCCTCTTCGTTTGGGTTAGTGGTTATGGGTTAAAGGTTAATGGTAAGGTGAAGTTAAGATGTTAGTAGGTACCTTTCCATTACCATAAGAAATGTGCCAATATGTGCCAAAAAATGGTTTTAAAAAAAAGCTAGTAATGGAAACACCTACATTTCTAAAAACCTCAAAAACATCACTAAACCATTTTAACACTCACTTTTTCACACTTTTTCTCATGCGGTTTCTCAGACGTGCCAATATGATGGTGCGGCCCGTGTATTCAGAGGAGGAGACTGATCTTTTTCTAAAACTGATTTTACAAGACAGATCAACTTCCTCAAAGTAGAGTCAAAACGATGATGTTACGAGAATAACTGACTGTTGCAAGACTTACGGCCCGTATGCAAAATACCCTTCAATGGAAACACCTGCAACTGGCAGAAATTTTAGAATATGAATTTTTCTTTTTCTTAAAACATGTACAGCACAACTAGTGTTAGGGTTAAGGATTACTGTTATAGGTATTGATTTCAGATTTTCTTTTTTTAAGGTTGGGGTTGTAATTAAAACCTCAGCATAGCTTATTTATACTAAACTACTATACCATTACTAACAATGCTATAATGTTTATACTATACTGTTAGTGCTGTGTCAGAGTATAGGCTCTGACAGTTGTGACACTGCAGATGATTCGTACTGAGCTCACATCCTATCTGAAAAGGCAGCAAACAGTAAATTGGACAGCCAATGATTTTCCAGTGTCGTCACTTTGTCTCACAGCAGCACCTTATCTCAGGCACGATCTCTTCTTGTCTGCGGACTCCTTTTTAGGCCCAAAGATTTACAGTGAACACAGCAGAAGCTTTGCATTTCCTGAAACGTAGGAGAAAGGTTCCCTCTATTGTCTGGAGAATAAAAAGTCATCACACAGCAGTTGTGGGCTTACAGCTACGGATAAAAATAGACAATCAGATGCAGATTTGGCATCTTTTTTTTCTGTATGTACATTGTTATGTGGACTGTAACAAAGTGAGGTTGCTGTTTGCTTTGTTTTTGCAAGCAGAAACAAGTTCCAAAGTCCAGAAACAAATAAATGCTGCATTTTCTGTTCACATGGTAAATTTACTTGTAGACAAAAGTGTTGCAAAAGTGAAACCTCTGTCCGCCACTTTCTTCAGCATCCTTGGAGAGAAATGCTCATGACACATCTCTCACCACTAATCAAAACTGAGAAACGCAACTGACATTCAGTAGAAATGTGCAGAGGTGAAGGCTCGCACGCACTCTTCTGAACGTCCACCACCATGTGCAGACCATAACAGTTATATCAGACGAGGAAGTGAAACCAAGAGCAGCATTCCACTCTGTCCGTCAGCGAGCCTCGACAAGGGTCGCAACAATCTCAAAGACAAGAGAAGGCGACTCAGACGAAACACAATAGGACGTCAAGTGTTTTTTTAGGTGATTTTGCCAGCCAACAACTGAGGGTTTCAGACCACACACTTAGCGGCTTCTGCTGAACCCAGGCCACGAGACGTCATGTTCGTGCTTCCCTGGGCCAGTTGGTTTTACAGGGACTTTTCTCAATACTGCCCTTATATGACTGTTTGTCATCTGGGTCATTTCCCTTTATGTTGGTGATGCCAATGAACTTTTCAGTTTCCTTCTTTTCACAGACGTTCTTGTTTTTGATGTAGAACACATTACATTACATAACATACTGATGTTGTGGCGCTGCACTGTCATGCATTTAGACTTCTCATGGATGAAACAAACTCGAATGCTGTTACAAGCAGTCTCCAATCCACCTGAACATGCTGGCACTAGTTGGGGAGGATACTACAGGAAACTCACACAGACAAGCAAACTGATCACTAATCCAGCACGTTGCATTCATAAACATCTATAACTGTATATCTGTTTCTGTAAAACTGTACATATGTTATACGTTTATGTATAAAGAGAGGAAGCGAGAGTGAGAGAGAGAATATATACACTCTATATCCTGTCTACATATATATTCTCAACTTTTTTCTTTTCGATTGAATACACTTGAACAAACTGATCGCGGTTTATGATAAACGGTGTCTCTCAGAGGGCTAAGATGTGGGCTTGTCTCTTCATTTCACAACAACAAAAGACATACATTTTGGGCTCATGGCATAGGGCCTGAGACTGAAACAATGGGGGATTTGCACCACATTGTATTGCGCCTCATGGTTTCCAGTTTCATCACTCTCCTGTGGTGTGAAGTGCTCCACCTGTGTACACACCGTGGGTCAAAAGTGGGCTCCAGTGTGGAGGAGCTGTGGAGGGAATGTGGGTGTATTGTTTTGGTTTCACCCTTTGCCACGGTGTAATATTACTACTATGAGTGCTGTTGGTGAAGTTTTATTTAGTTCAGTATTCTCATTGTGTGTCACCTGTCTGTCTGTTCCTCTTTTTTGTTGCATTTCTGTTTCCCTCACTTTTGTAGCAGCTCTACTGAAGATTAATTTTCTCTTAAGAGACCCGCCGTGACTCGTCTCAGGTTTGAGATTGCCTTAAAATGTCTAAATGTGACCTGATTGCTCTGGTTACTCTTCAAACAACTGCTGCAGGGGCAGAAGATGCTTGCCGCGGGGAGTGAAGTGGTGTGATGATGAGCTGATGCGTGTCAGCACGTGATCCTGTGGTCAGAAGGAAACCATATAAGCATGGGGAGATGAGCCTGTTGTCAATGTTAGCAGTCAAACTACTCAGACTAAGAGGCAGAGACGTGACTTGGAGGTTGTGTCTACGTGTCATCACTCACTGGGTGAGAGTTTGTATTTTTTTAAATCTGTGAATCATTTCATTTACACACAGGCTCCATTCAGCCTGTCAACTTAATTATTTTAGATTTTGCTCTTCTTATTTAAACAAGGTTTCAAGGTTGTAGTGTTGAGTCTTATACTAATATCTCCTGTGTCTTTACAGATAATATGGAGGAGCCATTTACAACTTTAACAACCACGGCATTTGATTACACTTCAACTGAAAGTCTCACTTTGGTATGTATATCTACTTTATCAGCTGTTATTTAGCCATATAGAAAATCGTGATGTGCTGCTGAGAGGGTGACAAGACATGGAGCAAAACAAGTTCTACGCTGTCTGTACGTTGCCTCATAAACCACATGTTGCAATATTTCTTTGATGGCTGTTTGAATTATTATTTTGACATAAGAGTACTGTTTAAAAAAGTTTATTCTCTAAAGTAAAACCATGTCAGTGCATTTTGGGAAGCATACGTTCTAATTTCTTTCTGTTACGCTTCCGTTTGTGAATTCATGCACCTCAGGTACAGTAGGGTAATCTTACACAGACATCTGCAGGATCCTTAAATGTGACATTCACTGCCACATCAGCATCAAATTTTCCATTGTCTGCGAAAACCTAAGCTCTAAGCTCCTCACCCCATCGTTTATCTCTGCCCTAAATCTAAACCCGTTGCTTCGGGGGGTACTGTGGCAGCGGGCCCCCTTTCTGCAGCCCCTGAGGATCGTTTACCCCCCACCCTTCCCTCCCCCACCCCTCCCTCCCCCCTTGGGCTTGGATAGCAGCAGGAAGTTGTGCAGTAGTGTGGTTTCTCCTTTGCAGACACAACACCTGCCTTGGCAGCAGTCTTTGGTTAGCATGCACGTCACAGACAATGTTTGATGTCATGTGGCTGTGCTTTCTGTGTGTTTGGAGCATGTTTTCCTCACAGAACTTGGCATCTTGGCTCACAACAATTAAAAGAGGAAGCAGAATGTCTCCACTGCTCACATCCTATTTGATACCATATCATTTAATGTGTTTTTGTTTGTAGGACACCAGTGATTACAATGAGGGTCTCGATGGAGGCATGTGCCAGAGGGACTGGGTCAGAGAGGTTCGTAGCCAGTTTGAGCCGCCTTTCTTCGGGATCATCTTCATCCTCGGTGCTGTGGGTAACCTGTTGGTGGTCTGGATCTACACCACCGTACGAAACCGCCTGAAAACCATGACCGACGTGTACCTGCTGAACCTGGCTGTGGCTGACCTCCTCTTCCTGTGCACGCTGCCCTTCTGGGCTGTGGACGCCATCAGTGGCTGGAGCTTTGGCCTTTGTGTTTGCAAAGTGGTGTCAGCAGTCTACAAAATCAACTTCTTCAGCAGCATGCTGCTGCTCACCTGCATCAGCGTGGACCGCTACATCGCCATCGTGCAAGTCATCAAGGCCCAGAACCTGAAGAAGAAGAGGCTGTTCTACAGCAAACTGGCCTGCCTCGGGGTCTGGCTTGTGTCTGTGCTCCTGGCTCTCCCCGAGTTAATCTTTGCCCAGGTCAAAATCAACCAAAACCTGAACCTACCCTCCTGCACTCTGGTCTACTCCAACAACATCAAGAACTGGACAAAGATCCTGGTGCTGTCCATGCAGATCTGCATGGGCTTCTGCCTCCCTTTAATTGTTATGATTTTCTGCTACTCTGTCATCATTCGCACACTTATTCAGGCCAGGAGCTTTGAGAAGCACAAGGCCCTGCGAGTCATCTTTGCTGTGGTGTTTGTCTTTGTTCTCTCTCAGCTGCCCTACAACAGTCTGCTCATAATGGAAGCCAGTCAGGCTGCCAATACCACCATCACTAATTGTAATACTGTATTTAGTTTTGATGTGGCTGGACAGGTTGCCAAGAGCCTGGCCTACACTCACGCCTGCCTGAACCCATTCCTGTACGTCTTCATCGGAGTGCGGTTCAGAAAGGACCTCAAGAAAATTTTGGCTGTGTGTTGTGCTGGTCTGGGCCACGGTGGTCTCAGCAAAACACAGGTGGTTCCCAAACGTCCCTCAGTCATGTCAGACACAGAAACCACTCCTGCCCTATCCCTATAAATGCTGATGTTGCTGAAATCCTGAGACCTGAGCCTTTTTTTGACACGATCATACTTGTAATTTTGTTCTTCATGACATTCACAACATGCCAGCGAAAAGGTCTTCACAGTTTATATTCATGGTATTCATACTCCAATGGCCCATATTATCTCTGGAATCACTGTGTAAACTGTATATTACTGTAAATACTTGTGTTTAAATGTTTTTTTTAATTTCCGTTTGTTCAATTTGTATTTCTTGTGTGCTGCTGTAACTGAACAAAAAACCATGACCTTTCTGTTTTTAATTTTCATATTAAACCTGTGTTCTAAAGAAATTGAAAAATGCATTCTGCAGTTTATTTATTGCCACAGCCACAAAAAGCAAGCTCAGATGCTCCGCGGGGTTTTATTTCCTCTGCAACTCAACTCACTGCGATTAAGTGATAAAAAGGTCTGCGGTGATTAACCCAGACATTGCCACCTCCACACTTTAACTGCACCTTGTCGACCTTGACCTTTGGATTATTTGGCCCAAAATGTATTCATCTGTGGATGCTAACCTGAGGAACAGCTTCACCCAGTTTGCTAAGAATTCATCCACACTGTATGTTGTGCACAGTCACACAGGCTCACAGGGGGGAAAACAATATGGTGTTTGTGGCTACAGCAATGTGCAGGGTCATGGGGGGATGCTGGGTAGTTTTTATTACATATACTACAAACAATGATGAAAGTGATGAGCTCAACAGACAGTGATGATGCAGGAGGAAGTGCTCGAGTGTTTTTCGCCAGTATAACGTATCTGGTGCGGTGAGAAACCCTGTTGAATGTGACCACCGAAATCCATCATGTTTTCGATTTGACGAGACATCCTCTCATTGATGGCCTGTGCCACCGTCTGTGCCAACAGTCTGATAACTGCTGAACCTTTGTCTGAGTTTGGCTGTGACTATGCAGTTTCATAGTGGATGTTGTTAAACGAATGCCGACTGTTACGTCTGATATGAATAGTTTCCCACAGTGGCTTCACAAACGGCTGCAGCTGAGACAGTGACAGACAGACAGACAGACTGACAGACTGAGTGGCAGACAGATGTCACTGCCTTGAGAATTCACCATCTCGAAGCACAGGATTTCAAAGCCAGCTTACAAAAGCCATACTATGCACGAAATTCAATGTAGCATCCAGCAGGAAAGCTGCTTTTATCTTGTGTGGCCCATGCCACTAAAACTGAGAACATCAAAGCCATGCAAGTCGAAACGGTAGGCTGGTGGCCCGCTTTTCATTCCATTCTGATGGGTGAGCTGTGGGCGATGTGTCGCATAATCACAGCTTCGCGACACCTCCACACGAAACTGCTTCAATCAATCTGACAGAAATCTGAAACTAGGAAATAAAAACAAAGATTCAAGGCAGAGATTTGGAGCTATTCTGACCATGTCATCTCCACAAAGCCAAACAAAACAACCCTATAGAAACACATTAAGATGACACAAACTGAAAAGTATAAATGTCTCTTCATTATGTTTTGATATTTGGCTCAAGTAGGCAGGGTAAAACACATGGGGGAAGAAAGTGAGAGCAGGAAAGTACACAAAGTCTCACAATTGAAAAAAACAAAACCTGGTGTGTTTTTGTGGGCACAGAGGTTGAACCACACAACTGCAGTCTACCTGTGTGAGCCAGGTGAGACCACATGCTGTCACCCCCCCTTCCTTGCTCTGCGTCTTTCTGTCACGACAGGAAACCATCAGTCAAGAGTAGAACAACATGTTCCTCTTGGGGCCTCACTGTGGATGTCTTCAGGGGCCCAAGCAGCTCTGATGGCTGTACTACCATCTGGACAAGATTGTATATCACACTTTAATCTACAAACCTTCCATTCTTATTTCTCGTCTTTATAAAAACAATAAATGTTTCAGTCTGCTGAGCAGCCTTCATGGATCTGATCTCACAGTGCACCAGAAAAATGCCTCTTCAGAAAAGAGAAGCTGCAAAAATGTGTCATGCATTTTGCAATATGATAGGACAAGTCATCATCATGTTTCAAAACATATCATGAGATTCAGTGTGGTTTCAGTTCGACGAGAATCTGCTTCGTGAGAGAAACGACAGGTTCACATCATCTTCAGTTTGACTGGAATGTGAAATGCAGAGTTTTGTGATTTGAGAGATGGATATCACATGATGTTTAAAGTGAATCTGCTGATGTGTGGTGGGGATCTCCCTCATGGCCACACACTGTATAACCAGCAGGTATGGATGGCGATATGCGTACAAGACTGTCCCCTCAGGGTGTAAATATCCCTGTGGAGATCTAGAGCATCCTGGTGCAGTAGCAAAAGGCAACAAAATTGTCTTTGCTCCGTTTGCTTTTGCACTGGACCTCTTAGAGATTCTTTGGCAGCTTTACTGTGTTAAAATGTGCAAAAGGTGATTATGTTATTGCATCAGATAACAACATGTTCACCCAACATACCTCAAAACATAATAGAATAAAGTATGATAAACTATCGCCTCACATCCATCCATCAGTTTACCGGCTACAGAGATTTATGTAACTTCATACCAAGAGTGAGGCTGCCAGGCTGTTGCATGGCACACACACACACACACACACACACACACACACACACACACACACACACACACACACACACATACACACACTCTTTTCTCACACACTCATCTGAGTATCGGCATGTTTTTTGGAGTGTGGGACCAAACTTGTGTACCCAGAGAAAACCCACAAAGACACTTTGATAGCATCACCAGACAGACAGGGCCCTTGTCTGACCCAGGAGTTAAAGTCAGGTCCCTGCTGTGAAGCAACAGGATTATGTGCCATCTGTTTCCTGATATGTTATATTTCCCTAACCCTAGCCCTTCTTCTGTTTTTTTGCTTTTTTTACTGTATGTAATAGTTTAGTTTTAGTTACAGTTTTAGTTTAATTCAGTTCTGCTTTGTTGATATCCGGAAGGAAATTGAATTTTGCAACAGGCATCGCAGACACAACAGGCAACATTAAACGATCATTGGTTTAACATAACGCGACATAATGCAATAAAATGCATGAAGATACAACTGTAATACAACTGTTGGGCTTAATGTTCTAAAGTGCGTGGTAAGAAAGAATGTGCACCCAATGCAGTAAAGTGCATTGTGCTACAAAATAGAAATTTAAGTGCATTTAAGTGCATTAGCCTGAGAGGTAGTATGAGGTCTGAAGAGAAACCTAACCCAGAAGATTAAACCTGTCCATGGAAACAGGAACGGAAGAGACCCTGGCATGCTGTGTCAAAAATGAAGTAGAAAGCAAGAAAAGCAGTGAGGAGAGGACACAGCCCTGTGGGGCTGTGAATAGCATGTCATTGGATCTCACATTGTGATCGATCTGAAAGAAAACCCAATAACCAGTCAAGAAGATTTGTGTTTAAATTAAAATGTGAGATAAGTTTCTCTGCAAGGAGATAGAACTGTATGATACTGTAGTCGGGCAACAAAAATCTGCCTTCAGTAGGGACAGGCCTACTTCACTCTACTTCTGTATGCAGTGACATAATGATTTGGTTCTTGAGCAGTGGAAAAGCAATGTTTTTTTTTGTTTTGTTTTTTACTGATTTGCAGCTTTGGATGTGAACCAGCTCCAAACCAGCACTAGCACTGGAACCAGTTGGTGGAGAAGTTGTAACATAGGCACGGTTTGGGGGACCATAGTTCAAGTCCTGGTGTGACAAAGGGAGTTTCTGTGTGGAGTTTGCATGTTGTCCTCTTCTTGATTCCTCCATGATAAGCCAAAAACAGGCACATTTAGGCCAGTTGGAGAGTCATTGGTGTGTGTGTATGTGTGTGTCCTGAAATGGACTAGTGACATGCCCAGAGTTTCTTCCTCACATTTGTTCTGTGTGTGCTGGAATAGCCTCCAACAGCCCTTTGTGACACTGTTATGCTAAAAAAGGCTAAAAAATAGATTAATTAATTACACAATTACACATTTGAACTGCTCAAATCCATTTCTATGATATACATTATTCTAAAACATACCATTCTATAAGTTTTTCTCTTTGCTCGTGTTTGTGTATTTTTCTAAATTTCAGTTGGGCAACACGTTAACACCTGTGATGCACCCTCTTCCAGTTCTACGTGACCTTGTCTGAAACTATTACCAAACAGAAACTGAGAGGTTTTGCAAGGGAAATCTGTCTGTGGTGGAACTGCAAACAATGATATCTGAAACATGGTGGGGGGCCCCAAGTAAGCATCCTGTGTATGTATATCTTCCGGAGTATTTACAGCTTGTCGATCACCGTAGAGGAGTATGGAGGAGTAAGTCCAAAAAGTAGCACAGAGGATTGAACTACAAAGTACTTTCCTACACGATCCAAATGAGACCTACATAAAATCCAAACAAGTTATAATTTGAGATTTAACCCAGAAGGACTGCATCAACCTGTCAGTCTTTAAGGCCATTGGTTGTGTCGGCCACAAGGTGGCGCAGCATGCACAACGGAGTCCTGGTGTGTGGTTCAGTTTTCTGGTGGAGTCGACACACACTCGCAACTTGGAAATGAACGTGACTCCATCTAGTGGCAGTCTGGATTGGAGGCCGTGGACGTCAAGTTTCAGGAGGTTTGCAAATGATTCTCGCTCCCAAAGAGCTGCACTTAATAGACAGGCAGATTGATTGTTCTCCGTGTTGTTAATATTCCATGCTCCTCATTATCTTGCAAGTGAAGGTCTACAGTAATCACCGCATGGGAAAACGTGAGAAAAGAGAGCAGAAGTGGAGTGCGTAGTGAAGAATGTGAAAGACTCACAAGTAGAGCAGCACCTGTGGTTTGGGAACATCCCATCCATCTTTTCTGCACAGGGGGAATTATGAGAGTGTGTGTGTGTGTGCGAGAGTGGGAAAAAAGAGGGATGGAGGGAGGACGTGTTGGACTTCGTGAGTAATGTAGAGACGCAGCGAGCATATGTGACCCGTTGACATTGAGGGGGCTGCAGTCTGGTTTCCTCCGGCCCCGGGTCTGATTCTGTGCCTGGGGGGACGCAGGCTTACCGAACAACAATGGCCCTCTGGCTGCGGGCACCATTTACTACCGTAACAAGCCACAAATGGCTCAGCATTAAAGTTGGGGTGTGGCTCGTTGTCAAATTTAAAGCACATTGTGGAGGAAATAGAGAAATGGTGCATGTGAGCCAGGAAATGGAGGAGGAGGGTGATCCTTTATCCAGGCAAGCAGGATCTCCAGTCCTCTCTGCGGCGTAAAAAGAAATGTAATGGAACTTGGACCTCCACAATTTCAGCCCAAACAGGGAGCCTCTTATCGTCCGCCATCTCTCCCACAGCTAATATTTCACTTCAGCTCCCGGGCCCACAGAATGAGAGACGTTTCCATTTCATGTCAGTCATTTCCAGGCCTGTGTGTTACCTGTGTGGTGATAAGTGTTTGACTGACTGGGAGTGTCGTTAGTCACTGTCCGGCTGCGAGTGACAGCCGCAGATTGACGCAGATGATGAGAGGAAGAGAGGCCCGGGCGACAGAAAAGCGCGGCTGATGTAGGCAGAGGGGGGAGGAAACACATTTACACACATATAATGGCAAACACAAAGCCGTGCACAGACACATGGATTTAAAGAGAAGGATTTCTTTCTCTGTAATGACACGATACAGGGAACTGATGCTTCACATCTTCCTCATTTGCGAAAATGTTTTAACTTTCTATTATATGTGACATTTAGCAGGTCTTTAATGCTGAGGTTGAAGCATTCCTATTCAGTTACACCAGTAACAACAAATTTGATCTTTTCATTTCTAAGTCATCACCACTAAATAAAAGGAGGAGGTTTCCATAGAAGAGCTACATTATTCTGTTTTAGTTACAGGGATAAAAAAACAAGGTTTTGATGAAGTTGTTAGATTCTATTTCTTTGTAATTCTCCTACTCATCATTATTATCAGGTCAGTTGTAAATTAGGTCCTCTGACAAATACATGAGGCCCTGTAAGAAACTGCTTTAATTTTTTCTTAATTCAGCAGCAATTAACTTCATAATAGAAGGTCTTATATTAATGAACTGGCTCATAGCATTCTCTATAAACTCTAGTTTGATAAGAGGAGTAAGTAGAGAGGCTCGTAGACCTCTGATAAAATTCATTTTGGCCTCTTGGGGGCAGTGGAAACAAGACGTGATCACAATATTTATGTATTTTAAGCTTTTAAGTTGCTTTGTCGACTAGTTAGCAAACAGTTGTTTCATTGACATGTCCTGCAAGGCTTTTGCTATGTCTTATTGTGCCATTGTTCATTTGACTTAATTTATTTGGTTCATTTGACTTAAATTTTAACAAGACACGACACTAAGTATAGGAATCGGTGTTGCTGATAAAGACTTCGAGTTTATTTTCAGGATAACAGTCAAGTTTTTTATTCATAGTACTTTAAATATTTCTTCTAAAGTGAAGATCAATTTAACTCGACAAATTTTAACTCAACAAATTTTAATGATACTGTGACAATTGTTGTCAGTGAATTTGCCATTTATTGTGATGGAATTGATCAAATGAACAATCTTCAATTGCTCTCTCTCTCTCTCTCTGTCTCTCTCTCTCTCTCTCTATCACACACACACACACACACACACACACACACACACACACACACACACACACACACACACACATTGAAAACATCCATCACAGCTTCTGCTTGTGCCAAGGGCAACACCATTCACTCTCACACTCACAAGGCCAATTAAGAGTTTCCGATTGGCCTAAACATGTGTGCCTCTGGTCTTTGGGAGGAAACCCATGCAGATACTGGGAGAACATACAAACTCACAGAAAGGGCCTCGGTCAGGATTTGAAGCAGAGTTTTGGGCATTATTCACCAAGCTGCCATGTTGCCCCACAGACATCATATAAATTGAGATTCCCACCTCACTTGTGAAGTTCCCCTCGATGAACCGTCTTGAACTATTCCTCTCGACCCCTGACATGATCGAATCTCCAAATGGGCCCAATTACAGGAGAGAAGCTACAGAGATACAGTAGTACTGATGAAGACGTAGATCTCAGCTAGGGATGAAGTTTGCAGCTCTGTTCCAGGCCTTCAAAGACAAATCACAACACCCTCAAATTTGCTTTCACCATTAGTCTCACTGTGGGCCGACCTGGGGAAAACAACCGGAAATAAGACAGCGCTGCGAGGCCGAGAAGTTCAATCTCTTGACATCTCTGGAACATGTTTTCACCCTTGCGGTCTCTACCCTTCCTTTTACCTCCTCTTCCAAAGGCGAGGCAGTAAGCTGCGAGATGGATGGGCTGAGCGTTGCAAAGGTTTCCAAAAGCGAACAGAGTCTGACTGCTGCTCTACCTGAGGAGCAAAAACAAAAGAGCCATCTCTACCTGTAGGACTGTGGGAGTCGAGGCTTTGATCTGGACCAGAAAGAGAGAGTAGTTTGATGAAATATTGATGCTTTTTTTTTAACTGTGTCCTGTGGGAGCTCCGTCTGCTCTCAGGATGTGCGCGCTGATCCACAATACTACTCCGTGCCTAGCTGGATGAGAATGGACTCCACTATCTGGCTTCTAGGAGCCTTATTGGTCCTAATGGGCCTAATGATGACCCCCCACTCTGGGTCTGCACTTGTCAGGGACTTTTTATTTTACTCCTTGCTGATCAAAAGAAGAGGTATTTTTAATCAGTCCACACCTATTGCAAAATACACAAACAAGTGATGTGTGTCTGACAACATCTTAACAGAATCTTGACAGCAAAGCCTGTGCATGACTCAAATCTTTATTTCAAGTTGGATGTTTGGATTTTTTGTGGTTTTGCAGTTTGCCCTTGAAACAATGGTGCAACAGTGTTAACAGCACATGTTTTATACATTAACAGATTCATAACTAGAGAATACTATCCGGAAAACTCATCTGGGTTAATTTAACCCGAGCTGCACGAAAATCAAATAAGTCCTCGTTTGATGCCAATGTTAAACTTTACAATCAATAATTGTCATCTGGTGATAACTCCATCTCTCCATGTTCTTACCCACTTTGTATTCAGTGGTTTTGAGATGTGCCAGAGTGTATCTCCATCACATACACAACAAAAGCAGATAAAACACTCTGGACAGGTCGCCAGTCAATCGCAGGGCATACACACACACACTATCCAATTTAGAGTCTTCGATGGGCTTAAGCATGCATATCTCTGGCCTATAATGGTGGAAATGATGCAGAACGTGTAAACTCCTCAGAGAGGCCTTCGGTTGGCATACGAACCAAGGCTCTTCTTCTATTCACCAAAAAAACTAGCATGTCACCCTTGAAATAACTCTAACAACCAAATAAACAGTGGAATATTCGATGCGTCTGCTGCTCACAGTGCCCATGAAGGCTTTGCTAAACCCAGTATCAGTACCATGTAATGTGATTTCAACTGGCCGCTCAGAAACTTTGATTTGAGTTTGCGTGAGTGACCCACATTCTTAAAGCAACAATGATCTCTGTGCACTGGAAAAAAAAATCGGAATATTGATAACTGCCTAGGGTGCTTTTGTCTGAAAGTTAAGAGAACCAACACACTCCAATCAGACGCGTGAAGAGGGTGAAAGTCGAGGGGGTTGGATTTATCACTCTCCCATGCTCACGTTCATACACAGAGATAGGCGGCGGGACATAATGACTTCTGTGCGAAAAAAGCAGGGCGATTATTTAAACTTAAAGGAAGAGGAGAAAGAGGCAGAGGGGAAGTGGGGGTCTTAGGAGGAGCCAGGGGCAGGAGATAGCCTGGGAAAGGTCTCGCGTTTAAGTGGAATTAACATGCTTTTCCATTGGAGTCCATTAGATAATCATATTCATACCACACAAGGCTCCAAACCCTCTCTGTTTCATTATTCCCTTTTAATCCAGCCTGATAAGGGGGTGCAGGCGTCGTGGTTTTATTATGTCGTCATTTGGATTCCACATGAAATCCCTTCGGGATGTTATCACGGGGAAATTGCTTAAATGGCCCAAGTGGATATAGTTTGGCGTTTATTATTTCTGACGGATTCAAAATAACCGCAAATATCCCTTTCTGGTTATTGGGGGCTGAGAGTCTTATCAGTCATTCACACTAATAGCTCACTCAAGCCACCCGATACCTCCGGCAGGGGGGGAGGAGGAGGAGGGGGGAGCAGGAGGAGGGCTGTGTTTAGTGTTCCTGCGTGTACAAGTGTGTACAGGTACGGTAGATGAGAGCGTAAAGGAAAGGAGAGGAGGAAAAACCAACATGAGGGAGGGAACCCAGTGTGTACACAGCTCCAGGATGCCTGGTGCTCTAATAGACTCCTGAGACCAGAGGTCACTGGAGCTCGACCGGTTTGTTTGTTTGACCCCAACTCTCTGATCCCTGCAAACAGGCCCGGTGTCTGGAGGCTGTAGACATTTGCTACTGAGCACACTTACGCATGTAGCTCTATTATCACATCATCACCCCAGATTAATAGAGTTATATTGTTGGAGTACACACACTTTGTCTTATGAAGGAACTCGTGACCACCTTTATTTACATCTCAAACATACAGTAATTAAAGAGATTTTGAAAGATAACTACTAAAATAATCAAGTTGTTAGGATAATGTGTTGTTGACAGTCAGTGACCCCTTAATCCATGGAGGTTGACATTGTGTTTGATTTTGAATAAGTAAACTCTGTTTATGTGCTTTGTGGAGATTTTAACAGTGTGGGTGGAGGTACACTATACAGACAATGCTGTATGATGGGTTTTGTAGCTATAGAAAATATCCAGTGGACATCTATTACACTGCACCGAGTCCACTGATCTATAGCTGCAGCTGTGTGACCCCCCTGGAGGACGGTCTTACTCTACACGGGTGGAGCAACCCTCCTCTCCGTCAGACTGCACCAGTATTCACACTCGGCCTTCATTTTGACCTCAACTTCACACCTAAGACGTGTCATGAATGCACTTCACGCAGTTGACGGAAAAAACAATGGAAATCAAGCTGCTAAAAGTCTGTAAGATACTGTCGAAAAACTCTGTAGTGAGTGTCTTTGTTTGGTTGCAAGTATATATATATATATATATATATATATATATATATATAGTAATTTATGTGATTATAATATCTAGATTTGTTTGAGGTTGTGCACACTTTGCAGCTCATATTTTTGGATATGAACACACTTTATAAATTGTAAATACACATGTGGAACACACAGCTGTAACAAAAGTCAAAACAATACATAAGCAGTTTCCGCACTGTGAAAACAACTTATTTGGCCATTTTGATTAAACGTTTCGGGTCATTTGCCTCAACTCCTACTTAACATTTTAATTGCATGCTACTTTTTATCGAGTGAAACACTCTGGCATGAAGTGAAGACAGCTCAGATATTTCTCAGAGCGCTGGCTGTCTGCTGTGAAAAACACAGGAGCGCCTGTCATTCCTCTGTTCATGCAGCCAGTGCATTTCCAGCAGTCACATCTGTGTGGATATAATATGCTTATTCTGCCGTATCCATTTCACAGTGACATCTGTCCAGCCGGCAAGAATTAAAGGCAAAAATCCAAATGCCTACACAAGACTCTGCCAAGTATTGATTTACTGTTACTCGTGTAACATACGTGGACTCGCTGAGCACCACATATTAAACCAGTGAGATCACAGCCCTCGGAGTTGGGAACGCTCTGTCATTCGGTCACTTTCTGAAACATAAGCGCAAGGATTTTGATCTTTCGGATTTCTCGATTGCACTCAGAGTGCTGAGAGTGACAATATGTGGGAGTGTGTGTGTGTGTGTGCGTGTTTGTGTGTGTGTGTGTGTCTACCTTAGTGAGTACACCTCCCTGTCTGTAGATCTCAGGATCTGGAACAAACAGTAGTTCCTTCTTAATTGGGGTGAGATCTGGGGCTTACAGGGGGCCAAGAAGGGACCCGAACCCCCTTTTTTTCTCCTCCAGAATCGCTTTGGCTACAGAGGTGCTTTTGATGTGTGCTTTGGCTCTGCGAGCCCTACTCTGGAATATGTTCTTGGGAGACCATTGGTTACTTGCCTCCAGGCAGAATCTCAATCCCCAGGATCCTGGCCCTCTTTGATGAAATACTTTCGGGAGCCGCTAACCCTACTGATGCCCGTGTGTGCATACACACACACACACACTCCTCCTCCCTCTTCCTCCCCTCCCTCCTTTACCCTCTTGTTCTCCCCAGCACCTCGCCCCCACCTCCACGTTCCTCGGATTCTCTTTGAGAGATTCATAACAAGGACTTTATCTCTGTGTAGTCCGGGCCAGATGAGCACCGTCTGACAAACTGACAGGAGAATTAGTCGTGTCTTACAGAGCACCTTTGACTGTCTCCTCTCCCTCTGCCCGACTTCCTGTCGTTGCGGACACGAGCACTTTCACCATATTGATGCTGATTTATATCACCGAGCGAGTGCAGTTTTATTTTTACTCATGACCTTGTACCCTGTGCCTGAACCGAGATCTAATGTAACTTCTTAGTATCTGTATAGACAAAAAACAAGTGTAATAATATGTGAAAATGTCGATGTATTGACAGGACGAAGGGCTTCGTGTGAACGTGATCATGTTTCCACATTATAGAAACACCATTACTGCATTTAGTACCTGTTCTACTTGCAATAACAATAAAATTCTGACCTAATCTGAATTTATTGATGAATCTGTTCAAGTGGATGCCATATGACTTTTTCGCACCAGGATACTTAAAATAGTTAACTTAAAAAAACTTAAACTTAAAAAACTTTTACATCCAAAAATCCACCTCCATATTATGACAAATTCAGAATCCAAACGTTTGGAGGTTTATTGATGACACAGACGCTGACAGCTGTGACAGCAGCTCTCCGCCACTGATTGATTAAGACAGTAATTAGTCAATGCGGGCTTAATTGGCAGCACGAAACTGCAAATATCTCTTTTTTTTTCACGAAGCTGCCTATAAATTATGGACTTCTCTGGTTTTCACAGTAGCTGTGTGTGTGTATGTGTGTGTGTGTCAGGATAAATACACCAACTGTGTCTTGATGGACTTGACCTCTCGGCCACACACACACATTCAAATCCTGGTTAAGCGATTAACTGGTGATTTTCCTCTCCAAACTCCCACCTCTGCATTGATTGAAACAGCACCCTAAAGACCTCTCTTACCACATAATTTCCCTGTATATTGATTATGTATATTGATTATAACCTAACCCTACAGGAAGGCCTCCCTCCGCTTTACCCGAGCATTAGGTATCACTCTGAAGGCTGCGCCCGGGGGGACTGTTTTAAATCGACAGCTTCCAATACGAGAGAGCAATCGCTCCATCATGTAAATGGGAGTTTTTACAGTTTATAATTGATAAAGAGGGTGTGAAATACCTGGATCAAAGCGTATAGAAATACAGCGCTGCTGCTGAATATGATTGCTGATGAAAGTGAGCTCATAACAGCAATACAAACGTATGATTTTACGAGCTAATTTACCTTTATAGATGCAGCATAAGGCAGGAGTGGAATCATAATAGCATACAAAAAGTACGTTTTCAGACCATTTGATGTCAAAGCATTCTGTTCTGTTGATGATCATGATATTTTTGCCACTTTGTCAGTTGCTTTGGATAAATGTATTAAGTAATACTTCAGTTTCCACCACAGCCCAAGCACTAACATGTTTAGGCTGATTCATGACCCTAAATTGACCCAGGTGTGTCAGTGAGAGTGAATAGGGTGTGTGTGTGTGTGTGTGAATGAGTGTGTGTGTGTTCTGTGATGTCTGTGAGACCTGTCCAGGATTTATTCCCTGCCTTCACCCTATGAGTGCTAGAGATAGGGTCCAGCAGACCGCCATGACACCCCAATGCACGAATGAATGTAATACAGCTAATGTTGTTGTAGCCTGTAAGTTTAGTAATGAGGACAATGCAAAAATGCATAAGAAGCAACATATTTGTAGATGAACTTGCTATTAGCATCTTTGAATTTCCTTAAATTAACTTAAATATAATGTCTTTCATGACACCAATGATTGTTTGTTGGGAGAGAATACAGTATGGATGAAAGATAAGATGATGGATCTTGTGTGTTGCTCTTTTATGTCAGCATTCTACCTTACCATAAAATCACACACACACACACACACACACACACACTCATATAAATATGCACAAATGCGCACAGATCAACATGTTTGTTGCCTTAAATGACATAAAATCAGTGACAACATGATGCCTTTTATCTGAACGGAAAATTGTTTGTGACAGTTGCTCCCTCTTGTAATACATACAAAAAGAGAGTAAAAACATTATTTATGAACATTATTATTCAAAGTTTAAATCCAGATGAGCAGCATAAAAGCACATAGATTTGCACTGTATTTTATATGAATAAGATGTAGATATGAAACAGAGATATGTTCTGTAGATTATAGATTACATATATATTACACACTTTCACAGAGCAATAGGACAAAAATATCCTTGTAAGGACTGCAAATACTGCAGGTTTATACAGACACAGATGGATAGAGAAGGAAAACACAAGCAGAAATGAAGCCAAAGATACACACAATTCGTCACTAACAATTTTTTTCAACAAGGAAAAGGAAAAAGTTCAGTCTGATGTCACTTTACTATCAAAATAAGATAAACCTCTCTTAATCCAAAATGTGCCAAAAAAGTGGCCAAAAGTTTGAAAAAGCTGCTTTAAATAAAGCAAGAGGGAGGACAGGAAGAAAGAAAAGGGGTGCACAAAATTAAAAAAAGGAGGGAGGCAGTGTGAGCAAAGGAGGGAGCAATCCGAAGGGAGGAGTCAAGCGAGGGAAGGAGCAGCTGGAGTCCCACACTTCGCCCTCTCTCCTCTGCAGGAAAAACACGCTCCAAACGCACCAACAACAACTCTCCATGCGCTGGGACATCTGCAGGGCTGCAGCTCCCGTCTGAGGGGCTCAGGGTGTCGCTCCGAGGCTGAGAAGGAGCAGAGGGAAGAAGAAGAAGACAAGAGGAAGAGGCAGCAGCAGCAGCAGCAGGAGGAGGAGGCAGGAGGGGAAACTCTGCCTGCGCCGCTCCGGAGAAGTTGGAGTTGGAGTTGCGCAAAAAAAGAAAAGAAAAAAAAAGAAAAGAAAAGAGAGAAAGAGCCGTCCTAGCAACTCCACGGGCACATCTGCAACTCAGGGGGAGAAGCAACCGAAGAGAGAAGACCTCCTTTTTATTGCAAAGAAGAGAAAAAGTGAAGAAACAAAAAGAACTCACCCCCAAAGAGAAGAAGTAAGTACATTTACGCACGCAGGCGGAGTTTGGATTTGCGCACTGTTGCGCGGCTCGTTGTGTGTGCGCGTGTGTGTTTGCGTGGAAAGTTAAGTTGAACGGGCAGAGCTCCGTGCAAAGTTTAGATGTAGACATGAGGAGGATTAGGAGGAGAAATGGCAGCTCTCCCTCTCTCTCTCTCCCTGCTCTCCCTCCTCCCTGCAGCTGGGAGTGCGCTCCTCTCGGCCTGACTCCGGCTTACTCTCGACGAAACACGCACTGCTGCTCAGAAACACTGCAGCAGATGTAGATCCCGCAGACAGATGTGCATTTCTACAGAAAACGAGTCATGGAGTGGCGGGAAGTAACGCAAAAGTTGCTTTTCGGTGGTTTAGAGGACGGAGAGACACGTGTAAATCTGTGCAGACTTCTTGAACTTCTGAAACTTTACTGGACTTCTGCAGTGGGGGGTGGGAGTGAGTGTGTGTATGTGTGTGTGTGTGTGTGTGAGAGAGAGGGAGAGCGTGTGTGTCTATGAAGGGGGGTCCTGCATATTTATGTGCATGTGTGATCATATTTCAGTGTCTGTTATTGATTCAATTGATATTGTTGCTGAAACAGTTGCAGGCTTCTTGTAAGTTTATTTTGTGCAGATTGACCCTTGACCTTTAACATTTAGGCCTGTTTAACTGTGTTGCCAGAGTACTGGGAAAATTTTTTTGCATTTTATAACAATTAAAAAAAAGTCATTAGAGAAGGTCAAGGCATGCAAAGGAAATTTTGGTGAAATGTGAATATTTTAATATTAAAAATCAGATTTTGCACATAAAATAAAACATACAATTTGCAGTGTGTCCGTAATGTGAAGGAGCTTTTTGATAATTCTGGAGCACCTCCATTTTGTGTGTCTTTAAAGAAGAGCGTTAGAGGAATCCATATCAATCTGTTTGTTTGATTTTTGAAGTTTTGAAATTACTGTGCGGTTAATGTGAGGAAATGTTGGATGAAACATCATCATCATAGCATGTTTGAAGGCATGTGTGCATGTGTTCAAATGAAATATAAGCCCATTACAGTGGGGTCTGTGAGCTCCGCAGGGGTCCATGTGGGGAGTTTTATGGGGCCTCAAGCAAAATTAGAAATAGTGTGAAGTCACTAGAATTTAAGGAAGCAGCACAGCCAGGATTTATTGCAATTAAAAATGGACAAGAAGGATGGATTAGAATATTAACACAAGAATAATAAAGCAAATTTGTGCAGGGAGAGAGGAAATAAAAATCACTCTCCAACAGGAGTCTGTGTGTTGCTCTCAGTGGTCCGGGACATGAAAACGTTTGGGAGCCCCCGAGCCTCCACATGTGCGGATATTTGTTTGAAACTTTCCCTCCTGTCCTGGCCAGCTGTTCCACATTTTATCTGCTTGTCTGCTCTCGGGTTTCACACAGACGACCACGGTCCGAGCTGCTCAGCCATGCGGTGCAGCTCAAATCCTCTCCTCTTTTTTTTTTTTTTTTGACACTTGGCAAATTATTAACGGGGGTCTGGCCGCCTTGAGACGAAGCAGTCAGCGAAACACACCAAACAAGATGTTTAACAGCGCAAGTTCACACAGATAAAAATCTCCTCACAGCTATTTTTATGAGCCTGATGTTCCATCATTCATCCTCACTGTGGATTTGGCTTTCAGCAGTTTTTTTTTGTTTTTGCAAGTCTCGGTCTTATTAAGTCTAATGGAATTAAAAAGGAGCTGTCTCATAAAGTGTCATTTAATATGTACCCTGATTTATTTATAATAACAAAATAACATTTCGCAGGGCCTGCGAGCAGGGAATAAATCAGTGTCGTGTCAGTGATTCAGTCCCGAACATGGAAAATAATGAATAGACGGATCAGGCCTTAAACCTCTCAGATCTATGGCCTAATATTTTGGAATTTAAAATGACACCTCAGCAGTCATTTACAATTACAGATTTCTTTGTCATTATTGAACAAATGCAGATGTATATTGTCTTTTGCATGTTTTTCTTTTTGTGGCTTGTGCTTGTCATTAAAAAAAACCTGACATTTAAGAATAATTCAAGCATAATTCAGAGTAACCACAGCATGATTATTATTTGAGGCCTTAATTATATTATGACACGATTTTCCAAGTCAAAGCTGAATGTGAGATGTGACGTATTTTCCCCGAGACGTAAAATGACAGTGATTAAAATCAAATTTGTCAGATGAGACAGGACCCTGACATTTGCGGATTAAATATCCTGAAGAGCAACTTTTAACACAATTAATAGTGGATTCCTGTTTCGGCACAACATGTGTGGTGTCATTATGTTTTACACGCACGTGAAGCAGCTCCGCAGCACAGAGAAAATCACTCTCCGCTCATAAATCTGCCTGGACCCCGTGACAGCATGATTGGTCGGCAGGAGGGATACTGATGTCAAACAGGTGCACCTTCACCCAAAAAAAAAAAAAGGAAAGGGAAAAAGGAAAAAAAAAACGGCGTTTTGTCTCATTATGATGTAGCAGCGGCGGTGATGAATGCAGCAGCGTTTAAGATGCTAATCTGCCGGAATGAGATGCACAACTCGTCCGCTCGCCGCAGCCGGCTAAGATGCATCACCGGCTCCTCCGGGCGGAGCAGCAGCCGGATAACGTTTCCGTCTGCAGGAGTCGCTCCCGTCAGATAGGAGCAGCGTTCAGCAGCAGTGTGCTGTTTTTTTCCTCTTTTTTCTTTTTTTTTTTTTATAAATCTCAGATTTAAGCTTTCCCCTCTAAGAAAAATTATGCACGGCGACAGTGGCCGAGTCCAGGCGTGACCCCGCGACCTGACAGAATGGGGCCTGTCGTGTTAATGCAGCCAGATGACATGCTATTAGCTTTTGAGGTATGGCCCCCTCTCCTCTCCTCTCTTTTTCTCTCTCTCTCTCTCTCTCTCTTTTTTTTAGGGCCCTTGCAGTTGCAGCTGAAGGCAGGTTGTGTGTCCTCAGGCCTTTCGCACCCTGCAGGAAACTAAAATACCTGTTATCAGGGTTGTATGCAGGAGGCCCTAATGAGCTGTGTTGTTGTGTTAATGCTGTGACCTGACACCCTCAAAGAGGTGGCAAACGTTTTGTTAAAACGAGAGTAACGTGGGGAAGTGATTTCCTTAAAGATAATGAGGATTGTGTTGGCGTTTCAGTGATTTTTTTTTTTTGTCGCTTATTTTAAAGAATTACGCAGAGGCGTGAACAGCAACAAATAGCCTCAAAGACATAGTGCGGCCGCCGAGGCGCAGGAGAAAACCTCCTCTGTGGTTTGATTAGCTGTTGCTTCCCATACGTATAAGTCATTGTGGTGGTTGAGGCCGATGGCCCCCGAAAGAAATCTCCCACTTTGATGATTTGCTACTTTGATATGTTGACATCAAATGAAACAGACACAGTGGGGAAAGAAAGAGGACTAAGTCAGACAGAGGTGGTGATTGAGGAAAAAAAGGGGCTGTGCATGAGAGCGGACGGAAGTGTGTGTGTGTGTGTGTGTGTGTGTGTGTGTGTGTTGGTGTGCTTTGCGAGGAGAGCTCTGAGAAGTTGAGGCTGAGATGGCAAACCTGAGAAGCGTCAAAACGTCTGGATGCATTTGCGTGCGAGCAGAGACAAGAAGGGGTCTTCGGGTGTGCGAGGGCTTCTCCTTGGCCTCCTAATCCCCAGGCCCAGCCATCCCTTCAGGGCATGCCTCAGATCTGGCTCTCTGGCTCTCCACGCGGACGACCCAGCTCCGCCAGCGGATTTAATATGCTATGTGTTCCTGCTCCCCCGGCTCCCCTCCACCTCAACCATCATTGTCCCAGAGCGGGACCCCCGCTCCCTGCTTCAAGGAGCCTGCTAAAGGCACCTTTCAAGCCGGGGTGATGTCTTTGGATAAGGCGCACGCAGGCACGCATGGCAGGGCGGGAGGGGGTGGGGGGTTGTCAATGAAGAGGGTGTGAGATGTAAGATATTGTACTGTAATTTCAGATATGTATATTTCAGGTGTTCAGAGATGTTGAGAACAGTGTAGTGACACAACAGGGCTGCACCACAATGTGCTGGAAAGGCAGGCACACTTTCTCTTTCTCCTTCTGGAAGAGGCAACTTTTTTTGAAAGAAAAAAGAGGGAGGTGGTGGGGGGTGGAGGGGGCAGGAGTTGCAGGAGAAGAGGGCTGGTTTGTTTTCCGTGGCTGTGGCCTGGTGGAAACTCTCAACCGGACCTGACAATTAGTCTGGTCAACTGCTCTCCCAGAGCGAGGCACAGATGATGGCAATAAAAAAAGAAAAAGGGGAAAAGGGGGTGGAAAGGAAGTAAATTTGATTCAAGTGATTTGAATTTACGATCGATTAAGTTGAGTTTGACAGCTTAACATAAGCCCGGGTGTAGGTCATGGTAGGTTTTTCTCTCTTTTTTTTTAAGTGCGAGGGCCCTAGTGTGTGTGAGAACGCAGGGTGTGCGTTTTCTTTTCTCACATACTTGAGGAGAAACAGGACAGGTCGCGCCTGCGTGCGGGCTCCGATCCTCCCCTCCTCTGTTTGCTGTAGTCGCCGTAAAAACGTCTTTAGGTCTGCGGTGCGAAGTATCGCAGCAAGAGGTGAAGTGCTTTGCTTCTTCGTGGACCCATTTGCTTGTGGCCTGCGTGTAAATTCAGGCGCCCGAAGACGCAGTTTTTCCCGCTGTTGCTGCAGATGTGGCTTTGTGTCAGCTTTGATGGGAGCTGGTTGTGGCATCCGTGAGGGGGTCCGTGGAGAAGGGGTGGGGGGGGGGCAGATAAACTGGTAGCTCGCTGTGAACAATGATCTGTCACTTACCCCGATGCTCCGAGGTGTGTGGAGCCATGACTCAGGCTCTGAGATACACATGATTCTTTTTCTTTGCCCCCCTCTCGCACTGAAATGTGGAGGAAAAAAAACGCATTCTGTGTTGAACTCCCATCCTCACTTCATTAATTAACTTATGCATTGTCATGCAGTACTGCTCACAATGTGAACCCCCTGTGTTTGCAGTCGCATGCTGCTCGTGGTTGTCTTTCTCCGGGGCGTTATCCCGGGGCCTCGCCGCATCCCGGAGAGCAGGTCAAGGAGGGGTTTATTGTTTGAATGTCAAATGTAAATCCCAAGGTTAATACCTGAAAGAAGCGCAGAGTGCAGACATTCTCTCCCCTCTCCAAACATGTTTAGATGAGTACCTCTTCCCCCACTTTGCTCCTTCATTTCCGTCTGCTGCAGACTTGGGGCAAGTTGGGAAAAGGAGGGAGGTGGAGGTGAGGGGGTCGGGCATCTCGTACAAACCCCTCTAGTGTGTTCTCCTCTGCAATGAATGCTAACAGAGCCTGGCTCTAATAAAGCCTCATCTCAGAAAAACAAAAGGGGAAGTCTACTATCGGAGCAAATTTCTGCCCCAACCTGAAAGAGCCCTCCTTTGACAGCGCAGCATTTGAAGACTAATCGTTTTTTCTCATGCAAAGCACGCTGTTTTAAGAGCCCGGGCCGTGGAAAGAGAGGGGGCTGTGTTTTAACAATACTCCGCAGGGAGTGAGGAACAGGGTTCGGGGAGGGGAGGTAGGCTGCGGTGGAGGAGGAGGAGGAGGTGGGGGATTCCTCTCTCCTTTGCTCCTCAGACAAAGCCCAGTTCCTTTCAGGGTTGCATGGGGGGTAGGGTTGCGTGGGGAAGAGGAGGGAGCATCCCGGAGTTTGAGTTCCTTGAAAGAGAGAGAGAGAGGGACTCCAGCCGTTTTTAATGACAGTTTGTCACTGCGGCTCCTCCACCTTCCAGGGAAAATGTTAGGCCAGGCCTTGCAGTGACAGCCCTGGAAAGAAGTGGGCCTGAGAAAATTTATAGAGAAACAGAAATATTAACGTGTACATGGGGCCCTAAAACGGCTTTGGCTATTCCTGCCAGACTGGTGTTTTTATTAAGAGGGGTCGACATGCTTTGGAAATATATCTTATTCATGAAGAAAGCCAGGTTAGACTTCCCAAAGAATTCATTATATTCCCCCAGATGCGGCTTTGCGGGTTGCAGCCGTCCCTCGGAGGACGTGGAGCGTGGAGCGCGACATTGTAAAGCCTCCCTCAGTGGGCACGGGAGTGCGAAGGGGTCCATTTGTCAAAGGTGCTGGAGTCTTTTTTCCCTCCTCAACACTTTCCCGGCTCAGTCTCAAACTCATTGTCTGAGCAAAGGCAGGACATTAGTCACCGCAACGCCACGGGAGCCTGCAGGGCTAAGGACCAGCGCTCTGGAAACCCGGGCTGGGACGGGGAGCGAGGGGAGGAGAGAGGGAGGAGGGGGGATAGGAGGGGAGGGAGAAGGTGAGAGCAGGGCAGGAAAAGCAGGAGGAAGTGTGGGGTAGACAGAAAAGTGAGGAAGAGGGAACTCGAGAGAGCAGAGCATGTCTGTGGGAGAGGGAGAAAGACCATGGGGGGGTTAGATGGAGTGGAGTGTGTAGCTCTACCTCAGGGCTCAGTGTGTAAGCCCCTGTCTACCCCCCAAAGCTGCTTTCACAAAGAGATTTACAAGACAGGTCTCCGGTGTGCTTTGCTGCCCTGCATTATGAGTGAGCGAGCGAGTGTGCAAATGTGAGAGTGTGAGTGTGTGTAGCTGAAATTGACTTTTTTTTTGTCCTTCTTTAGGATTTGTTTGCTCTCTTCAGATCATCTATGCAAGACAGATATTCACCCACATTTACCAAACCAGGCAGGTCAGACTCTAGAACAGCCCCAGTGGAGCGGTGTGAATAACCTATTCCCCCTGGTGGCTGTGTGTGTGTGTGTGTGAGTGAGTGTGTGTGTGTGTGTGTGCGTGTGTGCGCGTGCATTCATGTGTGAATGTATTTCACCGATTCACACATACAAGGGATGCTGTTAGCTTTTGGAATTATTTATAAAGCCTGGCTTTTGTGTGGCGCTCTAAGTCCCTGTCTCCTCCCATTACTGCCTATGACTCTACCTGGGCTTCCTTCAGCCTCCGAATGCTCCCTCAGCCACCTCCCAGCACAAGGAGCTGACTTTGGTGTTATGTCTAAACCCCTTGTTGCTAGTATATAGATTTATATGTTACATACACACATACACACAGAAAGATATGAGATTTGTACAGACACTGTTAAAAACCCAAATTGGACAAAAGTGAAGACAATATGTTTTTAATGTTCTTTCTCACAGATTTTTGTATCATTCTGTTACTTATTCCGAATTTGATGCCAACACGAGGCTTCTAACAAGTTTGGACAGCAGTAATAAAAGTCTGGGAAAGTTGTGGGAAGCCCCCTACTCCCCCACCAACTCCACCCTAAAAAAAAACCACCTGTTTGGATAGATTCATGGGTAAGCACGCTCACTGACAGGTGAGAGCATCACGCTTGGCTATGAAAGGAGCATCCTGGAATGGTTCAGTGGCACACATTCGAGGATGTGAGTGAGGTTTAGTTCTTTGCTACACACGTGAGGGTGTGAAGGATGTTACAACACAGGGTCTGGAGTACTTGTCAGTCAACGCAGTTCATCTGCAAACAATTGCGTTCTGTTTTTATTGCCATGCTTTAAACACCATTCCAACATTTTTTTTAGAGTTGGTTTTTGTAGTTTTCTCATTTAGACTGTCATAATCTGCAAAGGCAAGCACATTGTGTACACTTCAGAGAGACACACGAAGTTCTGCCGACCCATCCCATATGGCCCTAATTACCCCGTAATCCAGGAAAGTTTTTTTCCCCCCCCGTGTTTCTTGCACGGACCGAGCGGGGGTGAAGGGTTTTAGTGTGTTTGAGATGGTTTATGTTAATGTTGCTTTTATTGAAACAAGCTGGGATGTGATTATAGTCCCGCTTGGTACGTATGAGCAGTGAACTGCTCTAGTTTCCCCGTCTCCCTCTGGCATAGAGATCAATGCAAACCAGCTAACGCAGGGTAATAAGCCATTAGTACACACATTGTTGGAGAGATTTACATACATCGACCCGCAAACTGATAAACTAGGCTCCCTGTCCTGGAGGTAAGAATTATTGTGTGTGTGAGTGATTAGCTGAATGAACTCTCGGGTAGATAGAGTGTGTGTGAGAGTGCATGTGTGTGTGTGTGTCCCTACGACTGCCAGTCCTGTGTGATAGGTGCCAGATTGCGTAGCTCGGAGCCAGGTTGTCTCTGCTTGTCAGGAGAGTCGGGTGGTGGAAGAGCAGGAGGAGGAGGAGGAGGAGGGGAGATGTGAGGATGATTACACTGTACACAGTTCCTCTGATCTGATTCATCACTAACTGTCTCTCCTGCGAAGGGTGAACTTATTATCCCTGTCTCAACTTCCACCGCGGAGCCAGCTGCTCTCCATGCTTCCCAATTAACCTCAGGCACCCGTCAAACGCTCCAATTAAGGCCTCCTCCTCCTCCTCCCTCTCTTCCTTCTTGCAAATACATTCGCCGGTTGTGGGAGCACGCGGCGACCGGCGAGTGCGTGTGTTTGTTTAGGAGCCGTCCTAAGCGATGGAGCTCCCAGATTGATCCGAGGCGGGATTGCAAACAGCTGAAATGCATAAACACACCCAGATGTTTGGCTTCCTTGCCATCACGTCTCGGGCCCGAGGGGGGCTGCTGTCTAATGACAGCTTCGCTCCTTGCTGCTAATGCCGGCGATGTTCAGGGGGCCATTTTGTGTGAGCGTGCTCTTTGGAGTTTACGTGAAGTTTTCTGTCACGCACACACACACACACACACACACACACACACACACACACAGAGTGAAGTCGGGGAGGTGGGGAGGTTTATGGTGTCTCGCTCCGGCATTGCGGGGTGTGAGATTGTCTCGGTATCTGAGTTGCATGAGAGTTTCTCAGTGAGCTGAGAGTTTCCTCCGAACTCAGCCTTTCAAAATCTGAAGTATTCAGCTGTGTTTTTGATGCATCAGTGTCTGATGAGCAACAGCTTGTATATATATGTGTGTGTGTGTGTGTGTGGAGGAGTGTTGCTGTAGGTGGGGTAGAGGTTTGGCAGCACTGCCAAATCCTCAGAGACTGCCTCTGTGTATGTGTGTGTGTGTGTGTGTGTTTGAGTGTGTGTGGAGACAGCACAGAGGGATGGGAAGTGTGTGTGTGTGTGTGTGGATCTGTAGCTGATATGAAAGTGAAGGGAGAGAGTTGTCTCCCTACGCTGCCGCGGGGAGAGCCGTCAGGGAGCTGGAAGTCTGCGGGACTCCCTCTGAGCTGCAGCTGGCTTTGATCTCATACCTCCGCTGCAGCACACTCCACCTTTCTGTGGAACACACCCCCACCTGCCACCAGCAGACCCGCAGTACACACACACACACACACACACACACACACACACACACACACACGCTCAGAGTCCAGGCCAAAGCCCACAGCACATCTCGTCACTGTTGTAGTCAGGGTTCGACGTCCGGAGAAAGTGCTTTAAATTTGATCGACTCAGCCAGGTTATATTGACTCACATGACGCTAAGATGGGGTGACATGGTGGAGGAGTGGTTGGCACTGTTCGGGTCCTGTTCAGTCTTTCTGTGTTTGGTTTTTCTCCTTGTGTGAGCAGACACCTGCAGCACCATTAATGTACAATGTTCTCATCTTTCTGTTATTTCAATAGAGAAATGTTGTTGTGTCCAGCATTTAGTAGTTGTTTGTTTTGTGCACTAATACACAGTGATGCAAACAGTGAAAATTAATACCTGTTTCACAGAGGCCGAGATAAGGGACCTGAACAACTATATGAGACCTGAACAACTATATGAAAAGAAACCATTACATCTAGAATTATTCACATTTTTGAAGCTGAGCTCAGAGAATTTGGATTTATGTTCCTAAAATAATTCTTATTTATCAATATTTATCAATTATTTCATGTATGAACCCTCCATATCAACATGTAGAACCTATAGTGAAGAGAATGGAACTGCAAAGCCACACTGACAGTATTGGGCTGCAGCCACTGGTTGTTTATATAATAAGTTAATCTTGTGATTAGATTTTCTCATTCATCTATAAATCATTTAATTTATGTCAGAAGAAGTGAGAGAAAAAAGTTCCCGCAAAAGTTTCCAGATGCCTTTAAATGTCACAAATATTCATTTTACAGTGATATAAATCAAAGAAATGTTGGAATTTTTTAAAACTCTGGAGCATTCATGCAGTGAGCATTTCAGCACGAGATAATATATAGAGCTTGGAATAATGGTTGGTCAGACTAAACTGATGAAAATAGACCCATTTCATCATCTGTGATTCACTGTGCTGTTTTTTTTTTCCCGGACAGCGCAGCCACCTCATTAAAACCATGTTGCGTGTTCTGCCTCCCCCTCTCCCCTCCCGTCCATCTCTGACATGTTGAAATAAGGCTGAGGTGCTGATAGAATGACCTTATTTTAAGGTATTTTTCAACCCGTCCGATGACAGATAAGCAGAGCACGATGGATACAACAGAATCATCCGTTTCTACATCTGAGGAATGTATGACCCAGTGTTAACCCTTTTGGATCTGTTCCCATCCACACAGGAAGTCTAGCGTTAAAGCGATGCCATTTCTTCCTTTTCTCTTTCCCTCCTCAAACCCCTCCGCAGCCCCCTCCCCTCTCTCCCTGCATTCCTTTGACTGACTGCGGCACAGTTCAGGACAGCTTCATTCAGCATTCCTTTACATGCCGATTGCCTTTGCCCTCCCCTCTTATTTTTTTCAAGTCTCCCCCTGTTTAGGTCCGGCTTTATCATGCGAGAGCCAGAACAGCGAGACAACTTCATCTCATCCAATTTTCACCCCTTTAATTCGGTTTAAATGGCATGGCCGCGAGGGCCAGAGCGGGAATTAATAAGAGCCAATAAAGCTCGCCACTGGGGCATCGAGGCCAGTCTTTAAGTAAACATTATGACTTCTTGAGGGGGGATTCAGGGGCAGCACTTGATGAATTGTGGCGGAGCTTGGGAAGGGCTAATTTCTCACTGATGGGGCTGGCTAATAGGCCTTGCTTTGCCTGGCTGATTGTCTGCTGGCTTTATTATTGTGCATTATCGCGCTGCCCCCTGGCTGTTGTTAGCGTTCGGCCCCGGAGACGGCGGAGCCCGTCATTAATCACAGAGCAGTGCCAACTCACTCCGCTCCAACACTTATCCCAATGACGCGAAGGAAGGAACGGAGGGAAAGGAAGGAGAGAGAGAGAGAAAGAGAGAGAGAGGGGAGTACAGTGAGGACAAGCGAGCGGAAGAGAAGTTGGCAAGATGAACGATCTGATTTCACCAGTTAAATGTTGGCTCGACTCTACTACGAACTTGTATGTCCAGGATCAACATCACAATCAACCGACCAACAAACCAATCAGCAGCACTTCATATGTGCATAGCCACTCATAAAGGAAAGATAAAACAGCAACTGTAGACTTTTAGCCTGCTTAGCTTAGCCAATGAAGCAAACATTAGCCAACATCTATTGATATCAGTTCTTCGCCCATTTTTCCCATTCGCACATACATTAAGGTGGCCCAGTAGAGGCTCAGTGTATATGCACACCCCCAAAAATGTTCTTCAGTCTCTGAAGAACGAGATGCTCTTCGTCATTCAGTAGCAGCTTGTGTGAAATATGGATGTTTATCTGCATGTGAGAAATGCTTCTGATTGTTGATCCTGGACAAGGTTATTGTAGTTGCTCCAGGGACAATATTTACAGACCATGTGTGCAGGTTCTCTCTGGTGCTGTGACCTGTAGCTCTATCTCTCAGCTGCATCAAACAGTGATCTCTATTGTTACATACTGCCTTTTAAGGCACCGCGGATAAGAGAAGTGCAGAAGTGTGAAGGCCCTATGTCAAAGCCATACCTGCTGCCACTGCACTCACGCAACATGACCATCTGTCTGCTTGATCCTTTCCCTTTAGTGCACGTGTGTGTGTGAGGAGGAAGACGAGGAGGAGGAGGAGGAGGTGGAGGAGGCCGAGAGAGACGTGTGTGTGAGGTTTTCATCAGTGCAGGAATTTCTCTTCCTCCACGCATCCCCTCCCAGGGGTGCCTCTCTTATTTATGTTCTGCACACAAGTGATCGCGCTCGCATACTGAGAGACGTGCAGAGCACCTGCCGAGTCCGACTCCTATACACACCGGCAACACAGACGAGGCAGTCCCTCTCTCTCCCTGTGCATATACACTCACACAAACACACACACACACACAGCACATGCATGCATGTATTACATAGGAACTGTGCTCTGGAACAACACAGCTTAACGTGTACTCTATTGCTTCGAGAGCACGGTGAAATATGTCACCGCACTCTTGTTCTGTCGCGGCGTGTTTTCTCAAGCTGCGTACGTAGGAAGAGTGTTTTCAACAGAGATGAGAAATCGACTGACATGATACAGACCTCTGTCTTCTTCGCATTATGTGCCATGTGCATGGGCCATTCCACTGCGAGCTGCACACAGAGGTTTTATGATAAACTGAATTTCAACAGGCTGCGCAGATGGGAGCAGCGTTTGTCGTCAAGTACGGAACAGTACCAGCAATCATTAAAAGGATTCCCTCAAAGTTCAAGTAAAAAGTTTTCATTTTACAATCTTTTCTTGAATATAAAGGGTGAGACGTGAAGGTCCTTCACTAGACGTTGCATTGTTCGCCGTGGCCTGCAGTAAAAGGCTGAACAAGCATCTTTCCTTTCTTCTCAAGAATCAGGAAAAGTGTCTGATCAAACAATGGCTCCGCGTTTTAGCAAGGGAAGAAAATGAATAAAGTGGAGTGTAGGGGAAACCAAACACTGCATAACTGGGCCACCGCAGCAACAAAGCAGGCTGCGATATCCATTGTCTCAGGGCTCAAAAGCCCCACTTGCCCTGACACAAGTGGCTCATGAACAAATGCAAAGTCAAAATAAATAAACAATCTAATAAGCGGGGGGCTGTGGGGAAAACACGCAAGATTTCCATTGTGGCGCACGCTTTTATTCCCCCCTTATCTGCTGGGTAGCGAGCGCAAAAGAAGCATCGTGTAAGCGTTCCGATTACATCGTGCGGGTTTGTTACTCAGGAATGTAAGATGCACTCAGCTCATTCTGCGTCGCAGTGCATGAGGTCCCTCACCAGCCCTCCAAAGCATCTCAAGTGGAGAGGTCTGAGGGACCAAGACGCATGCGAGGATAATCTCATTAGCGCCGCTGAAAGCTACTGTTGGGCTGTGTGTAACACTGTTTGTCCTTGACAAAAAATATAAACACTGCTCATTTGCACAGGCTTTGCCTTTTATTTATTTATTTTTGTACCCCCAAACTTTATTTCAGGTTTTGAGCTATGGCCATGTGAAGACACTCCAGATTGTCCACGAATGTAAACTAAATTGAATACCTAGAATAATGGCATTAGTATTTACAATTTACAGCAAGAAAGCATCACAATGCATGAATCTAGTCTTTAAATAATCTTAACTATTTTGATACACAATTACTAATTAACGAAATGTTTTTGAGTGTGTTTTTAAAAAAAAAAGTCATATTTTTGAATCAGTTATAAGAGAAAATTATTTTCAGCTGAAATGACAAATTCAAATTGTTTGTTGCACTTTTGGTAGACCAAACTGTTCACTGATGAAAGTTGAATTGAGGACTTTGGGTCGTCTTTGGTCAAAAAAAGAAGCAAAATGATTGACTTGTTCAACACACCAAGCAATAAATCATCGCCATAAATGCATCAGCTGCAAGTTTTACAGTACAGCAGTAAAAAAAAGTTGTACTCCCCCATCATGGTCCATGTTGAAACATGTAAATGAGAAACAATCTGAATGGTTCAACCATGTCCCTGTATACAAAGGGTTGAGACGGCCCAGTGCTAAACCAGTTAGCATGTGCATATCTGGGATTTGATATGTGTGTGTGTGTGGCGGGGTGTGACTAATTCCTGCTAAATGGCCCTTACTTGAGGGGCTGGTCCCCATCAGCTGTAGGCCAGTCTTAGTGCCATCTGGGCACAATGTTAAGTTTCACTGAATGGGAGCCACAACCACCAAATCCCCCAGTCTCCACCCTCTGCACCCATCCCTCTTTGCCTTCCAGGGCCAAAGGGAAGCAGTTAACCGCACTGTTTGAACACAACATGGAAACCGACATTTATGGTTTCAGAGGGTCATTGAGTTTGGAAAGACTTCGTCAGGAGCCGGGACAGGTTGTCCAACCACTTCCAGCGCTTCCAGTGTCTCCTTAAGGGGCCTCATCTCCTCTCTGACCTTATCCAATGCAAACACATGCAGCCTGAGCCAGCGCATTCTGTTTTATTGCTAGATTCAGCTTAATCTCACCGAAGGGCTCAGACTCCTCCTCCCTCTTTGCCCCTCAGTGTTTTAGTTATTCCAGCTGTGCAGGAGCCCTGAATGTTGTTGGCATAGCTGGGAAACGTGCAAAAACACACATTGTACACACAGGGAAACATGTGCAGGCATGCAGGGGCACAGCGAGGTGCACACACACACACACATGCATGCATGCACACACACACATTCTCATGCTCCTCCCTTTCTTCATTCATTTTCTCCCCCTCTTATCCCACTTTTGCTCACAATCTCCCCTCAATCGTCTCCATCTCCCATCTCTCCCCTCCCCTCTAAACTGGCTGCGCTGCGGTGCGTTTGTGCGCCGTTGATAAGTCTAAGATAGCAGATCTCGGTGGTCGCTGATGTAATGATGATGAATGCCGCGGCGCTGCCAGTCTCCCCCCTCGGGGGGCCCTCGACACTGAACAGTCGCCCTAATGAAATGAACACAAATACAGTACCCGGTCTGTGAGGGGGGGTTGCCAAATCCAAGAAGACACTTCAAGAGTTTATATAAAAACGTCCCTGCAGTTTCCAAGTGTGCGTGTGTGCACGTGTAACACATTTGCAAACGTGCTCCTAATAATGACAGGACGCAGTGCAAGTATTGCACCTAAAGCAGTTCTTGTTAAGATGTCGCCTTTAACGTACAAAAGCCTGTGATTTTTTTTGATAGTGTTAGCAGTTGCATGAAGGGGAGAAAAAAAAGAAGATTTTTTTTTTCTATCAAAGGCAAAAGTTTATTTTTGTGTTTCACTTTGATGTGTACAATTTGCAGATGACTTTCAACTCGATGCCTTTGTCACCGAGGCGTATAATTTATGTTAAATTGATTTGCTTAATGTGCTTATAAAATAAGAATGTTTTTTTTTTCCGAGGGAACCGAATTGTGGTATTTTAAACTGGTTTAATCGCCTCCCTCTCTGTGTGGAAGGATTACAGCCGAGCACAAATAAAGATACACCCTCCTTCTCTCTCCTCTAATGGGGTGTAGGACAGACATTTCATGGGAAAGACATTAATATGAAATTAACATTTATTTTGGGGAACAACAGCAACCAGTGCCTCTAATTCCCTCCTTTGTGCTCGGCTTCTGTGTCACACCGCTGATGCTAATATGTCTGTGCTGCCTCGTGTAAATGTGCACAGAAATCTGATTTCCGCAGCCAGGCTTGTTTGTTTCCCTGCGCGAGGTGCTAAATGACAGTCAGACTGGAGATCTGGGATCTCTCCCGGTAAGATTAAAATCTCACTCAAAAGCGTAAACACGGAGGGACCGTCTTACATCACAGAGCGATCTTTCCACATGATGATGTCCTGCTATAAACACAGACACAAGCGAGTGTCTGAGTTAGTGAAAAGTTGGACGTGGAGGTGAAAGTGAGCAACACGAAAGGCGAAAGCGGAGACGGGGGAACATCTGCAGGATTGGGTGTGGGCGTCCAGGTCAGAGGGATTATGGGTGAAAAGGTCCTGCTTTTAATTGCTGCTTTGGAACTGTGGCCTGCCTGGTGGAGCACAAAAGGCCGGTCAGACACGCTTCAGTGGCTTGGACCCGTGAATATTTGCCCGAGCAGTGGAATGCCCTGCTTTTTCCTCCTCACCTCCCCTACAAACCACAATCCGGACCCTCGCGTTCACCACACTCTCTTAACTGTGCGCTCGACTCACCTGGGAGGACGTGCAAAGCATGCTGGGAGCTGTTAAACAACAGCTGTAAAGTGCTTTTTCCCCCTCCCTCTCACTACTTTTCCTCAAGTTCAGTCATTAGGATGATGTAATGACAGATTCAGAGAGAGCCTTGCTCTGATCGCGCACTAGTTTCCAGTATCTGCTGATGAAAGTGAATGAGTGAGTGGCACCTGTGATCAGTCTTCATAGCAGAAGTCTTTACAAATATGCATGTGCAGAAGTACAGCACATGCACAACGATTACCCCACTCACACTGAAGAGACCTCCGGAAATGAAAGCGTTCAGTCGATCAAACACACACAGAAGTGATTTGAGATGATATCTGTGCAAGTAGGACAAAAATGTCTTTGGTTTGGGATGACTGCTACACATGTACTCATGTGGGAGTGATTAGAGGACGAGCTCTTGTTTAATTCTGTTTTGATTGGTAAGGGAGTAATTGCATTGTGTTTTTTTTTCTCCCCCCCGTTTCTCGTTTTTTTTTTCTTTTCTTTTTGCAAGCCGGCAATTGCTTACAGATGTTGTTGTCGGGTCAGAATGGAAGACAGACTCTGGTTTTTCAGGGGGTTGGGGGAAAAAAAAACAAACAAAGCGCACAGTGTTTGTCTGAAGTTTACCCCTCACCACTTCCCCCTTGCCTGCCCTCCTTGGGGAGTTGGTAAAAATCACCCCCCCCTCCTCTTGTAGTTTCTGCAGCACTCCTCTGTTTGCATTACATCTGACTTTACAGCTGCCCTATGTATTCATACGTGTTTAAAGGGTGGAGGACGATTAAACAGTACAGTGGGGTAATTAGCCGCCCTTTATTGGAAAGAAAATGTTTGTCAGACTAAATATTTCCAGTAATTATCCGTGAATTATGGAGGCTAAGTAAAGGCTTTGTATCGGGCCAAATGAAGCCCGTCCTGTACTTTGTGTAAATGAGTGGTTGTTGTGCATCACCGGGCTGTCTCCATAATCAGAGACCTCCGTGACCTAGATAGAGTCGAGTCGGTAGACGGCCTCTGAGGTGCTGAACTGAGCAGCATGTCTGCTAGACTGTTGGCTGAACCCCTTCTAAACCCACAGACAGCATTAACTTGAACCACCTTTATTCTTTGAAAGAAAAATTGCCCGGCACCATGATATTCCCAAAAGGGCCTTCAAACAACCCTTGTTTTTTTAGGACTGTGAACGTTTCTCTCTCTGTGGTATCCCCTTAAGGTTTCTCCTTTCTCTGTGGAAAGACTGCTGGAGTAGGATTATCAGTATATCCACAAGCTGCACTTCACTTCTATTCTGAGATAGAAAACCCAGGCAGGATGTCCCGCCTTGCCATGTTTATAGAGTTGTTGTGGTTTTTTTTTGACAAGAAGTCAGAAGTTTAGTGTGACATAGTGGAAAACGATGTCGGTTTTTGGATATTACTGTGTGGTTTGTGGAGAAAGCGGGTGGAGTGGAGGGGGGGATCAGATCTGCAGACCAGCAGATCAGAGCCCAGAAGGTTTTAGTTAAAATAAATCAAGGTGAGCTGGTGGATTGACCTGTGGTCTGCTCGGGGCATCATGAAACGTGAGGAATGGATCTTGGAAGTTTTTGCCTCACTGAGATTCTTAACAGCTTCTTGAGGAACTCCATTGTTGGAGCGTTGAGCAGAGATCAAGCGAGAAATATTTCAATTTCAAACCAGATGCGTCTGCTCCAACCACTGATTTGCTTTTGCTTTCAAAAGAGGAGAACAAAGTGTTTGCCCTCACTCATCCTCCATCTACCTTCTCCTTTCTCCTCCAGTCATCCCGTCTCCATGAGGTGTTGAGGAATGAGCGATCGCCATGGAAACCCAGTCCCAGGCCAGTTCAGCAGCTGAGAAGAAGAAGAGGGTGGAGACCATTGTGGCGACCAAGGGCTCATCAGCACGCAATGACATCAGCGAGAAGGCGGTGGCCTCTAGTACCACGTCAAACGGTAACTACTTAACTGTAAAGGAGGTTTTGGTCTTTTAGTCAGTTAAATAATCTCATCATGGATATGACTCAGGTAAAACGTAGGTTTGTTATTGTTTATGTTTCTTTGTACCCATGGTCTCACAGTAGTCTGCTGGAGTCTATCTCCAGCTCACAGAGGGTGGATACCTGTCCAGGCTGAGAATACGCCCTGGACAGGTTGACAGTCCATCACAGGATACACACACACACACACACACACACACACACACACACACACACACACACACACACACACACACACACACACACACACACACACACACACACACACACACACACACCCACATACCATTCACTCTCACACTCACACCTAGGGGCAATTTAGAGGTCTTCCATCAACTTAAACAAGCATGTTGTGGGACTGTGGGAGGGAACCAGAATACCTGGAGAAAACCCACACACACACTGGAGAACGTGCAAACTTCACCTAGAAAACCCCTTGAAGACAAATTCTATATTGAGACATGGTCAAAATTTACGTTTTTGCAGGAAAATTCCAGCACCAACTTCAAAGAAGCCCTTGTCTTCGTTTGCACAAAGCTCCTCCTGCAAAGCTGTGCACCTCCACCCCAAGGTCAAAAGTTAAAATGTGGAGATAAACATTTTTTTTGCTCTTTTTTTCTTGAAATCCCAAATTTAGCCAAAGTCGGCGAGACTTTACACACTGATGCATTCCAGACCTCAGTGAGCTGCAGACGGAGCTTTGGCGACCATACGTCACCTGTTATCACTCAGTAGATTCGAGCACCGGGGACCAGGGGAGTGTTTTCTTTGTGCTTATGTTCTCATTGCTTTAAGATGAATTTGTCCAAATTCCAGCAGCAACGTCTTAAGACGGACACAGATCTGCACACACGTTTCTCATGTTTTCCCTTCTCCTTATTCTTGTGGTCCAGAGAGAGTTGCGTACAGACTCTCACTGGTAGCAGGGCTTGGCATGTTTACATAGCAATGTCTTCGACACACAGTATTAAAAGCGGCGTGGGGCTCATGGTTCCTTTCATTTTCAATGCAGACGCTCGTATGAGGAATCTTAGATGGCTGTTTTTCCTTTTTTCCTCCTCTTGGCTGGAAAAGCCTTGGAGCACCAAGCCTGAGTCATAACAAAAACCAAAGTTGAGATCACTACGGCCGGAGCTGCAGCTGTGCTCATTAGCAAGGAGAGGATTTGGAGATTTTTGGGGTTGCCCCCCCCCCCCTCCTCTGATGATGTCATGTATGATGAACCCTGAGTGTGAGGAGGAGACAAACAGTCCAGGAAAGGGTAAATAAGTTGCAGCAACTCGCCTTCCATATGGAAGTTATCACAGGAAGTGAGTAAGGTAATGCATCCTGAAGCTTCTCGGGAACACTCTTACTCTTACTCACTCCCAGATGGCCAGCACTGTTTTATTAATTAAAGGGCCAGCGATGGTGGGGCGGGGGGAGAAAAAAAATTGTTGTGGAAAAAGCATGGATGTAATTTGGCCCTGTGATTGTGGATTTTTCTCCGTAATGTGCTGGTAATTTTTTAGCTCCGTTGCACTCCCCAAAATACAGTAGTCTCATAATTCACTCGGCGAAGGGCGGGAGGACGCTCATCTGCGCAGAGAGGTCCCCTTTTTAGATCCCAATCTCGCTCTTGGATTCAGGAGATATCTTACACATTCTTTGTGTTGTTATAATTACGGCACATTCCCAAGTCGCCCCCAGAACTCATAACCTCTTATCAGGTGTAACCCTACACTCGCCTCAACTTTAACCCCCGTAGCCCCTGCCCGACCGCCTCCATCCAAACAAAAGGTAATTGTGAGCAGCTGTGGAACCCCGGCGACTGGTTCTTCTTATATAGGAAGGCCCCGGCGAAATATTTCCCCCCTGTCATGCAGAGCAGCGGCCCCTGATCTCAGCGCGCTGGAGACCCCGTGGAGAGCTCAGCTACAATAAGTTGTGAAAAGTGGGGAATGAGTGGGGCGGGGGGGGCAGGTGGAGCACACACGGGCGGATGTTTGACTTGGTCTTTCCAAAGTAAATCTGTGCTACCGAGAAGCTGTGGTTTGGTTTGGCCCATCAGTGACATTAGTAAGCAGCGCGTCAGTGTAGAAACTGGTTTAGCCCAGAAATATAAATCAGGGGTAATCCTCAACTTGTCTTCCACCTTCTCCACCTCCTCCTCCTGCTCTTATTTGTCTTCCATCCACCTCCCCTCACTGCAAAGTGTTAGATCATTTATCTTGTTTTAGAGTTATTAACTTATAAAATCAAACGGTTCACGTCTTATTTCAAGAAAGAAACAAACTATAGATTATTTCACTTGTTTTAAGTTAGTTTTTCCTCAAATTTAGTGTTTTTATCTTGTTTCTAGACTTCCCTTATTTGCAGTGTAGACTGCACATAAGGGTGGAAACTGGTTTAGCCCAGAAATCTAAATCAGGAGTAATTCTCAACTTGTCTTCCTCCTCCTCCTCCTTTTCCTCCTCCTCCTCCTCCTCCTCTTTCTCTTCTTCTTCATCGTCTTCCACTCTGTCTTCCCCTCTTGTCCCCAGTCTGTAAGTTTTGTCCCAAGTTGAGCAGGCCCGGAGTAATTATTGAGTCCTGGTAGAGCGTTCCCACATGGTTGGCTAAATGGTGGCTTCATCCTGTGTGCCATTCATCTCGGTGCCCCCTCCTCTCGCCCTGACAGCTCAAAAGAGCCGACTGTGCCACAACAATGCTGTGATTGGTGCTCCCTTAGAGAGAGAGGAGGGGGTGGAGGGCGGTTTGAGGGGGTGTGGGGTGGAGGGTGCTCTCCCCTCCCACCCTCATCATTCGGCAGGCAGGTGGACCACAAAGTCCCCTGATTCTTTTGTTGGGTAAAAAAAAAAAAAAAAAAAAAGAAAAAGGGAAAAAAAAGATGTCCGTGCCTCTTGCCTGAATAAATCCTGTCGTCATGGGATAATTTGGTAATAAGAAAAAAAAGTGGAAAAAAACAGGGGTTGGGGGCAGAAGGATGGGTTATTTGTAGGATGAAAAAAGAAGAGGAAGAAGTTTCTGGGTTGGACTTTTACGATAAGATAAGAGGACAGAGATGGTTTAAGTAATAGGATGAGGAGCACAGAATTGCCTGAGATTGCTGTTTTAACATGACAGAGCGTCTGTAAAGCGACCTTTTAGTGGTCATGCTAATAAAAAAAAGGGCCGAGAGGCAAACGCGTTATAAGCCTCAGAGGGCGGCGAGTGTCTGGCCCGTTCGTGTAGGTTACCGGAGAAATCCCTAAGCAAATGGAGAGCGTGGCTAAAGTGTTTAGAGAAGAAAAAGAACACTTGACTGCTGCAGGGAGGGAGAAGAAGAAGAAGGAGGAGAAAAAGAATCTCCTGATGGGAAGAAGAGCGATACAGAGAGCGGGGGGAGATAGGGGAAAGAGTGAGGGGCCACCTTCTTTTTAGGCAGCCATTTAAATGATCAACAGTAAATAGAGGGGAATGTCATCTGACAGAAATAAAGTTCCCGTTAACAGCGGGGATGGAAAGTAATTTACAGATACGCTGTCCCCGCCATCTTTGTGCCTCCCAGATAAGGTTTCATTTCAGAAACGGATAGGAGACATTTTCACTTACGGGCCCCCATTCTGGGACACCTGTGATAACAGCTTGTGGACCCCTAATTGAAAATGGGTTTCAAAATGGATTTTCACTTTTCTTCCTCCCTCCTCTCCCCCTTTCCACCTCCCTCCCTCATGACTAAACCCCCTCCACACCCCCACCCCCGTCAACACCCAGCTCCAGCCCCCTTTTTCTTTCTCTTTTTTTTTTCCCTTGGCGTTGCCTTGTCGTTGGCAGAGGGAGGCAATATTGGAAGGACAGGGGAGGGAGGAAAGGAAGGAAGGGAAGGGAGGGAGGGAGGGAGGGAGGGAGGAAGGGAGGCAAGGGGGGTGGAAATGGAGCGTTGGGAGCGGATCATCCCTCAGCCCGTGTCACAGCTTTGACAGCCGCGTGATCCGTCTTATTAATGAAATCATTGATCACTTGATGGGACTCATAATCAACTGTTTCTCCACTGTGTCCTGCCTCATCTCCTCCTCCTCCTTTTCCTCCTCCTCCTCCTCATACTACCTCCTCTTCCTACTATTTTATCCCTAAAACGGGACAGAGAATAAACAGAAACATACCAACAAATTCTGAGTGTGATGGGGATTTTAACGTCAAAAAATTGCAAGAAATGCCACGACTCTCTTAAACTCTCGACGGTTGCTGCTTCGACCCTGCTAAAAGGTGATGTCTGTCATCTGTATTTGTGCTGCATGTATTTCATGGGGACCACAGGAGGAAGCAGGGGCCCCTCCATGTTACCCCACTCCGGGCTCTGCCTGTGGGGGCTAATGAGAGAGGACTGATGGAGGGATAAGGGACCTCATGGGAGCTCTGGCTGGCCCACGGGTCAAACAGCACAATGGAGGAGGCGTTATAGAGCCTGACACACAACCCCACACAGGAAAACTGGCTTTTAGTGTCAAAGGACCCCTGTATGGTACATCAATTATACATAGAATACATAAAGCTTATTAAACGAGTGGAGGAAAATGCTTATTTATCTACAGGCTGTTTGCCGGGCGTGATTCAGGAGTTGTTGGGAGATGTACATAAATATATATTTACAGTATGTGTGTATCAAAAATAAAATCTACCTGTAGATTAGGGTTTGTAAAGTCACACTGGCCTCATGTGCGCACACAGTGGGTGTGCTTTGCTTGCGCTGGTGAGCCATAGCCATTTCATGGACCTCTGCACTGAAGGCAATTTCCTGCAGCAGCAGGGGGAGCGGCTTTGGCAGAGCCACCTTGCGGGGGCCTGAGGCGCAGGATCAGCTTAGCCTCACTGCTACTCAGGGCGGAGGGGGAACCACAGCTGCCCGGCCCAGCCTGGCCCCAGCCCGGCCCAGCACGGCCCAGCCTGGCCTCGCATGTCTGGCACAGCTCCGCCTGCCCAGATCTGCGCGCTGGCTCTGCTCCTTCACCGCCGGAAGATGCTCATAAGCCTGTGCCTGGAGACTCACGCACGTAGAGGAGATGCCGCCAGAGTTTAGCTGTAGTGGAATTACAGTTTGATTTCTTTTGGCTCTTTTTTTGTGATTGGTTCTACTTGTTTGCTTGGAAAAATAACTCCAAATTTCAACAAAAACTTTGTGTCAGTCCTTGTTTCTCTGTTAAGTTCCAATTACTTTTGAAATTGGAAGGTACACTTTGGGAAGATTTTCTTCCTTTTTTTGACTGTTTTTTGGTCTTTACTTAGATAGGAGCACGGGATAGATGCAGGAAATTACCCTGCCTTGGATTCAAACCCAGGACTGAGGCTGTACATGGGGCACCTGTACTACTAACTGAGCTACACTGGGCCTCAGGAAGATATTTCACCAATAAAGTGAGAGGGCAACAAGCTGGAGAGAGACAAAAGCAAATGCCAGTAATATTCCTTTGTTCCTCTGGAGAACCGGATAAATGTTCAATGGAGACAAGTTGAGCAGCATGTTGTTGCTGCACCCCTGTTTAATTTCCATTGGTTATTGAGAGTGATTTCAATTTGACAGCACAGTCATAGTTGTTTAGTAATTCTAACAGGTTGTGATAACTCACGCTGCTCATCACAATGGTTACTCAGAAGCACTTGAGATCATTTTCACTGACATGCTGAGAGCCAGAATGGCCCCAGAGTCAGAGGTCGCCGGAGGTCACTGCGGAGTCTCCGAGCCAGTGCCCGGCACTCTCAGAGACAAATCAGCCCTGCCCTGTGTGACGGGACCGGGGCTGCATCGACCAGGTCCCGGGACCCCGGAGAGCTCAGGGGCGAGCCAGGGCCCCATAAACTCATAAACCCATAAAGTGGGGAAACAGCGGTTGATTATTCCAGCACTCTGTCCATTTGTCGGCAGGCATCAGTGGCCTCCCTCCCGCCAGGAGGAACAAAGCAGGAGTGTCCTGACCCTGCCAACAGGATTTATTGTGCTGTGTTCTCGTCCGCGTCCTGTCTGCTTGCCTCGCCCGCTCACACACCTCCTCGCCACAGCCGGACGGCACTCTGCAGCCTTGCCACCGGGGTTGGATGTGAGAGAATGACAGTGGAGGGCTGCAGTTTCACATTCTGATTGATTTTTAATTTTTTTTTCAAGGACATACTGCATCATATGTGTGCATTTGTACCTAGAAGCAACGAGCAACTAAGGATGATAGGATAAGTCAAAACTTGTACGGTTATCTCAAGCTGCACCAAACTCCATGTTAAACGGGAATAAAGAGACAGAGCACAACAAATCCCACATAGAAGTAACTCTGACCTAAATTGGTGAAGAAATGCACTGAATCTGATTTTACACAAGTTAAAAAGTTGAATAAGTGAATGCTGTAAAAATGCACCAAGGGCAGGATGAGTTCTCAACAATTTTTTTAACTGTTTTCCAGGGTATGGCAAACTCTAGAATACCATTAATGACCTACAAAATAACTTTTTTCCACTGTGTATTATGCCTCTTTGGTGAATACTCAAATGATGATTTTGACTTCGTAGGAACTTTCATGGGAAAGATACTTTACCTACAGCATTTTATAAAACCTGTTTTAATATCAGTCTGTCTTTTATATCCTGTCCCGATGAAATGTATAAACGTAAATCAATGCGATTTTTAAAGAAGTCCCCTGAATAAAAACAGACCGTTTGGCATAAAAGAGGGTTTTAAAGAGACAGCAGGACTGAACATAGCATCTCTTTATTTTACTTGGATCCTTTCTTTTTTTGTCTGTTAGCGTCCTCTATGTTTAGACCACTTTCCGCTCACTGCTCAAAACTCACTGGATTAAATCAAGACATGCTTTGAGAGCGAGAGAGAGCAAAAGGCCCAATACCCCCTAATCTCTCTCCCCTGACCTCCACACCCTCTGGGCCTTGACTCTCACCCTTCTCCCTGCTCCCCCTCCTCTCTCCCCGCCCAGCTCTCTCCCTCGCAGTGCGAAAGAGGAGCCAGGATCAAAGGCCATAAACCATGGCAGTGATTTCTGGTGATTGATTAGAAGCAGAGGTTGAGAAGCAGCGGCTCTCTCTCCTCCTTTCTTCCCACCCTCCGGTGCTGCGTACGCACTCTCCCAGGGCTCTCGTAAATAGCTCAGGCTTCAAGTGTGAAAGGAGTTTGCCACGATTGGCAGACAGAGCCCAGAAACACATCCGTGCTGTTGCTGCCGCCGCCGCGGAGGCTCCGACCAGTTTTTCTGCCTCTTCCTCCTGGATGGCAGGGGGGTGTCAGTTGATAAGAACCATTTGTTGTCTTGCTTGGATCTGGGGAGGGACAGTGTAATCCCCTCGCCCTGGTCTGTTCACAGAGCTGGAGGAAAAGAGCAGAGGAGAGGAGGAGAGGAATTGATTTTCAGAGAGAGGGCATGCGGAGAATTGAACTCAGATGTGTAGCAGAGACAGGGTTTGAAAGAAACATTGGACTTGCGGGGAAAACAAATGTCTGTAGCTTACAGCTCAGGGGCCGCTGCAATTTGAACTCGAGCAGGTCCTTCTAATGTTAATCAATTGCATAGCTGTCTTTCACCATCCTCCTCCTCCTCCACCTCCTCCTCCTGGAGGCCTCTTGACAAGCCAGTGGTCCTGTAAAGACACTTTAATAAACCGGGACCATTCAGACTAATGCCTGAACCATGCATTCAAACACTCACACGCACCTCACTCCCTCTCTGCCATCACCTGGAGCTGAGACTCTAATGATGTTCGCAGTGTGGGCCTCGCAGCGACAGCTCCCGTCCCGTCCCGGGGAGATGTGTCTCATGTCAGACTTTGCGCCAGACAGACTCCAATAAGGAAAAGCGAGAGAGAAACGAGAGAGAAACAGAGAGAGAGAGAAGGGGGAGATGGTGGTGGTGTTAGAGGTGGAGTGGGTGTTCTTCAACACAGCTGGAGCGAAGCCAAAACAAAAAGTGCAATTCTCTGAAGGTTTTGTTTTTCCTCTGTGGTATTTATAAAGTGATTGAGCGCATTTTTGAGTGTCATGGAGTATCTCATTACGCCCTTAAAAGCCTTTTTATCCAACACACTCTGAGATATGTACACATGCGTTGCATATTGCAGACACGCAGTCATGTGTGTCTGCAGACACATAATCTCCCATTTTCTCTCACTTTTCCTCGACGGCACCAAACTGTACTCACACTGGGTGCAGCTGCAGGATGGGCCGTCATTATTAACTGTTTGGCGACCTCATGACTTCATCTTCGGTGCTGTCAGAGGCGGCCCACATTATGTCTCCGCTCGGCTCAATGGGCCCTTTGTTCTGGCTTTGGCTCTGGAGCAGCTCAGCGTGGGGCTGCGTGAGTCCGACAGTCCCACCGCGGCTCGGGAGGGAGGGAGGGAGGGAGAGGAATGGATGGGTGGATGGATGGATGGATGGATAGACGGAGGGGAGGTAGTGGAGATTTGGGGGAAGAAGACATGGGAACTGCTGGGAGGAAATGTGGGGGATGAGGTCAGGAAATTAGGAGAGATTAACAGGTGTGAATAAAAGACAGGAGATGGTGAGGACGGAGTTCAAAAGAATAGGAATGAGGGATTGAGAAGGAAGCCTGAGCTACATGCTACAGGTGATTCCCAGAGTAGTTTTTTATATGGTAATGATTACAAGTGCTGCTCTCCTTCCTCAGTCCGACTTATTCACTCTGAAATGAACAGCGGATTATGAAGGGGACTTGTCATCTGAGCCACCCTGGCCATCCCGGTGAGGAATGTGGGATTAATAGCAAAGTAATGCAGAGATTAGAGGAGGCGGCGAGAGCGGAGCGGCAGAGGAAGATTGGACTGGTGGCAGTGACAGGAGAGGTCATACATGAGGAGAGCTCATTACAGAGAGAGGAGGACTGCAACACACAGCGCGAGGAAAGGAGGAAAACCCACCAGGCTAAAAGTTGCAAACGATTTAAAGAAAATAGAAAACCAGTGTCAATTTTTACACTGCCTCCATAGATATACAAATGTGTCAGAAGCTGTAAACTTGCTCCATTCATGCCCGCAATCCTCACACCTGTGACTAGTCAGCCTATTTGCCCACAACTTTCCTTGTATATTCATTGCCCCTGTCCTACTTTGTTTGAATAGACTTGAAACACGCTTCATTGACATTTACTTCAGTTCTTACTTTCTCAGTGATTTGGCCAAACTATCCTCAATTCTCCCCTTCACAGACATTTCTTCCTTTTTTCTCTTTTGATCTGTTATTAATATCACAACTCTGTTTTCATGTTTTCTTCCCTGTCGGCCGCTGCATTAGTTCTGCAAGAAACAGAATTTTAAGATCCACTCCAAGTTGTACACTCTTGTACCATTGACTTTTTAATCAAAGAGTCCAATTCCTCTTCAAGGTAGTTGGACATCTTTTGCCTCTTACGCCAATCCTCCATTGGCCGCCATATCTATTTATGGAGAAAAATGATGGGATTTTGTACCTTTTTGAAATCTTGGACACCTCAAATAACTTCTCACTCTATTACACACTGCAATAGTACGATGTAACCTGTGACATCCAATGTGATTGCTTCAGTCCGTCATATGATCCTGGAACCTGCAACTTCCACCACGTGTTGTCATCTTTATTGCACCGCAGAGTCACTTATCTATTCACACAGAAGGGTCTGCTGTGTTTGCCTCCCCCCTGCTCACCTCCAACCTTCAGCCCAGACTGTGGTTAAGTCTGTTTGTCCAACATGGCAGATCCTCTAATCTGCAGAGCTTTCTCTGCCTGCTGCAGACGTCGTAATGAAGGGGTCCGGATCTCACCTGTGTTTTGAAAAGGGGAGTGAGGGTGAATTACACCCTGTTTATTAAGCCGGCGCTCTCATTCACATCACGCGCTCTGGGGACGGCTGGAGGCCGGGTCTGGGATTTGGTGGCAAACGTGGCCCAACAGACGCCGTCAGTGGTAATGATGATGATCGGACGTGGGACGGCAAATGATGATTGATAGGTTTACAAAGGCGTCTTTGTGAGATTGTTTTGCACCTTTTTTTTTGGGTCTCGATGGGAAAAAAAATGAACTAATGTTATTTTAGATAATTAATGTGTCAAGCTGCAGCAGCACAAACCTGAGCACCAGAGTGTTTTTTATCACCAGGTGACTTAATGTGTGTGCAGAACAGCCCCTCATTGTGGGAGCAGAGCGAAGCAGTCAGTTGAGTTGTGTTATTTTTATGACAGTTGGCTTGTAGTTTGGAATTCTGATTGTCATGCTCTCTGGTAAAAAGGCCTTATGTCCAAATGTGACGGGTTAGAAACTGTAAGCACTACCAGCTGCACCATCAAAGGCCCAGGCGTGCTGTTCATTTAACCCAGATCCGTCACACTCATGTGTAGCCCAAGATTCAACCTGTAATGTAGACATTCAGCAGAAGGCATTAGACTGAGACTAATGGAGAGTTATGAATGCGAATTAACTTGCAGCACCCGTCTACCTGTTAGAAGTCATGGGTTATTGCCTATATAGTTGGCTGAGGTGCTGTTGGAAATGAACAGAGATTAAAGAGAGGAAGACGTCATCCCAAAACATATGCATTGCGGGACAACTCGGTGCCTGCAAATTTCTAATACAGAATGCATCCACATCAAACCTAACTGCTTAAATGTGTCCTCTCACCTCTGAAAGGGCTTGTTAAATAGTTGTTTTGTTTCTTTTAGGAATTTTGTCCTGGAGAGTGACATGTTCAAGTGTGTATTTTAGGGACACCTTGGCTCACAATATACCTGTAAATAAACTTGACTCTTTAGTGGATGCCTAAACAAAATTTATCAGACATTGTGATAAAAAGTGTAACAGAAAGACTTTTCACATTTACAGGACTTAATTTAAAAGCCACATGACTAGCTCGCTTCAAATAGTGTATTTGGTATGGTGCAATTATGGGTCATGCAGTCAAGTCAAAATTGTGCTTTTTCAGAAATATCGCTTTTATTTTGTGAAACACTGTAGTGGAACATAACTGAAACTTACATCTGAAACTGAAACTTACATCTGAAACTAAAAAATATCTGAAAGAGAACACTTGTTGAGAGTTGAACAGATGAATCACAGACAGCAGGAGGGATTAGGACAGAAATTAAACGTGAATTCTTCACTAAAGATGACCTGGAGAAGACGTCTTCCATGCTTTAACAGCATTCTCAGAAGTAGCCTGCAAGTGTGGAAGTGTTATGCAAACGCTACTCCTGAGACACTTTCACCTCTGTTTACTGAGCCGCATAGCAGGTGGTAGAATAGATCAGCAGCTGAGCAGGCGGTGAATTAGACAGACAGATCCGTACATCCACTGGTCTAATCACCGCGGAAGAGAGGGAGAGAGAGAGAGAGAGCGGGAGTCCACTCTGGACTTAGACACTCACCAGTCATTGATAAAGTGCTTAGCAGCAGGAAAATTAATGAATCCGGCCTGACTGGGAGAGGGGGTTTCGGGGTTGAAGGGGAGGGAGAGGAAGAGGAGGAGGAGGAGGAGGAGGAGGGTGTGCAGGGGGGTAATCCTGTTCCAGCTAAATGGCTGATCCCTCTCATTCCTTAGATATCAAATGTCAAGAGTTAAATTAGCCTGCTAGCCTCAGATAGGAGTTAACATGCTTTTAAATGGGGCGGGGCGAAGCAATTCCTGCCCCCTGTGGGATGGCGGGCAGGTGCCTTTGAAGTGTCTAATTATCCAGCTCCTAGTAAGTGCTGGCTAACTATCTTAATGGGGGCCTCTATACCTCAATACAGAGCTCACTTACACACATAGAAACATGTGACTGTATGAATGAGAATTTCTACACTAGTAGGAACATGCAACATGGTATTGTGTTTACATGAGATAATTTGGGGAATGCATGCAAAAAGTTGGGACTATTAAAGTAAAGCTAAAGGCCGTAATTATATCAATTCTACTCGGTAAGGTGGGAAACATCCACAGTGGCGGTTTGGATCCATTTGCATTTATTTTTTTTTCTATTTTATCCAAACTGCTGGCTCTGTGTTTCTTTGCTTTGGCTGGATATCCATTTCTCTTGGCGAGCCGTTCCTAATCTGAGTGCCACAGACTTGGTCCGAAATCGCTCTGGTGTCAGAAGTGGGATTCCAGTGCTGAGGCCCAGTGGAAAGCTGGCCCACTCTGGTCTGGTGGGCAGCAAGCCCAGATTCACCCTAAAAGAGCCACTATCCCAAACGGTCACAGTTCTGCCCTGTAGTCTGCCTCAGCATACAATCAGTTTGCATTGTTGCTGAGGACAGTGTAAATAACTAACAGGTTATGGCTGATCACAGCTGCCTTGTGAGTATCTGAAGCAATGCTAATTCAGCCTATAAGCCAATCAGGACTCCTAAAAGACGTTTTTTTTTCTGCTTTGAAGGTTTGATCAAATGCATCTCTTGGTGTTTGATTCCTCAAAGAATGCAGGCCAAGGTGCCCTTTGAGTGAAAAACCTTAAAAGCCATAACTATCCATGGTCAAAAACGCATCAGTGTGCATTTTACAGCCAGGGCTTTCAGCTCTCTTGCTGCAATGCTCATTTCTTCCTCACAATGTGCCCCTGATGAAACGGTAGCGGGGGTTTCGGCCGCTCTACGGTGGGCCTGTGCCCCTAATGGGTGAATGAGGGGGTAGCTAGGGGCAGGCGGAGGCTTGGCATGACACAACCCTGCTGTGAGGCTGATTTGAGGTGAGCGCAGGGGAAGATGGAAGGCGCCAAGCAGGCTTTGATTTGCCCCTCCCCAGCCCCGGGGCCTGGAGGCTGGGACTACGAGATGCCGAACTTGGGGTGCGTCCCAGCAGACCCCTGGGCGGCGGAGAGAACAGGCAGTGGAGAGCAGGGGGGGTTGGGACGTGGGCTGCCGAGAGCCAAATTGAGATGTGGGAGTCGTCAAATTTGCCTAGATGAATATTGAAGAGGGCATCTGCGGGCGCTGTGTGGGAAATCAGCCGCCGACAATCGACTGCTAACCAGGAGAGGGAGCATCCTGACCTGCCCGCGCCTCTCGCTGCAATTCGCCCAAACATCAGTCACGCGCTGATGGTTAAATAATGTACCACCACGGATTCGCTCTGCAGAGACAGAATCAAACATGAGCGCAAAGTTAAAGGGAGCGAACTTTATGTTTGCTGAAGTTCTCCAGTGCTCTGACAGATATTTTTGACTGGGGGATTGTTAACTATCCTGCCCCCCAGATGTGAGAGCAGTGACCTGATTCTGCCTTCTGACATTTAGGAGATTTGTTTGTCAAGGATGTTTCTCGAACGCCACCCGTCTCTTTTTGGGCTGATACAGCTCCACCAGGACTCTGTAACCTTCACATAATGCAGAACTGAACCCTGTTGTGAGGAAAGGAACCCAGCTCCTTGTGGCGCTGAGCCCGTCCGCCAAGAAGTTGATCAGAAAAATACCCCACACAATTGGAGTAATCCCCTGTGCTCTTGTTGTGCTGGGATCGGTGGAGTTTTGAGCGATCTCTCTCTCTCTCTTTTTCCCTCGTCTTTCAGCCTGCACTAATCGTGAATGATTCCCCCTGTCTATAGCGCCAATGCCAGGGCCGGTGAATCAGGTACATAAGCCTAAGCCGCTTGGAGAGGTGCTCTTATTAAACTCTAGCCAGCTGCTGGAATTTTTTCTTCCCCCTCTCATTGTTAATTGGGGAGTCTTGAGTCTTTCCCGGGAGTTGATTTGCAAGAGAAAGAAAAAAAAGGAGCAAGAGATTATTGCACAGGAGGAGAGGAGCTTTGAAGAAATGTTTTGTGATTCCACTGTATATCCTCCACTCCTCTCCTCCTTGTTCGCTCTCCGTGTGCTCCCCAGCCAAAACCTGTTTGTGCCACTGACAAGAGTGCTTTGAGAAGTTCGAAGGTGGAACACAGCACATGTCTGGCTTTGGCTCAGAGGTACAACAACACCTCCTCTGATGTTTAGGCTTTTAGGAAAGGCAGTAAGGGGGAGGTGGTGGGATGTGATGTGCAATGGCCCTTTGTGCACCTCTGAAACATACATGCCCCGGCTTTAGAGATGGGGTTCAGGCTGGAGGGTGAATCAGATGCTTGAGAGTCAAGGGCAGATTGGCATGTGGAGGAACAGCAATCCTTCTTCTTAACCTCTGCCTCTGGAAAATACTTTCAAAAACAACAAGCCAAGGGTTTTGTTTCACTTCTTCAATTCTTTGAATCGGCCCGGGCACCCTTAACATAAGCCTTCCTTGTCCCAGAGCCCAACACTCAGAGCAATTGGCCCCACTCCATATCTCATTATCTCTTTTAAAATTTCATTTTGTCATTGCGTCCACGCTCTCTTTTATGCCACCATATTAAAGGCCATGCATAGAGTTTTCTCTGAAGGTATTCGCACCAGTTTTACAATAGAGACCCCAGACAAATGGGGAGGGGGGAAAAAGGGAACCTGGGCTTTAGGATTTAATGAGTGGCTTGCTGTGGGTGAAAGAAGGATAGAAAGCAAGTGAGGGAGAGCAAGAGAGGGCGCATTTGTGGAGGCCAAGAGAGCGAGGAGAAAGAGTAGTAAGGGGAGGAAGAATGCAGGATTGGAGCACCAGGTACCATAATAGTGGCGGAGAAAGAACCTGAAATACTAGAGCCGGGGCGTGTGCTCTGATCAGGACGGCAGTGAGCACAATTACCTTCTTTTCAAATCCTTCAGTGACACTGCGGGAGGAAGGAGGACTTTGAAACTTGAAAGGCAGGAGCTCGCTTTCAACCTCAAACGCGAGCAGGAAAGGGCTCTGAAATTTGTTCAGTGCTCCCCATCCACCATTAGCTTGTTTCTTCCTCTCGCCTCCAGGCATTTAAGCGCTTTTTGAAAAGATGTTAAGAAATTCAATCACCACAGAGAGAGAGAGAGAGAGAGAGTAAGAGAGAGAGAGTGGGATAGTTCTTTTTTCTGTTTTTTTTTTGAGATGCATGCTTTCCTCTGGTCCACAGAGGACTAGCCTGCTGCTTTTGTATTGGACTGAATAGACCTGCAAACTGGTGGAGGACTGGATGTGGCAACCATGGGAAAAGCGAGGGAAATAAAAAGAGGAATGAAAAATGAGCGAGGGAAAAAGGGAAAAGGGTCTGTTGGGTTGTGATGGTCAGAGTTGCGAGAAGTGTTGCAGGGTTGAACTTTTCAAAGTTGCACGTGTTTACCCGTGGTCGGCTCTGTCTTCATTAGGGCCGTTTTCTGACAGGTTTGTCTGACTGGGTCCGCCCAACAGCCACAGGCAGCACAATGGAGGAACCTGACGTTAGACTTTCTCCTCCACCAGCACCGGGGAGTCAATTGACCCTTGTGCTGCTGAGTGTTTGTTTAACCATTTAAGGTGCTATAAACTGAAGTAATGAAGCCCCTTAAGGTGGTATATGGCAGAATGATGAACCCCCCTGTGGGTTTGCCGTGGCGACTGGAGGGGGATGGTGACACAGTGACACTGCTGTGATTGAACTATTAGTCGCTTGACCTCCCTCGGAGGAGAGAGATGTATCTGAATAGTGGGGGTCAGCAGAGGGGGAGCAGAAAGAATGGAGGAGGAAGAATGATGCGGTCAGAGAGTGAACAAGACAAATTAAAATGGTAAAAAAAACTGCAGTGCATACTTTGGTGTTTGCTAAAGTAAGCAGCTGAGTGTCTTTGGTAGTTTTTGTGGTAGACGTTTCCAGACGAGTTTTAGTGCCCAGTGGCCTCCTCTCACTTGATTGATCTATTTATAAAACATCAAATAACTGTACGAAAGTAAAGAAAAAGAGCTCATAAATATGGAGACAATTTTTACTTCCCCAGATGTTACGCTAGATCTTCTGGATGTGAAAGAGCTGAGAGAGCACATAGTGAAAAAAACCCCATGCTGCACACAGCTATACACGCTCCACCCTTCTCCGAGCTTGCTCCCAGCATAGTTTACAGTCTGCACTTCTTTCAATCCATGTCAGGAGATGAACCCAATTCCAAAATCCCTTTATGTTAATATTGCGCTTTGCAAGAGCAGACCTATTAATCCAGCTTTAACCGTATAAGTGCCATTATTCCCTTAATAAGATCACTGGCTGTGCAGTATAGGATTAAATACTTATATCATAACTGACACTGTCATTTCCTGCGGATGAGAGTCGCTTGCCTCTCTGGCTGTCAGTTCCGCGTTAAGAATCCTTGAATCTGCTGCCAGTGCTTTGCCGACGCACGGCTGGCCCGAGTGCCGGTAATGGATGTGGGAGAGTGCGGGGAATAAAAGCGGGGACCCGTGGGTTGCTACCCTCCTCTCCTCTTCATTCTCTCTTTCAGTTTCTCTCTCTTAACCTCCCCCCCTTTTTTTTCCGATCGCCTCTACTTCTGTTCTGTTCTGTGAAGTGCCCCGGCATTATGGCGGTCCTCTCTGGTGCTTAAGGTAGTGTTCTTTAATCTGGCCCCTCTCTCCGTCTCTTAATTGGCTGCTGGATGCTGTTGGGCTGCAGTGCGTGGTGGGGGAGCCCTGCTAATACTACAGAACCTCTGGCGCCAGCGCAGAGGCATTCTGCCAGGTTCTCAGTGAGCCACATTAACGCAAGAAAGAGCATTGGAGTGTACGCTGATGTCCAAAAATCCTCAATGGTGAAATCATAATTGCACATAACCAGGGCTGAAGACCATTCAAGGCAACAGCCGATTAAGGAATGAATGGGGACTGGAGTGAAATAAGAACGTCCTGGACAAGGAGACCTTAAAAGTAAAACAACAGTTTTAGGCGTCTAGACTTTTTCAGTGTGACATGCTATGCTGGCTTCTGAGTTAGTCCATAAAGTATGATGCTTCAGAATACACTAATACAAGGTCAGGGGGGCAGGATGACCATCTTACATGTTAGGTCAGATGTCAGGTCAGGGGTCAAGAGGTCATGCCTTCCTGGAGCTCAGGTTTTAGATACAAATCTTCATCATGTATCCTCTTTACACAGCATGCCAGGTTGCTCTCGGCAGAGACCCCACTCCACGGAGCAAGAGGGAGAGTGTGGAGTACAAGCAAATATGGGAGTGAGGGAGGGTGGGGTTGAGGCAACCCATGACGCTTGTTAATGGGCAGCGTGGAATGTAGATGGGAAGCCTGCGTTGCCTCCTCCACAGAATCTGTATCTGTGCAAAAGGAGCAGACTTTTTGGAAACCAACTTGTGCATATTTATACCCATAATACCCCAGCAGGTCTCAGGCATACAACGCTAATCTCCAACCCCTGCCTTGACCCACATGTGTGTTCACTCTGTATGTTTGGAAGTGGCTGTGAGCATGACACACAACCATAACACACCTGCTCCCGTTCTTGCATCTCCTCCTAATAAATCCACAGCTCATTGCTCCTTCCTCTCCTTTTAACACAGCATTCTCCTTCTCTCTTCCCATCTTCTGTTCCCTTCTGTAGAGGACGAGAGCTCGGGCACGCCGTACCACCGCGAGAGGCGCAATGCCATCAGCTCCCAGGCCCCCACGCCCGGTGCCCCTGACCGAAATGTGAGTGAGGAGCCCTCCACCTCCACGGAGGAGCGCTCCTCCCTGCTGAAGAAGGAGCTGCACGGGTCCCTGCCCCAGCTGGCCGACCATGCCCTGCCGTACCGGGGCACCCTGTTCACCATGGACCCCCGCAACGGCTACCTAGACACGCACTATCGTAAGTCTGCTCCCCACAAAACTCTCCCAAAAGAACCTTTTTTACCTTGCCTGAATCAACAAGCTGTTTCAAAAACATCACCATGTATTCATTTATTTAGAAATATCAGTTACTGAAATAGTTGTTAAAAAACAGAGATGGTATGTGATGTTAAACTCCCTAAAGAGTTTGCACATACCAGCCTGCATTTAGGTAAGGAAGTAAATGAAGTTGGCGTTTCTGTTTGACAATATGGTATGTGCTCCTGTTCTTTCGCAATATCTGGTTCAAACATATCAGGCTGGATGTGTACTCATTTATAGCTATATTGCTCCATTCACTGCTTTGTTTTGGAAAAAGTTGCCAAACTCAGTTGTTTAGCAAGGAACTTAAAGTCACATGATCATTCATGTGAGTCGCAAGCAGACAAAAGGCCTGCACAAGGTTGCCAGATTAACATGAAATTTACTGTAATATTTCTTCCACAGAACCAGGATTTTGAATAGTCTTGTAAAACAGCATTTTAGACACTCCTGCCAAAACCAATCTTCCACAGCTTGTATGTTAACACCAGAGAACAAGGCTGAATACTTCACTTATCTGTTCTAGGTCCCCTTTAATAAGATTTTTTCCCCCGGGAGAAAAGTCAGATTTTGTAGAGTGAAGAAACTGCACAGCTCAAGGACATATTTGCAGCTCTGCAAACATGGAGGCCAAGTTCGTCTCCTTACTGTAGGTGAGAGGCAGGACTGCCAGATGCTTGATTAAGTCTGACAGATTAGCCTCTCTCTTGTGTTCACTCTTGCCTCGACATACACACCGCCTCGCTTGCACACACACACACACACACACACACACACACACACACACACACACACACACACACACACACACACACACACACACACACACACACACACACACACACACACACACATAATTGCATGCACTCTTGTCTTGTTTTGTGCCTGGGAAGTTAGTATGGGGAACGGCCAGCGTAGCTTCTTAATTCCCTCATTAGGGGCCTGTCTGAACACAGTACTGTGCTTTCTCTCATCAACACACACTTCAAAGCCCCAAAGCAGCGCCGAGTCAAACCTCACCACCCCCTACTCTGCAACTCTCTCTCTCTGTGGGACTCAGAGACTGTGTGAGAGAAAGAGAGAGAGAGAGAGAGAGACACTAATGGAGACGAAGCCTGAGAGATTGAGGTGGAGGGAGAGCTGTGGCTTGAGCGAGATACTGAAGATAATTTGGAGGAGAAAAAAAGAGAAGGTGAGATAGACAGTGGTGGCTAGATGAAAGAGAGGCAGCGTGTGTACGGGGAAAGAGGGAACAGGAGATAGATGATTGGGGAGTAAGAGGCTGATTAGGAGGTTAATTCAGTGGCCACTGTTGCTAGGACTTAGCCTGCAGACAAGGATTTGATGTGATGGCTTGTTTAGTTTGGTTAAATTGGCTCTGAATTGGGGCAGACAGAGTGGGACAGAAGGATTTTAATCCAACGGCTGTAATGAAAAGTCCAGTGGACCCCAACCTTGTACTGTAACTCTATTTATTCAGCCACTTCATTAGTGCTTGTTGCAGTGTAGCTGGGTGCCAGAGAGTCACCAAGGTGCCTCTGTAAGGGCAAGGTTACTTAAAAGCAGGCAGCAGTGCTGTGGACAGGACCCTCGAGGGCAGAACATTACTGCCCATTACATCCTGACCTAACTCAGCAACACTGCCACTTCTCATTTTATGTGTGTGTGTGTGTGTGTGTGTGTTGTGTTGGGAGGGTGGGAGAGTATGTGTGAAGGAGCTCTGGAGGTTCCAGACCAGTGAAGCCTAGGGGCAGGAGAGGGGAGATGAGGGAAAGGAGGAGGAGGAGGAGGGGCGAGGGGGTGGGGGGTCACACTGAGGCTCGGGGTCATGTGGAAAAGTCACAGTCTGAAATGGAGAGTTCAAAAGCAGCAGGGAAAGTCAAAAAGGGCCGTAGAGCTTCAAGAGGCTTTCTGTGGGACTCAAGAGGCTGGAAGCCTGCAATCATGCGAAGGCGGAGGAGGGAACAGTGGTGCATGCTGGGAAGCTGTAGGCATGATAGCTTTTACTCTCCTTGTCTGTCCGTGCTGCTTCATGCATGTTGCATGCACGTGTTTAGTGCTGAAACCATTAAAACTAAAGTACTTTGTTTGTGAGGGGCAGTTTCTTAATTATGAGGATATATGACGGGACAACTATGTATATTACAGAAGGAAGGAAAAACAAACAATTTACAGGGTGTGTGACACTTTTTCCCACATTTGTATAGATTGTATATATTGGAGGATAAAAACACATAATAATAATTATATTACTAAACAGTGTTTTTTAATGAAAAATAGTAACTTTTTAATACTGTCCCTGTAGGTGTTTGTTTAACAAATATATAAAAAGTTGAATAATGGACACTGTTAATAATTATCAGGTTTAGCGTGCCAGTGTGACACTGTTTTGAATTAGAGACAAAAGTTTAGATCCAAGCTTCAAGAGAGAGAAAAACACCAATAAAGTGGAAGAATAATTGATGGTTCTGTCGATTCTCTGATCCCGACTCAGACGCAGGAAGACTTATGATCTGAGATGAGAGCGTGGTGGTGTAAAACACCTCCTCCTGGCCCCAGGTGCTGAGGACATGGGGCGTCCCTGAAGGCGGCGGTCCCATTCTGTCTGATTGAACCCAGCGCCGGAGCTCAATCCCCCTGAGCTCCAGTGGTCTGAGGGTCAGCAGAACCAAAGGGTTCCCCCCTCCTCTAAAACCTCTGCCCCCCCTCCCCGCCTCCTTCCTCACCCTCCCTCCTCTTGGCTGCTTTGAACCAGGAGCCTGTCGAGTCTGTCGCCACTGCTGTGCCACAAGGTGTGAAAAACCACGGGCTGCTGTTGTGGTTTATGGTTCCATACACATGTGAACACACACACACACACACACACACACACACACACACACACACACACACACACACACGCATGCAGAGCTTTGACTCCTCCAGTGGGAGTCCCTCTCTATGAGGGCTTTGTCACCTCCTAAATTCATCCCAGGTGTGTGCGTGTGTGTGTTTGTGATGGAGAGGGGGCCCTAAGCCTTTGTGCTGCGCTTGCATAGCATGCCACGCCACGCGGCAGACGGCCAGGTAAATCCGATTACTCTTCGCGCCGGTGTGTGTCAGTGCTTAATGTGCCTAAATGCGACGGCACCTGCAGCCTCCCCACACCTGGTCGCTGGGTCATTAACGTGCTGGTGGAGCTCTGGGAGGCGTGGGAGTGGAACAACGTTGAAGAGAGCAAAATAATACCCCCTGTATTATCTTCAGGGGTCTGTTCTCCGGGTAAATCTCCGCTATTCACCCAGACTTGTGATCTCCCACTCCTCTTACGTCCAGGGCCTAAGACCGTGTTTACTCTGGTTTTTACACCCACTTCAGCGCAGAAAGGAGGAGGCACTAAGGCAACATTGCCCCCATTGTGGTGATGCCTGAGTCTTAGCTGCTTTTCTTGGGCAAACACTGGATAAGAGTCCACATCCTTCTTACCACAACACTAATACATGCAGCTTTGTTATGGGATAAGAAGAAAGGATTGAGATGAGGATTAATGAGGGAGAAGTCTTCTTTTTAAAAGATCCTAATTGTGTTGAAGTGTGAATGGGATGCGCGCTGTCGACATCTGTTTACATTGTGCGCTGATTAGCCGGTCAGTGGTCCTGCAGCAGCAGCAGTGAGCTTGCTGGCGAAGCATCTCCGCTTCCTCTGAGGAGATCTTTTCCGCTTTAAAGTGTCTTTCCTTAAAGACTTCTTTGCCAAACTAAACACATCCGTGGAGGGACTTATGGAGCATGGCTTGCAATGGCTTTCTTGCAAATGTTAAAACCGCGAAATGTTTGGTGAAAGGGAGACGACTGGAGGAAAGTACATTTGCCAAGCTTTAGAGACAATCGTTAAGTATTTTGGCACCAAAGTGGCATAAGTCTTGCGGCTGTGCTGTAGCTTTAGCTGTAGATGTGCTGCAGTAGGTCAGCGAAGTATATAAACTAGACACATTCATCACATTCAAAGTAAAGAGTCTTTCTGGATTTTAGTGAGTAATGTGTGTTTCATATCAGTTGCACAAGTTAAAATGTAACTGCCAAACTGAATGGAAATCAGTGAGATCTTAGTTCTGGTTGCGGATGGGATGGTGTCTGCATTAGATGTTCCTGCAGCCTGTGATGGCTACCTATCAGTCCAACAGTCTCTGGTTTAGCTCCTTGAATGGGAAAAAAATAGAAATCTAGCCCAGATCTGGCTGCCAGGGCTTAATCTCCTCACCAAAGCCTTGCCGTCCTGACTGATCTCACCAACCTAGCCAGCTAAGCTTGCTGCAACGGAGGTGTGGATCTCCTGGCTGAAGGATTCCTTCACGTGTACCACAGTAACCCTGCTCTCTGAGCCCAGACAAAGGTGACCCCTGCCTGGATCACACGGGGGCCCCAGTGCTCTGGGAAAGCTTGCGTGAACACTGAGCCCTTGCCAGGATCTTTTATGATGCTGTGGTGGTGGTGGTGGTGGAAGAGGTTGGGAGGGGGGGTCCAGTCAAAGGGGTTAAACTCTAAAGTGCTGCGGCGAGCTGATCTCAGATCTACTGGGCCGTATCACGCCGGCCGCTGGCCCGGCGTCAGTCTGTCTGCCTCAATATCAAAATGCAGCTGACCACTGAACTGAATGAGCTGCCTGTCACCGAACTGAACGTGATCCGCACATCAATGGGCCTGGACTCTCTCCACTTAATTACAGTGCCCCGTCTCCCAGATCATACGGGCTGAACAGGGCCGTTCCGTGTGTCCTGAAATAGTCCGAACGACAGACGGCACGACAAAGAGCAATTATAGTCCGTCTTTGTGTGTGTGATTTCACCCTAAAGGTGACCTAGAATGAAAAAAAAACATTGTACAGCAAATCCAGAAAAAAAAAATTAAATGGGAGCAAAAAAAAAGTGTGAATCGAAAAGAGAGAGAGATGGAATTTGACGTAAAGTAGGAGTGAGATGTAAACAACCTCCTAAACTGTTTGCATGCACCTGCATCTGATCAGGAATGCAAGTAAAGGAAGGTGCAGGACTGAGAGGCTGCAGTTCAGTGAAGTTTAGGGTGAAATATCAATGTATATGGTCTTGGTCCTTATATCTGATTCTTCCTCTGATCTTGGCTCAAGCATATAGGGCTGGGTTGTGTACTCACTCCAAAGCTGTATTGCTGCAGTTACAACTTAATTTGGGAAAAAGTTGTCTGTTGTTTAGCAAGGAAAAAGTCAAGTGATCATTGATGTGAGTGGCAGGCAAGACAGCCTGTGTAAAATTTACATGTGGTTGCCAGATTAACATGAAATGCCAAATATGGACTTTAAAATTACCATTTGATAAACAGGGTTTGAAACTCTGATGAAACTTGCTTCCAAAAATTTGAACAGCACTCAATCTAAGTCGCTCTAGGTCACCTTTAACTTGCACTCAAAGAACAAACTTTCAGGCCTCTTGCCAGTTTAAACGTGGCTTGGTTACAGGTTCCACCTCCCCCTCCTCCTTCCCAAAGAACTCTGGAGTCGAGGGGAGAGCCTGGGGTGAGGAGACACGTGCCTGTTTCAAGGGTAAGTGTTTGTCTTTGTGATTGTTTCAATATTGGCTTTTTGAGCGTGGTGGCACGGTGCAGTCCCCCAGCGGCGTGCCGGCGCAGAGAAGCCTGGGGCACACTGCAGGCGATGAAGAGGGATCCCTTCCATCCACCTCCTTTCATCAAGAAAGAACAACATGGGCCCGTGCTCTGCTGTGGCCCCTTGGTCCAGCGCACCAGGGATAATCAGATGATCCCCTTTTATACAGCTTATTAGAGGCATCTCATGCTGCAAGATCGGCCATATTCTCACATGCATGTGCCCCTTTGTAGCGCATGATGATTTAAGGGGGTTAAGCAGAGTTTGAAGCGCTCCAAGCACGCACGTTCGCACCATCTTTAAGGTCATGTGCTGCTCTTACCACAAAGCTGATGCGTGTGAACCGAATATCTCAGAATAACGGCAGCCCTCATTAACAATGACAAGATTAAATGTGAAGGGGCTAAGAAGAATTAAGGAGAATTTTCGGCCAACTTAAGATGTTCAAAGAAGAACACTCAGCATTTCTTGGTATCATTGTCGCAACATCTGTCAGCGTGTTTTACTCCCTTTTAAAAGCAAGATTTGTTAATCAGTCAAACCGCAGAGACAAGCGGAAACAATAGCACTTTGCTGATGTTGTGAAGGCTTAAAAACGAAGATTTGCTGCGTCTGGTGCATCCAAATGGAGAATCGGCGCCTCCGCTAACAATAACATTAAGAACTGTAGTATAAAAACAACAAGACGACTAAAAGCTCATGGGGGCTTCTCTTCATCTAGTCGTCCGAGCTTTTTCTCTCCTCCTTCAGTTACCCTGTAGTCTCCAGTAGGATAATCACCTCTGTGCGCTGTGGGAGAATCCTGGTTATTTCATGCTTTTTCACATGTTTGTTTCCCCCTGTATCCAAATCTCATCGCTCCTTTTTTTTTTCGTCTTTCTGTATTTGCATTCCTCTCACACACTGACGAAGATAAGCGCCCTTATCCCTTCAGCAAACAACCCGTATCTTGCTCCCCGTCTCTTGAGGGTCGCAAGTATATATTGTTCTACATGAAGAGGAGGCTGATGAACACAGTGTAATTAAAATGTTTCGAGCAGCCTGCTGAAGTGGAAGATATCGCTGCGGAGCAGAGGAAAGGAGAGGAAGGAGTCTGAGGAGCCAGAGTAAGACAGAGGCAAAGGAGAACCAGAGAGAGAGAGAGAAGGAGAGAAAGAGAAGAAGAAGAAGGAGGAGGAGGGGGCGTGTAACAAAGCAGAAAATGAAGAGAGACATAAAAGAATGGGAGCTCAAGGAGGTCAGGCCCATCACAGGCTTTAGTGTTGCCTTTAAAGATGCCTGGGACAGGTGGCAGCTCCAGACAATCTCGCACCACAGAGCAGCATCCTCTCAGGAGGAGATAAGGGATTCCTCCATCCAGGCGCCCTCCTCCTCCTCATCCTCCTCCTCTTCCACCTCCTCTACTCTCGCTCTCCCTAACTCACACTCCCTCCCCTCTTCCTCCCCCACATCTCGGGGCTCTCCCGGCCAGGCGTCTTTGATGTGGCGCAGTGTGAGCGGGCAGCTGGAGGCCGCGGGGCTGCGGCAGCGCTGCTGGGCCGCTGGGCCGGCGCAGCGCTGGGAGCCGACTGGAGCGCGGCTCAATCAGTGGGGCTCTCCGGTGCCCGGCACTTTCAGGTCTCATTAAAGCGCTCCGGCAGGGTTAATCCTCTTTAAGGTTTACATGGGCCCCCAGTTTGTCTCTCTGCCCGGGCTGAGGGAACCCCTGGGCGCCACCTGCGTGACAAAGACTCAAATCACTGTGACACAAGTTCCCTCTCCGTCTGGTGCCTCCTCCACTCCCCTCCTCCTACGTTTTCTCCTCTCTCTTCCCTCTTCCTTTTCTCCGCACGCCATCCCCTGTGCATTCTGCCCTCGTCTGTTGCTCTCCCTTCCCTTGATAGCACCTATGTAAGTCTTTCAGGATTATTTGGGGGTGGAATCTGTTGACAGGGGTGCAGTAAATGGATTACAACTTTGTCCTTGTTTTGGGATGCTGTGAGGAGGGAAAAGGGGAGAGATCAGCAGGATGCGCTTTGAATAATGAGAGAGGCGAAGGAGAGGAGATATGGCGGAGAGCGGGATTAACTGGGAGAATTAGGAAGATGCTGCAAAGTGGAGGAGAGGGTGAAAGAGAGGCGAAGGTGACAGTAATGCAGAGTGAAAAAGACTAGAGAGAGGGTGGATGGGAGAGTTCCAGATGTTTGTGCTCATAAGAACTAATTGGTCCAGAAGTGTCGACCCCTGTCTGGCCCTGCAGCCCCCAGCAGCCATTTGTCTGATTGCAGTGACAGTGGGCTTTGTCTTTGCTCTGTGACACACAGTTTCCTCCATTAGGCCAAATAATGGCCACATACCTCTAAAGGCCTGCACAGACTTTGTCTAATAGTCTGTGGGCTTTTGGAAAAGACATACAGTAACGGGGAGGGGGGAATACCATTTCTCTGGACTGCACCAGTGTTGTCGAATGTTAAGCTTGTAAAACTAAAGTCGTGAATGCGGGACAGTTTTCCAACGGGCGCAGTATGTTTTTTAAGAGTGATTTCCGACCCTCCAGGAGCCGTAGTCATTTCAGGAATGTGGCTTCCAGACTTCTCCGACTGCAACTGTTGTACTACAAGAGACAACATGTCACTCTTTTTCACACCCCTTTGTATCTGCACTTCAATCCTGTTAATGAATGTGTTGCTTTTGGCCGAGCTCCTCGAAGTCTTGGATGTCTGTGACCTTGAATGCACCTCAGAGGAGAATTCTTCTTTGCTTTTCTTTTTTTTATCATGAGATAATGCACAGTTTTTACATAAAGAAAAGAGCTGATAATATACTGCCAGTGATGGATCACCGCTTTTAACCAAGTTTATATTCATAGCACAGGAATTGCATTGAGATCAGCAGCTACCTGGGAGTGTAATCTTCTAGACAAAGTTGTATTAAAATGGCTGGCTTTGGTCAGAGGTCTCTCAGCATGGATTCAAATTGAGAAGCTGCCCTGTTTCCCAAAGCGGCGTCCAGCCCGTGTCGTATTATAATGCAGGTGTATTAGCCTCACAGCCACTATCACACAGCCGCATGCATTTTCAGTATCACCTGGGAGGAGGTGTGACGGGCGGGGGTCAGACTGTCACCGAGTGGCCTGATACAGCCGTGGTAATCACACAGCGCTGTCAGAGAAGCAGCCGTGCCTCGTATATAGACATCGCTGAGACTTTTTTCATAATAAAAGCATGTAAAGGAGAATTTAAATAACAAGGTGTGGACAAAGATCAAACCGAAAGCAGTCTTGTTTTCCAGTTGCGTAAATCACAAGAAGGAAAATAAAAGGAGGGAAAGTCCTGGCGAGTTAACCTGAGGTTTAAATCAACTCCCTCCTCTCGGAGAGGAATCGTCGCTCGGGAGGAGAGGAGGAGATAGACAGATGTGAGAGATAAAGAGAGGTGGAAGTGGAGAGAGGTGTAACGTGGTGTTTCAGCTACTAAACTGCTGTGTAAATCTCTCCCCAGCTGGGTGGGGGAGGGCGTGGGGGTGTAGGGTGGAGAGGGTGCCGGAGTAGAGAGGGAGGGTGGGCGGGCGGGGAGGGGGTCGACGCACAGCGCTTTGTTCTGCTCCCCCAGCTTATCCCAATCTGGAGAAATTCACCAAATGCAGGAGATAGATTGGAGCTCCGCAGAGGCCTTGTGAAATAACCTTCACTCCCTGAGCCACGCTGGGATGCGGGGGGAGGGGGAGGCAGGCTGGGGGGGGGGTGAAAGAGGGGTAGAACTGTGGTGGGATGGTGCTGCTGGGGGCCCCTGGAAGAGTGCTGTGCGTGCTTAGTTCCACTCCACAGCAAAGCGAAGGTCCTTGTGCCGGCATGCAATTTGTTAAGATTGACTCGGCCTGCTAAATGTCTTGCAGATGCTGGGCTCCATTAAGATATTTTTGTGACTTATGGAGAAAAGCAGAGGATAGAAATGACTGCGAGGCTACGTCTCTGTCTGTATCACACCGGTGACTGGAGTGAGAGGCTCCCACTGATCGTTATTTCACATATGTGAATATAGAGGCATAGGTCACACTTGGAGCTCATCTCTTCAAAGTGTCATTTTTAGAGGTACGTACAGGGAATTCTTGCAAGACACATGTACAATCTGGCCTCAATAAATTTCTTTTGCACATAGTTCCTGAGTTGAAATGTCCTTGACATGGTCATGTATTGTATCATATGGTGAAACTCACTTTTTCACCTTTTTTTCTGTGGAATCGGCCAATCAGACATCAATGACAATAGTCAATGAAACAATATTTAGGATTTGAGTTTTTACGTGCAACTAAATGTGCTAAACTTTTCTAGAACAAGGGTTTCTATGAGCACATTACACCCTTATGAGCACTCCTGTGTTCTTTTCAAAGTTATATCAAAGTGATGTGCTCAAGCATTAACTCCCAGAGCAAAATATGCATAGACTTGTTGAACTGTAAAGAGAAAGGCTGGGCGCTGACTGACTTGTTCAGTCTAGACAAACATTGCTCCTGACAGCAAGCGGCGATGGAATGTATACTCGAACAGCGAGCGTGTCATCGCACATAGCTGACGTTTCTCCTCTCGCCGCTCTCTCCTTATTTTTCCTCTTCTTCCCTCCTCCCGCTCTGTTGTTCTTTTTTCCGCCATGTTAATTACATTTACCCACAGAGAGGCTGTTCGTGTTTGAGGGCGTGGGGGCATTTGAGCAAGAGAGACGGAGAAGGGAGGGAAAAAAGAGACGAGAACCCAGAGGAAGAGAGAGAGAGAGAGAGTGAGAGAGAGAGAGAGGGAGATCTTTTGATTTCCAGAGGAAAGGCAGAGTGTGATCTGCCAGCCTTATGTATATGATGAATGGCAGAGAGATTGGCAAGGCAACACTTAATGTTCTTGCGTTATTTAACCTCTGCTTTGCTTTCTTCTCCCCGCTCTCTTGCCGCTGCTCTTTGCTGAATAAAGGCTCTCTGTTCTGGCGCCCGAGCGTCGCGTACAGTACGGAGAGCCCTGCACAGCTAGAACATTAGGCTAATTTATACAGCAGTAATTAGGCCATTAGACCTGAAACAATCTGGGACCCATAATTAAGCAAAGCGCTCCAAAAGTCAACAGCAACTCCCATTGAGCTTAGCTAAACAGTCTCCGAAAGTGTTATTTACATGTCCAAACAGCTTGAGGTCTCGGTGTAAGCAAACAGGATGAGAGCCGGGGGTGTGTGGGGATTGATCCGAGGGGGAACTCGCCTTCGCACCCAGAGCCAGCCTCCAAAACCCGTCGCCGCTGATCGTCAGCATGGGGGCTTCTCCGTCTCTTCGTTGCCAGCCGGATAATTGCGGTAACACACATTTGTGAGGAAGTCTGTTTCGGGGAGAGTTCAGCACGCCAAGGGCCCCCGTCTGTGTTTACTAAGAGATGAATTCCTTCAGATCGTGCAAGAGTGCAGTTGTTTCTGACAAAGTGTCATTATGTGATGATAGGAAAATCTGTTTCGCATTATGCTTTGGTGTTTATATTGTCATGTTGTGATATAATCACACTTTTTAGGCCCTTTGTGAATTTCTTTGACATCTTGCTGATGCTTCATGTTCCTTTGCACAGCACAGACAGGAAATGTGCACGAAAGCTGCACAGACGAACCGCAACAGTAGACGGAAGATGATGATTAATGAATATATGAATCTCTAACTGAGTATCAGATTTTCTCGGGAGCTACTTTTATTTTTCCTCCTCAGAGTTGCAGTGATTGTAGTGGAGAAGCCTATGTTTTAATGGAAGAAACAGGAGCTCGAGGACCAAGTTCTGCTGATGCTGGTTGTTTGTAAAATAACTTATCAGCTCATCGGCCTGAGCACTAATCTCTCCCTGACATCTTTGATAGTAGGTACAGTTTTAGATTTTCTTGCACAGTCAAGTCGTGTACATGTACATGAGTGCCCCAAGTTGCGCACACATACACACGTTTTTGCACACAGATAAAGTGTGGAGCATCTTTCACACGCCCTGCGGAGTGTTGCAGAGCGGCGGTGTAACTGCAGGCCTCGCTGCAGACGAGCGTGCCTGAGCAGTGAGATCATGAGCGGGGAGCGAGGTGGCATAATGAAATCTGGCAGTCGCAGCCCCGGCACAGGCTTCATATGTTCCACATTAGCAATTCACAAACGTCTGGAGCAGGCCCCAGCAGCCCTTTTCTCACTCCGCCTTAGTCGCTTATGACAATCTGTCAGTGGCTCTTTGTGCTCTCGCAGCAGAGCGTCGATGAGGAGTGCAGTGTTTATGGAAGAGGGTTTTGGTCCCGATCTGCGGGTGACACTCTGTTAGTGTGGAGTCAGTGAACCTGCACCAGAGGAGAGAGGAGCCGCTCAGGTTTCGCAGTCAAGACAATAAAAGCCACGAACGCTGAGTTGACAACAAAAGGGAAATTGTTTCGCGTGCCGTCAAAACCCAAATCAGGATTGTGAGTGACGGCTCAGACTCTCCCAAAGCATCACATCACGTTCGCTCCAGCAGGAGCGCTTGATGGGACAAGTTCCACTATGAAAGGAGATTAACCAATAAGGATATTGCAAATGATGTGCTTTAGGCTTTATCCTCCCCTTGTCCTCCCCCTTCTTTTGAAATTATTCAAGTGTCCAATAAAGGACAAGGCAATTACCATCCTCTCTTTTAATGACAGAGAAGCTGGCTTTTGGTCCTGGGCACGGTGTGTTTGTGTTGAATTAGAATTAATGAGCCCGGTCAAAGTTTGCTTCTAATTGCCCTTTCATTAAGACCCATTTGTAATCACATCTTAATGACTTCCATCCCCTCTTTTAAAAAGAATGAAAAAAGTAATACTAATAAAAAGGAAAAAAAAAAATTAAGCCAGAAATGATTACTGCCGCTCTGAAGAGTTGCACAGGGGTCGTTAAGATGTTTGAGAGAAGATCTGAGGAGTGGATGAAAACTGCTAACCGTTCCAGAAAAGTTTGCAAACTTTGATGAAGTCAGTGCTTTTCATGTCTGGACTTCCTGGATTCTTTTGCAGTGGGAAGTTGAAAAAAAAAAAACCCCTGACATGTGCGAAGGCCTCCTACGTGCCTTCCAGCTGTATTCTGTATTAGAGGACGAGAATACCCCTGAATATCCAGAAGAGCAGGGGCAATTTAGTCCCGGAGTAAACAGTAAGGAGTCCCTACAGGAAACACACTGGAGATGGATTGCAGGATGGAGTCGCTCCCCCCCTCTCTTTCTCCCTCTCTCTCTCATTTGCCCTCTGTTCTTCTCGACTGTATACATTCCCTCCAGTGACACGGGCCTGTTTGCCTTACTAATGGAGAGCTGTGCTGGCGTAAAAGAGGTGGCAGGCTCTATTTAGATAGGGCCATGGTAAAGTAAACTTCTGAGTTGGATTTAAATAAACCTCGGCGGAACGGTTTGCCATGCGGCAAAGTCATGAGAGGGACGGAGGGAGGGACGGAGGGAAAGAGTGATGAAGGTGCAAGACCTAAGCATCCAGTGGAGGCACAGGGCTGAGCTGAGAGAGGAGCTCCAGAGACATAAACATAAGGGGGATCTGGGTAATTCAATGAGGAGTGGCGGATGTGGGAATGTAGGTGTGTGTGTGTGTTGTCTGTGAAATGATTTCACAGTTTGTAATCTCTACAGTCATTGCCCAACAGGACAGAGGTTAGCAGAAACTTCTATGTGGGCAGGGATCAGTAAGATTAGAGAACACGAAGCTTTTTACTCCCATCGAGCCAGAACACAGCACACAGACCCCAGTAAACCTGAAGGCTCATTTCCGACTCTGACAGCCGAGGGCTGACAGCCTCGCAGTGGAGCTGCGGGGAGTAAACAAAGCAGACTCTGCCCTTGTCTCGCCCTGCGCTCGCTCCCAGCATCCCCTCATCCCTGCCTCCCTCAGCAGCTCTGGAATCAGCCGAGGTGAGCGCGGCCAAAACTGAGTCATCAGGAGGAAACTATCAAACAGACAGAGACGGAGTGGTCAGATACTTGCCAGAGCTGCATGGAGGAGGCTTTTACCACTTATCTCGGCTCTTGTGAAAACAGGATGTAAACCGTGTTTGTTTTCTGCAAGTTTGCCGGAGTATTTTTCTTACTTGTTGAGCACATTAAGCAAAGCCTAATGCACTCTTGTACTGCCCTGAGTGAGGTTTCAGGGTGTGTTTGGCAACATTCATCAACAGCAAGAAGTAATTACCAATTAGAGAATTAGAGGCCTTTAGCCATGCTTTATATAACACACCAAAAAGATTAAATTTATTTATTTATTTAACCTTTATTTTGCCAGACAGAACATTAAGAACAGATTCTTACTTACATGAAGTACTTGTAGTGGCAAGTGAAGAGGGAAGGGAACAACAAAAGTGAAAACATTCAACAACAAAAGAAGGAACTATTTGCCTTAGGTTTTTGGGACAGGTTTTCCTCATTCAATGTAGAAAATAATGCAAAGTAATGCAGAAAGTGTGAAAATTGTTAATGCTTGTTTCACAAAGGCTGAGAAAAGGTCTTTAAATGTCTCAATGGCATTTCATTTTCTGTCACAGAGGGAGAAAGAAACAAAAAAATATTTACATATAAGAAGCTGAAATCAGAGAATTTTGACTTGCTTTGTTAAAATCCTTTATATGAGTCAACAAATAGATGATTAATCGGTTAGTTGTTGCAGCCTTTGTGACTAAATTCGGTGTTCTTGTTTCTGTTGGAACTACAGTACAATATAAAGCCTGTTAAAAATAGTCTTCTGTGGTAGTGGAAAAGTCTCAGAAAAATAGCTCAGGTTACCCGTTATCTCGGTTTCCCATATTTGAGGCTAAAAGTGCGGATATCTGGGACACTGCTGCTGCTCCTGTTTTTAATTTGTCTCTTCCACCTCACCCGAGCACGAAACCAAACTCCCTGCAGTGCTCCAGCACCTCTATACGACCTTTGTTCTAATGCTGCTGGATTTTTGTGCAACCCCAGTCGGTTTCCCACACAGTCGCTGCCGTCCCGGGCCTCCGTCTGGCAGCGATCATCCCGGTGAATGAATGAGCGGTGAGGTAAGCAGACCTGCAGACGGTGCTGAGGGCGATCAACACCTGCCGCGCTGCCCGCCGTCCTGGCACCGAGCGACACTTGTAGAGCGGGTCGGCCGCCCCTCTGTTTGGCCATCTGCCCCCCCCCCCCCCCCCTTTGGCACATGCATCCCCAAAGTTTACAAGCAAAGAGAAACCCGCATAGCTGGCAGCCCCAGAGACGAGCTGCGTGAAGGTATGCAGATGTTGACACATGCTACGCCTCGGGGTGGTGATACACGCCTTGGCAAGGGTCTCCGCAACAGGCAATAAAGTGACATGTGTTCTGGAAACGAGATGTGTTCATACGCCGTGTGAATGAACAAATGATTAATTTGTTGCCGTGTGGACCCAGCAAACCTGCCCCCTGTGTGCCAGTTATTTGATATCGCAGCCTCCTCGTACAAGTTCTAACGCATTTGGGTTTCACAATGTGGCCGTTTTTGCGAGGCCGGTTCGAGCAGAATTCACAGTCGCTGGGTTTTTTTTTCCTGCTTCAACTTGTCCAACTATGGATGTACGGCCACGACACAAAACTGCGGCTTCAGTTTTGAAGCTTATGTCGCGAGTTGGGGGATGAGTGCACACGGGGTGTGAATCCAGTACAGCAGTTTCAATTTCAGGGGTAAAAATAGAGAAAGGCTCGGAAGCTCAAATTATGCAAATGTTTTAATGTTTTATCTTTAGGGAGGAGGAGGAGGAGGGGGGGAAAGGAGAAGAAGCCTCCTGGCAGTTGTGACAAAACGCTGAAACGGAAAAAGGATGTTTTTGTTCCCGTTGTGTACATTTCATTGGTTGTACTTCAATGTTATCCTTTGTAGGAAACCAAATTATGGTCGGTACTGTGAGAAATGTGCCATTTGGCTGCTTTTCTTTCAGTTTTCTTTTAATTCTCTGTTTATTTTGAGTTGTATCAGCCTTGAGACGTTTACAAAGGACTTCCTCAGTGAACATTTCGGAGCAGTGCTGCTTTTAGTTCAGTGAATTTAATGAGGTCTAATTTGGGTGGGTCTGTTGAAAGATAGCCATCGAGAGCTGCCTTTCATTATGGCTGCTATTTAGATTAGCCAAGGAGGGGATGAATTCATTTTACTGTAGGTTTGAGAAGAACCCAACATCTTACAACGTGTATGGAAAATCAAAGTCTGATACGTATTTTTCTGTCTCTGTTGTCTCCCACAGCTGCTCCACAGTTCTTCCCCGCCTTCCATCCTCCTGTACCAATCGACGACAGACACACGCAGGGGCGCTACATCTACGAGCCTTCCCCTGTGCCCCCTCTCCATGTGTAAGTTTCCACAAAAAAAAACCTCTCGCATACCACACTCAACACATCTCATTCAGCTGCATCACATCACGGGCTCCTCCGCTCCTGATGCCGATACCAATCTGGCTCCTACACTTCCTTCCGCCTCTGGGTGTGGAGCATCCTTCTCCTCCTCCTCCTCCTCTTCCTCCTGGTGGGTGCTGGTCGGGCGCTGCTCCGTTGCCTTTTTCGGGATCAAAGGCCACGGCCCTGGTACGCACGCAACATGATCCGCATGTCAGAGACACGCAAATGAACATGTGTCAGAGACGTGGAAATGAGAGCGGGGCGAGAGAGAGGGGGGGCAGCGATTCTCATAAGAGCAGTGATCAAGCCCTGTCAGGCGAGGAGGGAAGCGATGCCTCCGCTGACACGCAGCCGTCTCCGGCAGACGTAGACGAGCTCCTGACACCCGAACTGCTGCGCTCCCCCCTCCACACACCCCCACCCCTCACCCCCAACTGTCCCGTCGCACGCACCCACAGGCTATCAAATGTGAAGCAAGGTGAAAAAACACGGTGTCATGCCTCGTAAGAGCGAGCGGTAAGTATTTATAAGCTGGAGCAACTCTTATTACTTCGGTCTCGTATTTCCCTGGAGCTGCTGCTTCTTCTTCTTCTGCTGGCGGTCAGGTCAGCAGAGAACTTCAAAGCATTCCCCCAGCTCACTCATGTACACACGCGTCCTGCGCAAATGACTAGTTTTTCACTCTTTCTGTCTCTTTTTGGTCCCTCCGTCATTTGTATTCTGGGCGTCCAAACAGCGTCTCCGCCGTGAGGAGATGCTTCCTCGTCCTTGCGGCGCTTGTTTCTCTTCCTCGCAGCAGACACGGAGGAAGCGATCACAGCGCGACGAGGACAAATTGGATGGGGCAGCTACTTGGGCCGCATTATGTTTGATATTCTTCATCATTATCAACTCCCCCCTTCTCCTCCTCAGGAGTCATATCTCTCCCTTGCTGATGTGCCACTAAGCGTAATGAATTTTTTATGTCCCCCCACACCTCCCCTCGCCTCCCCACCTCCGGCCCACCCTACCTCTCAACCCCTCATCTCCCGCTCAGGGGGCTGCAGCAGAGGGGAAAAAAAGGGATGAAGGAGGGGGTAGAGAGGCGAGGAAATAAAAAAAGGGAGGTGATTGATGTCCTGTGTCACTGCAAACAAAATGGCAAATATAATTTAGCATTTAGCTTATGCAGAGATAATGGGGCGAACACGCGCCGGCAACATAGGCACGAACAAACAGACCGGCTTGTTATCCGTCAGGAGTGCTTTGGTACGATGTGGAGCACAGGTTAGAGAGGGGGAGGAGGAAAGAAATGAGGAAGGAGGAGGGGGTGGAGGGACAACACAGAGCCTGGGAATTGAATTAAGGGGGGAGAAGTTACGCGGGTGTCTTCAGTCACTCTGTCCGGACAGGAGTTATCTGTGCGCTTGGTTTGCTGTCACAAGAGACACGGCGCAGCCTATTTATCCAAGCCATTAAGCATAGAGCTGTTTAATATGACACGCTGTGCTGAGGGAAACTGTTTGTCATTGTTATAAGACAGCTGTTTAGCGCTCCTGCCATACTTAAATCAGGTCTGCGAACTCGCTATCACGTCTGTGAACTTTACGTGGGTTTCATGCAGAACTGGTCTCAACTTCGGAGATTATTTCTCTACTTGATTAAAAAAGCAGCGCCGAAATTCCTCAGCGAGAAGAATCGTGCGTCGGGTGTTAGGGCCGGCTCCACCAACCACCTGATGGCAAATGGAGTTAATTGCACTTCCAGGGTTGGCTTTCTTTCTTTACTACCACAAAGTCGCAGCCAAGAAGTTTAAACCTCCCCGAGGATGAAAAAAAAGAAAAAAGTGACGCACTCGACTCGGTAATGTTGCTTGTAGCCAGCCCGAGCAAACAGAGGCGGGCGACGTATAGCCGTCGCTTCGGGGAAATGGAAAGAGGCGGCTTATGGAGAAATATTGAATTGTTTTAAGACAAGTTCTCCTCGGTGAGCAGAATTAATCGTTATTAGCCCTCTCAAAGATATGCCTAAGTACACAGGGACTATTATTGCAGTACTTCCCCATGCAGTCTCTCATTACGGCCTGTAATTACAGTTGGGTTGGCCCTGCGGCGGTTCCATCAATCCAGCCAGCTTCCCCCGCTACGCACACACACACACACACACACAGACACACACACACACATACAAGCCAGTCACCACTGGGCATCCGTGGCCGGAGAAAAACACAGCAAAACGCCCGGCAGCTTGTTTCCCCCTGCCGCCACAATGACACATCCACCATGCGTACGTTGGCAAATGAGCAGAATCATATCCTATTACTGCGACGGGCCTAATTGAAACATGTTTATTTATGGCCCCCGTTTTTCAGACCAGGCGCGGGCGTTAGCAGCGCAGCTAACGGGCCCCAGCGATATGAGGCAGTAGAATTAAATTAAAAGCTCATAAAATGAAATATGCTCTGTATTAGCTGTTTGACACTTAATTTGCTTTCAAATGAGCAGAGGAAATCACAAATTAACTGTCCTTTGTTTTTTTTTCTCTCCCTCTTTACCTCACCTCCTCTATTAGGCTAGCGAGAGCGCAATTACAGACAGAGGCTAATCGTTTAGTTTATGAATTCTTGTGGGGAAGGTACCAATGTGCCATTCAATATTAAAGCCCTGGGGTCAGAAGGGAGGGGCAGAGGACCCTTGTTGTGCATGTTTGCTTTACAGTAGAACTTGTATACTCAAATGAAAGAATGGAAAGAGTTTGAACAGCCTTTTAGCTAAGTTAACAACCAGTCTCCGCTAACTTTCCATAGCCTCTAAAGCTAAAGTCTTTTCCTCTCCTGAAGCTAACGTGTTTTTTTCCACTTTGCGTGACTCTGTTCTGGAGTGAGCTGACCCCCAGCCCCCCCCGAAAAAAAAAATAGAAGGAGCCGCTTCGAAGAAGATGCTTCCTGCTTAAATAAACACATTGATCGGTGAAGAGCAGGCTCTCACTGGGAGCTCTGGTCCCCTCTGTCTCCGCCATTGTCCGGGGACTGGCTTAATGGGAGTTAAGGGAGGTGGGAGGGGGGGCTGGGCCAGGGCCTGGAAAAAAGGGCCGCTCCTTTCATTCCAGCTTTATTGCCCGACCACGGTACACAGCAAAACAAAACAGGCCTCTCATGCAGCTCAGCGCCGGCTCCCGGTCACCCGGAGACGGCTCCGAACAAACAGAGGCATTCGTCACAAGTCAATTATCAGCATCGGAGTTTACTCTGGAGTGCCGGGCCCTCGTGCTGTGAATGGGGCCACTAAAACAACAAAACATTCTTATGGGATAAGCAATTGGCTCGCAAACCTTTTGTGTAGTTATGTGGGTTTAAGAAAGAATTAGTCCAAATGACGGAGTCTGTTTAGGAGTTTATTAAGTTGTAAAGGGAAAAAAAGGACGCCTTCGGGTTAGAGTTTCAGGCTCTATTTTGAATTTGGGACAACATATTCGTACTGTATAAATAATGATGTTCTTTTAAACATCAGTTCATCAGTTTGTCAGGTCTGCAGTCAAATGGACGAGACCCTGGGACAACACAAAGACAACAACAAAAAAACAATGGTATTAAATCCGCAAAATTAAATCTAAAATCTGATTTACATTTTCTCCATAACAAAACCCCATCGGTTTGTATTCCCTTAATTTGTGTCTGCTCTGCAGAATACACATAACAGGCCTGCAGTTGTTTCCATAACTGCATTAAAGGTGTTTTAATGGATTTAGAAACAGCAACAATCTGAAACTGCCAAAAGAGAGAGAGGGAGAGGGAGAGGGAGAGAGCGAGAGCGAGAGTTTGATTTCAAAGCAGAAGAAAACTTGTGAGAGTGACTCATGAATAAAGTCATGGGCTGTGCTCTCTGTCAGCGTGGAGGTAGAGAGCAGGTGGGGGCTGTGTGTGAGGGTGTGTTTCCGTCCTGCCCGGCCTGTGTGGTTGTTTCATTCAGTGAGTGTGTTTGTTCAGCTGCGGGTCTCGGGGCCTGCCTCGTCGGGTCCTCTGGAGGCACCGGCTGCAGAGCTGCGCTGACGGAGACTCGTCGCCGCTCTGACGAGCTGGCGAGGAGTTCACGGACCGGCGGTCTGCCGGAGCCGCTGCTCCACGCGCAGGGGGGCGTCGTGCGGACGAGATGGCGGCGTGCTGTCAAAACAGAACAAGCGGATCACCTTTTTAACCTCCGAATTTCCAATTTTATTTCCTGCAGCCACCTGAGATTCTCTGCCGATTTCACACAGTTATTTTACGCACAGCTCGCTCGCTCGCAGCCCTTCGCCTTTGGCTGAGGGAGATTTTTTGCTTTTTCTCTCTCTCTCTCTCTCTGTCTCTCTTCCTCTTTTTTTTTTTTTTTAAAGATGTGCACTGTGTTGTTTTGTTATTTACATAAACTGTTGTCAGAGCGCCCAATCTGGGCATGGAGGAGCGGCGTGTTGCTTTGCATAAAGACCACAGTCTTATCTCAACACCCTCCTTCCAGATGGGACGAGGCAGAGCATTGCAACACACACATAATTCAAAACAATGGAAAGACAAAGAGGTCTGCTGTAGCTTTTATAGAAGCTGAAATCTTCTGTAAGTGCGCGTGGCGTGATGATCTGACTTTGCTGCGTCAAGGCCTCATTTTAACAGCCGATGCTTCGTCTTCAGGCCGAACTTCTGCACGTTTTTAAAATGTCTGATCAGTTTTGTCCGCATTTTTTAATCAAACATGTGACAATTTTCTATCAATTCAGAACTATATTTTTACTGGATTTTTTTTTCTCCAGGTTCTGTGCTTTAAAAGAAATGAAATGAGACTATAAGTCCCTGGCCCGTGTGATGGTTTAGCTACCAGCGGCCCACATTTGAATATTGTCTAGACTAAAACAGAATGCGAATCAGGGCCATAAATTACATTAAGAATTGATGATTATTTCATAATCTCATCCGATAACGTCTGTCCAGATACGGCCGCTGTCACAGGACGGCAGCGGCAGGGAAAGGAAGGCCACTTTTTCATCCTCCTCTCCAACTGTCCAAAACCCACTCTGTGTGACTTCATAGGTCACCTCTCTCTGGTGCAGTCACTGGTTTCCCTCCATCCTCCTTCCCCTGTCTCCCACCCCTCCTCCTCCTCCTCCTCCCCCCTCTTTAATACTTCCTCTATGGAGTAAGTCAGGGGGACAGGCGGTCACGCAGTAGCTGGCTTCATGATTAATGGTGTTTATTCTTGACAGAAGGCTCCTTTATTTATCTGCATTGCAGCCTCACTGATACTATCAGTCACCTGAATGAAAAATATTCAGTCATACCAATTTTGCAGTATAATTGAGTAGAGTCACTTCCTTTCAGTTTTTTCTCCCCCCCCCCTCTTCGCCTCTCCTCTCCCGCTCTATCTGGCAGCCTTATCATCGCCACAGTAATTTTCGCGCCGCGTTGTTTGATATGGAGAGGCTGGCTTTAGCCGCATTTGACATAAAGCCTCTTCAATTTTCACTGGAGGAAGAAAAAAAGGAGAGAGAGAGAAAGAGAGAGAGGGGAAGAAAGAAAGAAAGTTGTGCACTACTCTGTGAAAATGTGCGAAAAGGGGGAAAGTATCTTTGCCTTCTCCCCCCCCCTTTTTTTCTGAGGCAATTTCAGGATTTAGAGAGAAAGGAGATAAATGCCTAAGCAGAAGTGTGGGCAGACTGAAGTTACAGTATATCTATTTTTTTTGTAATACACCAGTTCCAGAGCGCTAAATGGGCAGTGTAGTCCTTTTTTTTCTCTTTTTCTTCTCAGCCTGTGCACAGGACCATGATATTTTGAAAGCACCTGTGTATTTTGAGAATGATGGATCCTGCAGGTTAAGGGAGGGGGAAAAAAAAGGAGGGAAAAAAAAGGAGTTTGGCACAGCAGATATTTGACAAGGCCTGTAAAGGTTTTAGGGTTGAGTCATTACCCGTGGAGATCTGTTAAGACATGTTCCAAAACTCTACTTACCGGGCTAGGATTACCTACGCTGAGGCTGCTCCTGCTGCTGCTGCTGCTGCCAGTGTATTTGTATTTTGTCCCTAGTCATTAAATATCACATGCATTTTTAATGTTTTTTTTCCCCCCTCTCGCTAAATGGTTTATGACTGATATTTTACGTCTCCACGGCAAACAGTGACCTCGACCGAGGCAAAGATTTCAACGTATTTTCTAATCCGAAAAAAACGATTCCTTACGTAACGCTGTTATTCATGCAAATCAAATCTGATTACTCGTTCAACAAATACTTCCCGTCCATTGTCATTTCTTCCAAGTGCCTGGTGGAATTTAATTTTAAGGCTCCATTATGAATATCTTTTTGAAAAAGGTACATTTTGTCGATAAAAGACGAATGCATTAATCTCTGATACGGGGCGCTTGAATTTGCACATGTAACACATTAGTGGATTTGATTTTGTGTGCTCGAGTCATTTGCCCCCCTCCTCACGTTTGAGGTCTCAATTTGTAGCTCTCCCATGGAGCACAATGGAAAACCAGGTCTGAGGGGAAGAGATAACAGGCAGGTGCCAACAGCCCTGCGCTAATGTTTGTGTGTGTGTGTGTGTGTGTGTGTGTGTGTGTGTGTGTGTGTGTGTGTGCCTGTGCATCCATGCTTACACACACACACACACACACACACACACACACGGTTCAAATACTTTCTTGACAGTGTTTGAGCATCAGTTTATTTATTTCTCTGCTCGGTTGTTGTTTGCAAGTCTTCGCTCCTTTTTTTCCCCTTCATTATTGCGAAATGTCAACTAAAAATACTGATTTCAACATCTTTGTGTTTATTTTTCACTTGTCATCCTCCCTCAGCTCATGCTGCCTTTTCAGTCTCAGACATTAGATAAGTTGTGGGGTTGTGTGAGTTCTGGCTGTTATTTAATATGCTGATTATTTTCTGGAGTAATTGTAAATACAGAATTAGCCTTATACTATTGTTCTTGCAGTCAGGCATTTAATGTAGATACCTTTGGGTCTAAAATGTCACCTCCCCAGACCTTATTGTAATATATTCCTATTGATTTTTTTAATGTTGTAATCCACACAAAATACTCACTTAACACACACATAAAAGTGCAATAGTATTGATTTTAGACTAAAAATGACTAAAATATCAATTGATTCTCCAGTGAATGAAGCTGCCGATTGATTTTATGCCAATAAAATTAAACTGATCAGATCGTTTTCGTTAGCAGATCTGTACGTTCTGTACATTTTATCCGGGTGATGTATGACACTTGTTAGCGGCGTCTGACACTCCTGGCGTTCTCGATGGGTGTGGCCGGCTGTCACTTTCACGAGGCGGCTTTGCTTCTTAATTGGTTTTGTAAGAGACCCCTCCTCTCATTGGCGGGGAGCTATTAGAGAACAGCAGCCACTGTCAAGATATTAGCGCTGGCAGCAAGCCGCCTCACGCCGTTTCCACTCCACCTGAGGCGGCCGCTCTGCAAACAGTAGTTAAAAAGAAAGAAGCTGTCACTGCTGCTCCTCTACGATGGGAGGGAAGGGAGGGGAATACTCCGTTTTTTTTTGCTTTTTTTTTTACAGAGAGAGGAAATATTTTGCTCCTTACCTAATGCACGATAATCAATTCTAGTTCTGCTTCTTGCAGAATTGAGTCAGTTTTCAGCTCTTTTCTCCTCTCGCAGCCCATGCCCTGCAGACGTCATGCTGTAGCAGTGTAGAAATGTGGAATTTCCATTACTCTGATCTCTGGGCTGTGGGCTCCAGACCCTGCGATCCCACTCTGGGGGCCAGTTACAGCAAGTAACGAGACCAGGGGAACAGGGTCATAAATCCTCCCCAACTCTCCTCATTTTCCATCCTCCCTCGGTCCCTCCCTTCCTCTCCTCCCTCCCCTCTTCGCTCCCATCTTTCCTAGTCGAGCCTTTCGGCGTGTGATTTACGAAACCCGAATGCAACAGTGTGAAATATTCCCACATGTTTAAAACGCCTTCAGTCCAGTTTAAGTTCTGCTAAAGACCAATCGCGGCTTTAATGCGAGGGGAAACGGCTTCATTGCCTCTGCTCCTCTTTCTTCTATTTGTTTATCTTGCAGATCACAGACTGTTTCCCCCCTTGTAGCCTCTTTCCACCACCGAAAATTAATTCATATCACATTAAGCGATTTGATTCTCTCAGCCCTCAGCTTATCTCCCCCATCGGATGCGGTGTCCATTTCATCTGATGGCGTGATAGAGAATAGTTTCATCTAATAACGTCATTTGGAGTGTTAACCCAATGAGCCTCCTCTGCTACTTCTGTCTCCCATTAAACTTCACTCGATCTTATTTCATTTTATTTATTTTGGGAGGCAGCCAGCTTGTAAAGTTTCTTTTTTTTTCTTCTTCAGACATTTATCCCTCACTCACTCACTCTCTCACTCACGAACGTCCGGCGAGGAGCTGGACAAATATGCGGCGTCATGCACATAAATTGCGAGGCGACCACGCTTGTGAGAAGGCATGAAGGCTTTTTATTGCGTGCCCAGTGATTCTCTGACATCTCTGCGTGAGTGACTTTACTGCGTCAGGAATGAAAGTTTATTCCGACAGGGATTAAATAAAGCTGTGAAACTTGTTGCTCAGGCCAAAACAAAGAGAGGAAAAGCAAATGTTTTCTCCCCCCGAAACGGGCTGATTAAGCACCCCCTCCCATTCACACCAGCTTCATGTCGCTTGTGTAGCAGGTTTGTGAAACATCCTCCTTTGGGCATATCCAAATTTTTTACACAGGTTTGTGTTTAAGCCTGCCAAAGCTCCAGCAAGCCCAAGCTTGGCACCACCACGCACTTTCAGCCCCTTCATGATTAAATATCAAGGAGCTCCGCTTGACATTTTATTAGTCCAACAAGATGGATGAAATGGTGAGAATAAAGTAGGCTGTGTCTTTTCACTTTCCCACCAGCACTTGCCTTTCTTCTGTCCGGATTTTCTTTCCTTCCCCTCCTCGACAAGAAGTGTGTATTAGGAAAAAGTGATGGATTTCACTCTGAGAAGATTTTCTGTGCAGTGGGGGAAACATATATTCTTCGGCGCCTTGTACCTGATGCGCCTGTTCTCCCTCCTTCCCTCCCTCCCTCCCTCTCTCCCTCCCTCACTTCTCCTTCACTTCCACTTTTTTTTTGTTGCTGTTGTTCTACCTCAGATCTCAGTCTGAAGGATTAACCATCTCCAGCAGCGTGTCTCTGCGCTGTCTTGTAGCGCGGCGTATTGTTTGTGATTTGCTCGGGCCCATCCGTGCGGCTGCTCATTTCTGCAGCGCAGCGTGACGCGCTGAATTGAGGAAGGAGGGCGGGATCCACGCCGCTACCTCGCAGCCCTGGGCCACACTCAGTCTCCCCCTCACCTGAGAGGGGCTGCACGCACACACACACATGCTCATTACCTGAGCCCTGTTTTAGCTGCGGGCGTCAGCTGAGCTTTTGTGTAAGAGGCATCGGGGCCATCGAGACATTTACTTGAGAGGAAAAGGAAAGATAGATGTGCTTCCTACCTGTTTTCAGAAGTTTAACACTTCAACACCCAGGAGTCCCCCTCCTGTCTTCTCTCTAGCCCGGGGCATGCCAGAGGAAGTCAAAACACTCACCGAGAGCTGCGCTAATTCCACCTGTGCTTGCTTTTTGGACAGAAATAAAAAAAAGAAAGAAATAAAAAGCAGCCATCAAGTAATTTTCAGTGAGCCAAGATGAAGGAGGAATGTTGCATGCAAAACGTTTGTTCTGTTTGTAAAAGGGCGAAAAAAAAATCAAGCATGGGAAAGGACCAAAAGGGAACAAGAAAACCTTCTCTCTTCTTTTTTTCCCCTCTGTCTCATGTTTCTTCCCTGATTTCAGCCCCTACACCCCCCCCTCCAACCCCCACCCCACCCCCCCCACTTGAAATTACAGGAAGAAAAAGGCAGGCTCATTTTGTGTAATTTCACTTTCATGTTTTCATTTTCTCGCTATATTCTCTGTTGATTTGTTTTGGTAGACATTCTTATCGCGATGGCAGAAATTACATTTAATTGCCGTGTGGAAAAAAGGGTTTTCAAAACCCATGTGAACGAACAAAAAAAACAAAACGCCACCATCGCCTCTGCTGCTGCTGCTGCTGCTACGCGGCAAAGCCCAACACAAACTACTCTTAACGGTTGATTTTGGGCGTAACTTGAAACCAGTGTGATGAATAATCCTATGGCCTGTGAATTTACAGCTGGAAGAATGTTTGTGACACACCCTGGGCAGGTTCATGACTCCGGAGTTCACACAGCCTGCACTTTAGAACCAGTTGCTCCGACACCTGGACCTGTTTGTTATGACATGAGCTTGTCACACTCACTGGCTGCAGCTAATAAACATGTGTTATCAGCCCAGTGGTGTGGAAGTGATACGTGCCTGTAGGGATGTTCTGTACGTCTTTCTGGTAGGATGAGTGTCTGTGTTTGTGTGTGTGTGTGAGAACGTGGGTGTGTGCGTGTGCTCTCTTTCTGCTGCTCTGACTGTATCCAGACAATGTGAGTAGGAGATGGAGAAACTGAAGCATTCATCTGGACAGTGTGTGTGTGTGTGTGTGTGTGTGTGTGTGTGTGTGTGTGTGTGTGTGTGTGTGTGGACGGTTTATGGGAATGTCTGGCACGCCTCCAGAGGTATCCCACAGAGAGGGAATCCTGCTTGATGTGACCATGAATAGAGACTCGTCCCCACCCCCTGAACCCTCCGGGGCCTTTGATGTCAGGGGGTCACACAGAGACCTTGCAGCTCCGGGGGTAAATAGTTACTCCCAACGCCTGGCAACCTCACCGTGCCCGGTCTCCTCCGCTCTGCTCGGCTCAGCTCGGCTCTGGGGAAGATAGGAAAGAGCAGCAGAAAACATGGGATATTCAGATTACACAGCACAACTGTCGATGCACAGAGAAAAGTTTATTCAGCAAATGTTCAGAGGGCAAAAAGTTCATTTCTCAGCCAAAGAATGAGAGATAAGATCTGATCTGTTAAGATGACCTTGAGCTGCACTCTGAACCCTGCGCTCACTTGTTTTGATTTAGTTTGTAAAGGGTGAAAGCGCACGATTGAAATAACCACATCCTCTGCTTGGCTGCTCGTTTTTCTCCTGTTTGTTTATGTTTATTTGAAAAGCCATTTTGTTTGTAGTATTTTTGCAGCTCTTTTCTCTGAAAGGTCATGTGTTAATGATGTGTTTACTTCCTGTAACTTTCTCGAGATTTCCTCAACAAGCCTGTAGCTGCTGTCCATGACAGTGGAGAATAACTGCGATCGGACAACTTCAGTCCTCCTTATCCAAAGTTAATTGAATTAATTTTAAAAATTTAAAAATTAAATTAGTGATGTTGGATATGAAAACATATATGTACCAAAAATGGACTGCATGTCTCTGCATGTCTCCACATCCAAATTCTCTTTGATATGAATTCAATTTGCTTGATAAAATTAGGCACCAAAAAAGTTCATGCTAAGCTTCTGGATGGTGACCTGAGGCCCAACCTGGTTGCTGATTTACAACACATCCCCTAAGGCTAACCCATTTAGAAAGCCCACATTTTCTTTCTTTCTTTCTTCTTTTTTTTTTTTTTTAGTAAAAAGAAAATGTCAGTGGCAGCTGCTGCATGTGTGTAATTGCCTGAGCTGAAACACAAAATCGACAATCAAAGAGCGTCCAAAAGGCAAAGGACGAGATCTAGCATTGCTGAGAGATTTACAACACAACAGTCACATCACGCTCTGTGTCTGTTATGGAGAATTCATGAAAAAGCAGCTTTCCAGGGGCCTGCTGCTGTAATTGTCATTACTAATGTGGAAAATGAAGTCATAGGAATGTTCTTCACCGGCAGAACTTAATGAGGGCTCTCCCATCAAAATTTTCTATTTCTATCTCTGTTTGCGTCTCTCTTCTTCCTCTCTTGCTCTATCTGTCTGTCTCCTCTCTTTTCCCCTTGTCTCAGCTCCCTTTCCTCTCTCCTTGGGTCTCAGCTGGCTCTGTTCCTGTGGCCCTTTGATCTCTGTGAAAGGGTTTGGAGCTTTAAAGTGCTTCTGTTTCCGCTGTCAGGAGCCCCTCTCTCTTCCTCCCCTCTGGTTTAGGCTTTCAGAGCGGTGGCAGCCGTGTGCTGTGGCTGGGTGGGTCACGGGGTGGAGGGGGGGGCAAGGGCAAGGGTGGGTGCAGCGGGGTGGCACAGGTTTCTGTGAGGTGGTGCGATTGAGGCGAGGTGAGGTTGGAGGGGGTGAATGTGTGTGTGTGAGAGGCTGTCAGCCCCGGTCAGAGGAGGACCTCACTGATCCCATTTCCCTCCTAAAATCCCAGTTCCTGCCTCACTCAGCCCCCTGTGGCCACATGTGTGAGATAGATGGGCTGGGTTTAACCTGCGCCTGTTTTTATCCACTACCACCACTTCTTGTATAGCACACATATGTGTAATACGTTTATCGATGACCTCTTATATACATATTCAGGCATGTACTGCATGTATGTAGCAAGTAAGTATGTAGAATATAAAGTGTATGAGATGGTATATTATACTATTATATGATGTACTATAGAATATTTAACTATAAATACATAATAGAGTGTATATTGTAGGATGTATGTTTAAAAGTAAGAGTGAGGCTATGATAAACTACAGGACCAGGGAAATGGGGATAGTGCAGGATGATGTAACTTACTGCACATTATGTTGCTTTTGTACTTTTTTTTGCAGTATTGTAACTTCAAATAAGCTGTGTGTCATGTCATGTTGTGTTGCACCATGGTTCTGCAGAAATGTTTTGTCCCACTGTGGGCTGTAGATAGATAGTTACAAAGACATTCATTTATTAATCCTACAACAGGGAAATTCTAGTGTTGCAGCAGCAAAGTGGAAAGTTAGAGGTAGATTAATATAAAGGGAATAAAAATATAGTATATATAATAATATAATATAGAACTGTTGGGCTCTGTTGGTGTCGACTTTTGGTCTTTTTCCCCCTCAGGTCTTGCTTCAAGGACCACTTCGGCCCGCAATGTATGAAAAAAAAATAACGAAAAAAACGACGGTCTCTGAACATTCACAGTTGCTGGATTATTGGATTTAGACTCTGCAATTTCCTGTACCCTCTTCTGTGAAGCGCGCGTCGAGAAATTTTCATTTTATTTCATGCTCGAGCTAAAAGTATTTTGCAGAGCACGCTTCCTGTTTTAGCAGACCGCTGTGTCAATACCAGCAGGTCTAACTACCGCGCCACAATCATACCTTCTGTCCCAAGTGAAGTCATCAACCTTCGCCACAAACTCTGTGTTTCTGCTGCAGTTTTCACCCCAGAGAAATTATTAGTGTTGATCTAACCTTGTTCCAAACAAAGATTCAAGGCTTGTTTACATGAAAGCACACCCCTCCGTGAAACCTCAAGATCTTCTGGGGGCATATTTACACTTGGCAAGTGTGTATACGCCGGGTGAAATAAGACGACAGCTTAAAATCCACAGACCGCTCCGTGTAAACATGCAATGTCCTAAAGAGGCGCTCGCTGGTTTCAGCGAGGCCACGTGAGAGGAAATGGTTTCCATATGTCAGCAGCTCGCTCGCTCGCTCATTCCTCGTGCCATGTTCGCAGGATGTCTTCTTTTTTGGGTTAATAGGAATTATAAAGCCGACGGAGGGGAAGGAGACGAGTAAAGGAAAAGTTTTTTGTGACTCTGTTAAGGCAGAGAAACCCTGCGGTAACAGCTTTGATGTAAATCTAAAAATCAGGTGTAACTAAGACGTTTCTCTGTGCCATACACACACACACACGCACACACACACACACACACCCATACAGCAGCAACACGCACATGCAGGCTGTGAACATTCCTGCACACATGCCGCACGTTGTCAGATCATTTCCTTTTTCGTCATGTTGATTAATGCACGCTGGCAGATGTTAAGATGATCACGGCCAGTCGGACGCTCTCTCTCTCCATCCCCACTGCAAGTGCAAGATGCAGCGCACTCCTCCACGCCATCCATCTCCCTGCTGTCCTCCCGAAGCCCCTCACACCTGGCTCCACACCCCACCAGACCTCTTTCTCTTTCCTCCAGCCCTCCTTTTCTCCTCTAACTCTTCCCTGTCCATCCCGACTCCATATCTCCACACTACTCCTCCTCCTCCTCCTCCTCCTCCTCCTCCTCCTCCTCCTCCCGACTTCTGTTCACGCTCCAACTGTCTCTTGTCTCACACCTCTTCAAACTTTTCTTTTCCCTTTTTGGCTTTCAACAGGCTGAACAATACCCACCCACCCCTCCCCCTCCTCCTCCTCCTCCTCCTCGTGCCACCATCTTCCCACCAGTCGCTCTTTTCTCTCCTTCCCTCTCAGTACCCCCGCTCCTCCAGTAGGGCTCGGCTCTTATTCACAAAGTTAATTGGAAAAACAAGGCGAGTGGAGGCATTTTGCCAGGGTCAGTGTAAGGAGACGCAGCCAACGCATGACAGGGTTAATCAGTGTCATGGCAGTCGGAGTGGGTGTCTGGCTCTCCTCAAACAGGCGAGAGCCGGGCCAAAGGAGGGGGGAAAAAGAGGCATGACATTCTTCTACCTTTGCTCCCCGTGTGTGACTTCTATATTAAAAAAAATATCTAAAATTTCCAGGGCCACAGAAATATTTGTCCCATGTCCCCGGTCTGCGTCTGCAATGAACTTTTTCCAGCCTTTCACTGGGGTTTATAAATATCAGGTGCAGGATCCTCATTTTTCCTGCCGTCAGTGACAGTACGTAGGAGTGCATACGTGTGAGTGTGTGTGTGTGAAATGCACGCTCAGCCATGTGACATCAAAGCGAGCGTCACTGCGCCGCAGCTGTGTTGTGATCCGTGTAAATGAGCCGTGTAATGGTGCCGTGCGGGCACATGACTCCGCTTATCGTGAACTCCTTTCACGCACCTGTTTTGATGTGCGGCGTCAACCCTCAGCACCGCTCGCAAGGTGTGGAGGAAGTCAAAAGATTTCTCTCCAGTGTTTTACGTCTCTTTGTCTTGTTATGAGAGAGGACGTGCAGAAACGCACGGCGCAGATCTGATTTCTGAGTAAACATTTTCTCAGGATCTAACTTGTTTTTCCAGTGGCGACAAGGCAACCAACCAGTGAGAGGAGTGCCTCTCACATGCCAGATAACCAGATCTTGTATCTTTATTTATTTTAACATGTTTTTCTTTCTCACACATGGAAGTTTAAAACATGTTTATTAATCTCCACACCCAATAATCTCAAGGCTGTCCAGTCCGATTGTGCAGAACTCTATAAGTTTGTAGTCAATCCAGCGACACCATTTACCCAGTGAAATCAAATGGTGCTGTAGAAATGCACCCAATTAAATGTCCATCGGCCGTTGTGGTCACCTCATCAAAGACGATTGATCGCCTTTGCACAGTGTTACTGCGCTTCTCCTCCCAGGACTTCTGTCTCTGTCTCACACACACCTGCTTCACAATCACCGGTGATGCGATGAAAGCTTTTAAAGAGCCGTCCCATAAACCCCTCTGGGCTCATTACAAGAAGCGGCCCCTCGACACAAACTTTTGTATGTGCGGATGCCTGCGCGCACACATGTTTGTGTGTCTCTGTGTCCGTCACTGAGGTGTGTCTGCGTTGCCCCTGCTCGGCGGTGCTCATTATTTGCCCTGGCCTGAGCTCTTTCATTAGGGGGCTTGTGAAGTGGAGGGATGGAGGGGCCGGCAGGGGATCAGGAGAAGGGGCGGAGGTCGTAATTGGGCTGTTCCGCTCCCCTGGCCTTGCTCAAGGTCACTGTGAGACAAACTCTGGGGCCTGCTCTCTCACTCTTTCTTCCCCTTTTCCCACCCTTTTTCATATCTCCCTCTCACCTCCCTCTCAAAGCCCCACTTTGCCCCAATCCCCCCTCCCCTCCTGCTCTCCTCCGCTCATCCTCTCCTTCTCCTGGGGTCTTTTGTCACAGTAGACTGGTCCACTGGGGAGCCAGAGAGAAGTGGAGGGGCTAATTCAGTCTAATCTCTTTGCCCGTTAATGTCTGGCTGATACGTGGATTTCTCCACATCCTCAGGGGACGGCCTTTGTGGTGAAGGCCATCATTACGAAGTTTCCTAGCCCTCCTAGCCAATTATGTGAAGGGAGACAAATTAAGTTCATCTCAAACTTGGCTCCCTAAGAAGTTTTCCTGATTGTTCTCAACTTTATTTCACATCACATTCCGTAGAGACGATTCACAGCGAGGCCTTTTTTTCTTTTCCTCTCCATAAAGGAAAGAATAGAGCGATAGATAGAGCTCGTAAAAAGAGATCCTGCATCTTGCGTGTGAAACTTGCTGCTGAGGGCTTTTTTTTTGTACAACACTGTGTCCGTCATGTGCAATCGTGTACAAGCTTGGAGCCAAAGTCCGGAGCCGTGGCAGCAAAGCGGCGCGGCGTTGCTTGTCTGGCGGTGAGCTCGGTCGAACGTTTCCCTCTGATTAAGACACAGTGGTGAAAGCTGCCTTTGATCTGAGGAAATGTCTGCGTAGGGAGCAGTTGGAATGCGGCGCTCTCTGCTCTGCCTTGCAGATGGAGAAAGGGAGAGAAAAAAGAGAGGGAGAGAGAGAGAAGGAGAGAGATAGTGTCACAGCCCATTTGTCTGGCCTGGCCGAAGCGAATCCACCCACGGTCGCAGATTGTGGACGGTCAAGAGTCGCTCCAGAGGCCTTAATGAAAGCAGCGTGATGACCCTGTGAAAGCTGTGGAGTATTCGTGTTGTCTACATGTTGTGGCGACTTTTTAATTAGATCACATCAGAATGATGTTATAATGTGGTGACTTAATTAGTCCGATTTGCAGATGGAGACGCGTGTTGTGATGTAACTTTTCAACATTTCCCAGTGATCTCCCTTTGAAAGAGTTGCTTGTTGTGGGAATCTGAGGCAGGAATGTTCACACCAGGGTCAAAGTGCATCGGACGTCACTGTGAACTGCACATAAGTTTTATTTAATGTCCAAAAAAGTGCCTCAAGGGGCCATGCGGCACAGGAAGAACCTCCCACCCCCCAAAAAAATACCTCAAATGGGAAAAATGCTCAATTAGAGAGGCCTATAATCTAATAATGAGTGCAATAGGAATCAGAGTTCAGAGAAAAATGAAAGTAAAGCATTCAGGTGCCACTCGGGCCTAAATTTGAGGTCGAGTTCATTGCATATTTTAAATACTCATGCTTTTTGTCTGTTTTCTCTGCCCTGTGTCTCTCTGCAGGCCTCCTGCACTGGCGGGCAGTCCGGCTTTCTCCGACATCTCCCTCATCCGGATCTCGCCCCAGCGGAACCCCTCCGTGGGGGCGGAGTCGCCCTTTCACCCTCCGCACCCCTACATCAACCCATACATGGACTACATCCGCTCGCTCCACAACAGCCCCTCCATCTCCGTTCTGTCAGCCACCCGGGGCCTCAGCCCTGCAGATGGTGAATAAAGTGAAACTTACACCAACACACACACACACACACAGACACACACATCTGCACGCCAACCCCAGGGGAGCAGAAACCAGCCGACAGAACCTCAGACCCTTAAAAATGTTATTTGAAATCAATAAGTGATTAGTGAAGTTGCTATTGGGGACCAATCTGAGTTTTTAATTCCTGGTTGAGATGTGAGGAGGTCAGGTGAGAGGCAACCAGATCCATCTCTATTAAGACCCGGGGGTTGCTGAGATGTTATCTGAGGGAGGGAGGGAAGGAGGGAGGGAGGGAGGGAGGGAGGGAGGGGGTGGATGGGTTATGAGTGCGGCGCGATCCGTGTGGGCGGGGGCGCAGGTTGGAGGGAGGCTAATCCTTTTGATCTGTGAGTCATGTCAGAGACCTCTGGAGGATGAATCAGTGAGCGGCAGGGTCACGTACAGTTACAGCGCACACGCCCAGGGAGGGTGGGATCCAAGTTCAGGGTCGGGGGGGCTCGGCCGTTACGGCGTCCTGCAGGGAGCGCTTGTTCCCTGGGATCTCGTGACGGATTCGGCCTGGGAAAGCAATTAAAGTGGATCCCGGATGCGGCTGAATTATGAATAAAAACTAAGTAAAAGAGGAATATTTGCAAAAATGAATCAGAATCAGACTCATTTAAATGGATGTAGTGTTGTGCAGTGAAACAAACATTAGGATTTATTGCTTCTGACGTGAAGTCATTGAGCATTTAAAACATTTTTTGCTATTTTTCTAAAATATTTATACTATAAAAATTCTGTTTCGCCTCAAACTAGTCCCCCTAAATGTCTTAATCTGCGGTTTCGTAGGGTAAAAGTCATTTATGATTCAGGTCATAAGCTTTAGCTTCAACTAAGGGATTAAAAAATATGACTTAACTTTAATAAATGTCTTAATTGTGAAAAACATGCATTAAAAAACATGCTTTGGAAATGATTGAATTGTTCCTTAGTTTATAGTGACACAAAGATGTCTTTGTTGGCTGTTGTAAGCCTAATATGGTAAATAAACCTGTAGCAGAATTGAAATCAGCCAGATACAGTAAACAACCTACTAAGAGAGCAAGACGAATGTGAAAGGTCTCACCTTCTCAAAGAGCCACTTTTCTAAGTATCCTCCCTCACCTTAAAGCACTGCAGCAGGCCTGATGGCCCATTACAGCCCTCATGTCTCCAGCCATCAACCTTTGAGCCGCTCCACTCTTGCAGATAGCGGATAGAGGAGCATTTCCTCCTCTGCAGCACGCTCCGCTTCATGTTCCCCGTCCAGTTCTATAAAAAGCCGCGTCCCGAGTGAAGACAGAAGTCCCTGCCCGTGGCCGCACTCCCGACATCGTTCGCCGCGAACAGGAAGTGTACATGCTCGGGCTCAAACTCGCTACCCTCCAATTTTCCCTCACCGCAACATAATGTGCACCAGTCTCAGCTCTCTTTAAATCAAAATAGTTTCTCCAACCTACCACATGATCCCCTTTCAGTTCCTAATGCTGTGAATTGTGAATGAGGCACCTAATTACTCCTTTAATCAATCCAGTGATTAATTAACCCATCAGCTTTTGTGTTGTTAGTATATCACCACGCTTACAGGGAGCCTCCTTCTACAGCAGGCGTTTTTTTCTCTCTCTCTCTCTCTCTCTCTCTCCTACCAAAAAGTACATTTGAATAATGATGAATTAATTAACAGAATCTAATGGAGATTTAAAAGTGGGTGGGATTTAGTGCCACCCTCTCGCTGCCACACATTTGCTTTCATATCTTTTTTGCACCTCCTTCACAATATTCTCTTTCTCTTTTCTTCTACGTGAAATGGAGTTCAGAGGTAGGCTCGTCCCTGATCCTATTGTAATGCTGTAGGAGCACCAAGTCCTGAGGCAGGTCTCAGTCTTTTTCCACGTCGGTTGGGTGCCACACTGACAGCCTTCCCCCCACTTCTACCCTTCTTTTTTTTTTTTTCTTTCTTGTGCCCCCAGGATCGTGCTCGGATGCCAGCATTTCTGATTTATAAATTCCGCAAAGCCCTTTTTCTGTGCGCGGATACTGAATGGGCCATATTATGGTTGAATGCAAAAGCAAAGCTAAGGCGGAACACTGGAGACAATTAAGAAACTCCCCCCCCTTCCACCGAACACATAATACCCAGATCGAATTAATTTAGAAATTTTTCTTATATTCATTCAACCAATCATGAATGCATGTTGCAGGCGTGCAGGCCAGCCTTAAGAGGAAATCTCCTCATACAGTGTTTCTTTATTTATTTTCTCTTTTTATTTCCTCAATTGGGGAAAGAGGGAGGGAGGGAGGGTTGGGGAGGGGGCAGCACTCTGTGGGTCTGAACCAATTCTGCATTTGCATCCAAAACCACAGCGTTAGTCTTCTCCCTCTCCCTTTTCTTTGAGTATTTGCATAAGGAAGCCCACCACTAGATGTTTATTTTTAGGCTCTGGTTCAAGGACTTACAACAACTACAACTAAAGGGAAGGGACTTGGAAAAGAGAGGTATGGTTGAGAAAGAGAGAGAGAGAGAGGAGGCAGAATCGTTAGCTGCATCTTTATGCATGCAGATATATCTGCGCAGATTTAGGCCTTTTGTTCTGCCGTGCAGTTTAAGGCAGCACGGTGGAGGAGCAGGTTGCATATCTGCAGACTGCAGCCCCGGTGTGTACAACACACAGGCACCGTCTCTGGCAGAGGATGTGTCGGCCCACATACTCTTACCACACACACACGCATGCATGCGTACACGCGTGCTCTCGCTCCAAAGTGATCAAGGAACGGTGAGAAGAGGAGAAAAGGCTGTTTAAGAATCGTATTGTAAGATGATCAGTTATGCTGTACCGGGCATGAATGCATCAATCAAACACTAATGCACACTCACTGTAATCTGTGAGCAAGCACCCGCTAATCCCCCAGCGAGGCTCTCCTCTTCAGGTGATGCTCCCCGTGCAGCTGTTTTCCTTAACTTGATGGTCTTGCTAATGTGCTCATTACTGTTCTGCTGAGCTGATTATCATCTTATGTAAATGAGCGCAGGTTTGCGCAGGTGCACTCCACGTCTCTTCTTTTTCTTCTTCTTCTTTGAACACTCCCACACCTCCACACTCCCATTTTATCACCTTCACATTTTGGGGGTTCCGCCTTCTCACCCCACCGCTGTCCTGCTGCAGCCCCTCACACAGGTATGACCACGGCGGAGTATTACCACCAGATGGCCCTGCTGGCGGGTCATCGCAGCCCCTACAACACTGACCTGCTGCCGTCTGTGGCAGCCACGGCCGGAGCCACCAGCGCCAGCGCCCTGCACATGGAGTACCTGCAGGCCTTAGACAGTAAGTCCTACTGTACCTCACCTGACACTGCTGATTTTTGCAAAAGAAAAAGCAATATAAGTGCTACTTGCAGGTGTTTCCATAGAAGAATGTTTTGCATGTGAGCCGGAAGTTACCTCACAATTCGTTCCTCAACTTTGAGGTTGCTGTCGCAACATTTTGTTGTTTCCATGGTTTTGTTTTTTATTCCATGTAGAAAAACACATACTGCACCACCTCCTTTGAAGTGAATGTGTGGTGACATGTACTTCTATATCAATACATCTGAAAAACCACTTCATAAGAGGGTAAAAATGTTTTCTTTTTTTATTTAAGTGTTTTGCACATTTCGAGGGCTAATGGTAACACAGCTAATGAAAGAAGCTTAAGCCTGTGAATCCAAATATGGACATATCCAGGATATGTCATCAGTTCTTATGTGTGAGATTTGACAACAATAGTCAACAATTTATATTCTACAAGAAATAAATAACAAATAATGAATCCATTTCCAATACAAATCTAATTGATTTAAAAGCAAACACACCTGAGGAGGTCATCAAACTGCTACTGCTACCTAATGACCTTCAATCAGGTGCTCCAATAATTGCTTTTATTCATGTTTTTATATCATAAGAACCTGGAAAAATTGCTCAAGACAGGAGTGAGCCGGTGAAGCTTCATTTTGTAATATTATTCTATTTTCAGTGTACAGCTCAATGGTCAATTCCTGTCTGAGAACATTAATCAACCTATTACTAAAAACTGGGCTTGTTAAGTGAAAGGTTTTAGCACATCTAGGTTACACAGGAAGGCTTTTTCAACATTTTTTTTTTCACGACATCCTAATTGCATGTAGAAATTTAGGGACTAGAATTTTTAACAAGGTTCCTGTAGATAAAAATGGATCTAAAAATGGACGTTTTTCAACCACATGTAGCCCAACAAGTGAGAAGACACCCACCAAACCTGCCGACTGGGGATGCACTCCAACGTATTATGAGCGGAATACCTGCACATTATAGCACGGGTGGTCCCGGTGGGAATTCAGCCTCTAAAGTGCACCTCCACCGCACACCTCTGTGGTTCTATATATAGACGAAGCAGCAGCCCGACCACAGCGACGAGGGCCCCAGCAACTTGACTTTGACACGATTTAAATGAGCTTTTGTCTTAATGTGTTGGGCTCAGGACTGTGTGCAGAGGACTTATGCTAATGAGTTATTTTAAAGTGTAAATAGGAAATTAAACGCACAGTGAATCTTAGAAAGGTCGGGCAGCCTCACCCCGCTTCCCTTTGATGAGAATGTATTTAGTCAGGCAGACGCCGCTTTCATGGAAATCCGGGGTGAAGTTCCCCGTATTCCTCTGAACAAACTAATTAAAAGTAGCCAAACTTGTGCGGGTATCAGAAAATTAATTGCTATTAAGTGGGAATTGGAATGTCCCACCATTCATCACTGGAGAAATCCTTTCTTCTGTGTCACTTTTTAAGATTAATAGACTGAAACAAAACAATTAGGGCCAAATTTAAGTGGAGATGCGATGCTCCTCACTTAAAAAAAAAAAGAAAAGCGCCTGTGATCATTGCTGGTAATAACTCATCATGCTTCGACAATGTGTGTTCCAACGGTGGAAAAAATTAACACTTTAAAGCTTTGTTGGATTTCAGAAAGACACATATAAAGGGCAGCGTCTGTCAAGAGGCTCTCGCTGATAATCTGAGACCATTTCACTGCGGCTATTTTAGTCTGTTTCACATCAGTGTAATTACCTTCAGTGAGACTTGTGCTAATGAAACAATGGGCCTGTCCTGCCTATTTGTGCTTTAATGGGCTTTTGTCTGTGCTCAAGCTGCCTAATTAGTGCTACAGCTCTCATAGATCACAATATTAAAGCCAGTGTTTGTGGTCTTCATTTGGGGCGTTTCAATTTTGATTCCATTTTTTTATTCTCTTACGTTGTTTTTTCTCCCCTCATTAATAAGGCTCACACTGACTAGTCAAGCCATTGATTGCAAGTCATTGTCTTGTAGCTGCTCGCGTTAGATTTACAAATCTCAGAGAACAAAAAATGTTTTAGCATAGAAGCAAATAGAATTACATCAAAATAAAAGCGATATTTTAGAAATAGGTGTTTTGACTGAAGGCTGTTACACACATGCGTTGTAACTCTTTTAGTCACATAATTTCTGTAAAATCTTGTACTTGCATTTGCGTGAGACATTTTGTGTCTGTTGGTTTTATTGGATTTCCCAAATAAGATTTAGAAAAAGTTCAGTGCTGTAAATGCAAAAAAGTATTTCCATTACACTTTTGTGATAAACCTCTATATTGACATCTCTGAAATATCAAATAATGGTTTTCTTCATTTAGGTGTTTCCATTTCCATTATTTTATTGCGATATTTAGATTTTCCATATCATGATGTGCAAATGCACCTAGTATCTTTGCACATCCTAAAAAAAGTTTATAGTGGCACACACAGATCCCGGCCTGTCTTAAATCCACATGCCAGGCCTCCCCTGTGAGCCCGTCCCTCTCAGGTGGCCCGGAGACGTGGCGGCCAGGGTTCAACCCCAGTGTTCACAGGCAGCTTTTATTTCCAGCAGCGTCAGTCCGGCTTGTCTAAACCCTCCCCTCGGCCAGAAGAATTAATGACGCGGCGCGTAACCAGCCACCCCGTCCATAAATCAAGAGGAAATTAGAGGGACAGTCCTGCGTACAGCCTGGACGCTCCTCTCTCTGTCTGCCCGGTTGGCCGATTTATCATTTTGGGCTGTGCATTAATAAACACCACTCCCATGAGGCTTTGCAGTGATGGGACACTGGCCCTGCTCCTCGGCTGCGCCCCTCCCCTGCTCCCCTCCCACCTAATTCTCCAAAAATGATTCCTCCCAATTCTCTTTCTGCTGGAGTTTTCGGGTGTCAAACTTGGGATGCAGAAGGTCGGATTTGTCCAAACCAGGAGGATAAAGACGATTCTGTGTTGGAGGGATTATATGCACGATTCAGGCTGTGTGAAATAGAGAAAAAGCCAGACGTGTGCAAGAGTGTCACGTGACAAACGACATTGTATTTAGCAATTGTGTGCGCTCGGGGATTTGCGTGTGTATGTGTGTGTATATGCCCCCCCAACACCCCTGTCACTAAACATAAAAAAAGACAGATTTTCCATACAATGACAATGTAAAGGGGGGTGTCGCTCTCCATACAGCTTCACGCCGCAGTAGAAACTCAGGCCTTCCCATGCCAGAACTCCAGCGCTGAGGAATCCATACACACACACACACACACACACATCCACACACACACACACACACATGCTCACACATCCACACACTCTGATTACCATGTGAATGGAGTGCTCTGTAATCGTTGGATGTGTCAAACGAGAGATGGAGCATTTACGTTTGGGAGATGGATGGATTGTGGGGGACGTAAATATGGAGGGGGGTTATCGGGGCTGCGTAAGCTGGTTTTGTTTGCCTTTATAAAATAACTCAAAATGTTTTATTTCCAAGTCTTGAGTCACAAAGTCATTGTGTCAGTTCACGCACAAAGCGCGACATCCCCTCAGCGCTTCTCTTCCTCCCCTCCTTCCATCTCCTTCTGTTTTTCCCTGTCTTGTTTGTGACATCTCCGTGTGAAAAGACAACAAAAGTCATGTTTTAATCTCTACCCGTGGCTCATTGTATGTGCAGAGAGAATGCTTGTGCTGTTTCCGCCTTTTACCTTTTCAAACCCCCCCTTTAGTATTTCCAGTCAACACTGATTGCATTTGAATAACGAGTCAAATTGGACTTGATTAAATATTACCATACACAGTGAGAGCATTTCTCCAACATAAAAGGCATGTTTTCTCATGGTTGAAATGCAAGCAGTGCATCAAGTGACAGCTGAACACTCATTCAGATGAGCTTTTTGTTCGATGATTGACAAAAATGTCATCTGTTGGGGTTAGATTAGGTTAGGAGTTTGGATGAAGTCAAGCAGAAAAACGCGTATAAACCGGCAAAGACTGTTTTTTTTTTATCTGTAACTAATTTTCAGGAATTTCACTGCTGTTCCTCTCCAAAACGAGAAACATGGAACGAGGCAGCAGATAAGTTTACACTTTTCCCGGGCTGTAGAGAAGCCACTTGGCAGTCATGCTTTTCTCACTGTGGCCTCCTCCTCCTTTTCTTCTCCTCCTCCTCCTCCTGCTTTTCTCCTGCAGGCTCTCGCTTCTCTAGCCCACGGCTGCCATCGCGGCCCAACAGGAAGAGGCCTCTGCCCATTTCGCCGCTCTCCGAGCACAGCTTCGATCTGCAGAACATGATCCGCAACTCGCCCAACTCCCTCGTCACCATGATCAACAACTCGCGCTCCAGCTCCTCCACCAGCGGCTCCTACGGCCACCTGTCTGCCGGAGCCATCAGGTACCCAGCCGAACTGCTCTTGTATTTTACTGTGTGTTTATTACTGTGTTTGTTTTCTTTTCTTTGGGTTGTCTCAGTCTGGCTTCAAAGCCAAAGTGGAAGTATATGGAACGTGTCCAAATGAAGGACGTAGGAGGCTGCTAATGAATGTGGGAGTCGTGTGTGGAGTCGTGACCTAAAGATCAAAGAATTTCATTGGCTCGTTCCACAATCCTGCGAAGAAAAACAGTGGTTTGGAACACAGATGCACAGCACATGTCGTAGGTGTTTGTCTTTAGAGTTAATAGTCTTGTAGTTTTCATATTTTTATAAGCAGATGCAGAGGATTAAATCCAACTTCGTCGTGTCGTGTGCTTGTGCCCTTGAGCAAAGCAGTAACAGCCCATTGTGCACGTGTTCAGTAAATCACACATGTGTTAACCAAAGTGAAGCTGAAAACTTGTTTTGAAAGACGTCATGGTCCACTATGGTCTGGAGACTCAGTAACTATCAAGAATCAAGATTTTTATTCACCATTAGTGCAAGAAAAAGGTGCACAAGGTGTAAAGAAGGATCTTTAAACACGATGCAAGAAATCCCCAAAATATAGGGAGAGATATGAAGTACAGCATAATAAATAAGTTATAGGTTTAAAAGCTGCCACTCGCCTCATCAATTTTTAAGTTATGTTTTAAAAAATTGTCCGTTGTGTCCTCCCAGAAAAAAAACGTAATAGTCCCTTAAAATCATTTGCTCTCGTCTTGTCAGGGTTGTTTTCAGGAGCATGATTGATCGTGATCCTCCTCAGGTGTTCATTCAGGGACTCGTGTGTGTGTGTGTGTGTGTCGATGATATGATGCATCAAAGAGCAGGATCGTCCCTGCTGGGGATGAGGCGCTGCGTGATTTTCTGATACCGTTCGTTGGCTGATTTCTGGCTCAGAGCCTGTTGCAGGTAGAGAAAGAAAGTGTGTCTTTCCGCTTCAAAGTCCCACGTGGGAGACGATCTCCCAGCCAGCCCCAGTCATCCAGCCTCCCCGGCGGCTCGTGTCAGTCATCCCGTACACCTCGGCCAAACATCACATACATCACAGCGTGGTAGCAGAGGCGAGCGGCGGGGGGAGAAAAAGAGAAGAAGAGCGAGGGGAGAAGGAAAGATCCATGGCCCCACCCACAGCCATTGATCAGCGATCTGTAAGAAGAGCCTGATCAATCACGCCGCGCGCCCGGCCACTGTCCCGGTGACAGGGGCCAAATAGCCCGAGCCAACAGACTGATGAGTGATATGACAAGCGGACGGGCCCCCAAATGTGTCTCGGCCCATTGATTTCCACTCGGCTCGTAATAAGATCAGCAGACGTATGGGTCGCGGCCGGAGCCACGCGTCAGGGCTCAGGATGAATGGCGGCCGCTGCTGTCGAGCCACACAGATCTGTGTTCATCCGCTTGCTTTCACCTGCATGTTACACAGACCCCAGAGGAGGCATCCAGGGAGTTTCCGGATAAACAAAGTTTGGAGCAGGTTGAGGGTAAACAAAGCAGAGGATGTGCGTGTTTTTTGAGGGTGTCAGGGAATTAATTTGGCTTTATTTACATGGCCATGCGACACACTCCAGATTGTTTATCATCTGTATCGCTTGCCCAGTGGAGGAATGACATCCTGCTTTTACACAGACCACATGATAATTCACTGTGTGTTAACAAGCTGAACATTCATTGGCAGGGATTTGCCAGCAGCCCCGTGGTTCCAGCATTACCACACCATCTCCTGTCAGATTGTCCTCGGGGAGAAGGAACTATCCAGAACAATCCATTTATTCACCGTCTTCCCCTCTCCTTTTCCCCCATGTTCGCAGTCTTTCGCCTCAGTGCCTTAGCAAATGATGTTTCACCAGAGTTGTATTTTAAGTTTCACGATTATTACAAAGTGGACAAACGGGTAAATTCAGTGGAAAGAAGTCCTCACTGAGGCTTTCATCTAAAGTCTTATCTGTCTTTCAATGGTCTCGACTTGAGCACTGCCCTTTTTTTATAGGTGTGAGAGCATGATTCTGCTATGCCCTAAAGGTTAAGGACCTTGACCTCTAAAAAAAAGATCTCAGATCTTAAAGTATCCATTACTATTGCTGTGAAGCATACTCTTTGACTTGTAATCTAATAATTGCACTTTATTGATGACATTACCCTAACTCACAGCTCACCACACCGTTCTCTCCCTGCAGCCCTGCGTTGAGCTTCGCCTACCCTTCCACGCCGGTGGCTTTGCACATGCACCCGCAGCTGATCGGCCGCCAGCCGGGCATCGTGGGCTCCGCCTTCGGCCACAGCCCGCCCCTCATCCACCCGCCGCCGGCCTTCACCACCCAGCGGCCCGTGCCGGGCATCCCGCCCTCCGGGCTGAGCGCCAGCGAGCGCTCCGCCATCTCCAGCGACTCCTCGCAGGTGAGTGCGTCGGCGGCGGAGGCGGCAGCAGGTGCCTGTGCGATTCATCATCGCCGGTAATAGATAGCGGCGCCGCGTGCCAGCCAGGAACGTCTGGGGCGGGAGACGCAGAGACGCAGGGACCCCCCCTCCACGCACTCCTCTCTGGGGAGTTTTCACTCCTACTTGTGTTGTCTCTTGTTTTTAGAGAGCGTAGCGTGGCCCAGATTGTGCCTGCAGCAAACAACAAGGGGCTTGTTAGCATAGAATCCCACTGCTGACGCCATTAATCACTAGAGAGGGAACAGGGATATAGAGAGGGAATATTGACATGGATGGATGGATCCAAAGGGGCTTTTTCTCTCCTTGCTCAGCCCTGGCTGTATGTGCGGGCCCACGTTTGAAGTAAATATTCAATGTTTATTACCCGTCCTCCCTGCTGCTTCCCCATCGCTTCAATTTTGTGTTACCGCGAATGAGGGCCTCATTCAAATTGGGCATCAACAAAATTGCCTTTTCCCTCTCCTGAATAAACAGAATATTGCTTTGGGGCCACGAATGGATCTCATGTGTTCCTGCAAAGATATCAGGAGAAACCTGTCTCATTTTACAGCCTCTGACGGCATCACTACAGCAGCTTTTCTGTTCCCAGAAACGCTGGTTTCTCTATTCTGAGTGTATTATTTATGTAGGAACATTAGAAATCTGCACTGTTGATTTGTCACCTCTGAATAATTCCACACAAAAACTGTAAAATCTGGCCTGAAGCGGTAAACGAGACACACAGATCTGATCTGTACTGTAAATATTTCCCCAAATTTCGGCCAAATCACTACACACTCTTGGCTCAGTGGGCTCCAAACGCAGCTCTGTGAAAACCATCAGCATTAAAAACCAGAGGAAAGCTCTGTTATTCTTATGAGCTCGGCACGTAACGTGAATTCCCCCACGGGTGAATTTAAGCCCGAGCCGGAGTCAGGTCATCCATTGGTTCAGTGAATGCTTCGTTGAATTGGTTCATGAGTTTGTTTTAATTGCTGTGATTAGAGGAGCTAATGTGATACAGGGAATTGCACAGTTTTTCATTTGCACGGTTAAAGCTCTTGCCTGGGACTGAGGATACGGAAATCATTATAGCGCAACCGGAGTTTGTTTTTTTTTACCCCCGCTTGATTAAGTAAATGATTGATTGACTCATAAGCGTCACGTGAATTTTTAATGGCTCTGTTGGGGATAACGTGGCGACTTGTACCATGCATTGACGTAAATCCCTATTTGTTCCAACGTGGAATTGCTCACCTGCAGACCTCAAACCACATCCTGCTGGGAAATCACTCACACAGACATCAATGAGTGGATAGTTTTTGTTTTATTATGCCTTATTGCATTCAATCTTCCTGTTGTCTTCACATTCTGTGTTCACCCCTTGTCCCTTAGGTCAGACATGACCAGTCCTTATTAAAGAACTAAAATGAATCAGTCAAGTGTTGCACAGCTTTCACGGAAATATGAATTAAAGGAATATTTTCCTTTTTCTAATACTTCATCGCTGTAGGAAATATAAATGAAATACGATTTTAAGTTGAAATAGCAAAATTTAAGGGGTTTCTCTTTCTTTCTTTCTTCTCCAGCCAATTTTTGACCATGTCTGTCAGAAATCCAAATGAAATATAGTCCTCTCTGTAGAGAAATCCGTGCCATAGAAAAGTTGAAGTGATGAAATATTTTGCTTCCACAGACCAAACCAACAAGTGAGTCTGCCGTGAGCAGCACAGGAGACCCGATGCACCACAAACGCTCCAAAATGAAACCTGAGGAGGAGCTGCCGAGCCCAGGCGCAGTGAGCGTGCAGGTGAGGAACACAAAGACATGTTTTTCACTGCGTAGGATTTTATTCAGCTGTGTGGCCACAGAGCAGCACGTTTGGTAAATCCCAGGTTTTTTTTTTGTTATTTTTAGATATTTTTTTCACCCTACTGCAGCAGGAAGCCCATATAAATGGGCTGGTCACCTGCCAAAGCAGCCGCAACAAAAGACAAGCTTACCAGCCGCCGTTTGTATTTATTTACCTGCATGTGCTTGTCGGTGTTGGTTTCCCACCCGGCTCTTATCAGTCGCTGTTTCCGAAGCGAAAACAATTCATTGATCTGTGGGAGACTAGAAGGAAATTGTTTCTGCTGCGGTTTAATCGAAAAATTTTAAGTGGCTGAGAAAAATGAAAGAGAAATGCGATAAGCAAGTAAGTGTTTGCATCTGCAGGAGGACAAAAAAAAAAGAAAAGAAAACATATGAGGGTGAATATTCAGGCAGGAGGTGTGTGGTGGGAGCCCCGGCTCTGCTGAATTAGCCCACACCAACTCTGCCCCGCTCAGCCGCCTAACTGTGACAGTGAAATATGTTTGGGCTAATAGAGCAACCTACAGCAGGAAGTAGGGGGTTAGATTCCTCAAATACGCTCCGCTCCTGTCGTATAACAACCCCCCAAACGCAGAGCAGAGTAGAGCAGAGCAGAGTGGGGCTTTCAGCGCCACATTTCCGCCGTCCCGCTCCTCTTCTCCCAGACAGCCAAACAAGGCCAGACTCACAGAGAGCTGTAACCAAATCTTTCCTGGCTGCGAGGCAGTAAAATAAAAAAATCATAAAAAAAGATTTTTCTGACAGGTTTGGACGGACTCACGTAGAGGAGGTGAAGCCAGTTCTCGTAGTTTTTCTTATACTCTAATGGCCGAGAAGGCTCTGTAAGTCGATTTATTCACAGGAGTTTCATCATGTTATTGTTGCCTGGTGAAGCTGGAGGTTTTTCTCCCCCTCCTCAGGACCATCCTGATGGAATGACCCTGGTGAAGGAGGAAGGGGACAAAGACGAGAGCAAACAGGAGCCAGAGGTGGTTTATGAGACGAACTGCCACTGGGAGAACTGCTGCCGCGAGTTTGACACGCAGGAGCAGCTCGTCCAGGTGACTAACACACACATACACACACACACACACACACACACACACACACACACACACACACACATTAGGTTTGTCTGAATCGATGCTTGATGGTCAGTGCTCAGGAATTGGAAAGGAAGAAGAAAGGAATAAGAAAGTAGAAATATCTCTGCACTCTTTAACGCCTCCTGTAGGTAGAAAGTTCTTCATGCACGACTCCAGAGTTGTCTCAGACTGTCCTTCGACATGTGTCATCGGGTTACCGTTTTTTGTAAAATAAAAGCATTCTTGTAGGTGTTTACACTAAAAGTCGTTTTGCGAACAAGCCGTAATTCTCGTTAAGTCTGTCCCCTTGACGTCTGGTAATTTTCGTAAAATCTTGTCCCATAAGACTCCATTTTGAGGAAGATGGATGTCCAAAATATTGTTTTATTAAATGAAATTGAATTAGATTTAATTAGATTTAGAAAAAGTTCAGTCTCCTCTGTCCACACATACCACACCATCCTTTTGCAAGAGAACTGGTCATGTGACGCCCCTACATCATGACTGGTGACCAGTGAATACAAAAATGTATTCCATTACACTCTTACAGTACACCTCTATTTCAGTTAGTCTAAAAAACTACCTCATGAGAGCAGACACATGTTTAAGCGATATTTGAGAGTTTTTTTTTTAATTTAGATGTTTCCATTGCCAGTTTTTTGTTCCAAGAGAATAAATCTTGAGAAGTTGTTGATCCTAAACTCCTTGTCATTCTCCTAATTACACACCTCCCTTTAATCTTCATGTTTTGGACTTACAATGGAAACATCACTTAAAACCGCAGACTGTCTTTCTGGAAAAAAACAGGAACGAAAACTGACTCTTTGAATTAGAATAACCCGGACTGACTTAAACACTCAGTGTTGTTTTCTCTCTCTGGGGTGTCGTAGATATAAACACACACGCACACACACACGCACACCAGAACTACAGCGTATTCTTTGGTTTTGATGGCGTGAGAGTTCAGCAGATCCCAGCAGCATCCTCTGCAGCTGTGCAGCTTTCCCTGCACAGCTCTGGCCTCTGATCAGGCCTCGACCGCGAGCCTGCGTGGCAGCAGTGACCCGCCATGCTCTGAGAACTGCCGGCGTTGACTGATACCGCTGCTGCTGGATTCCTGATTGGATCCAGGGGACGGTGGTAATTTGCTCTGAGAGCCGGACGGCCCTCCTCTCTCTGCTGGCAGCTGAACGGGGGCGAGCTGATTTGGCGGAGGTTTTTAAGCCTCGTGGAGTCGGGTTGTGAGCAGCGTGTTACACACACAGCGCAGGACCGGCCTCGGCCTCCTGCTGCCTGTTATCACAACTCTCACACAGCCCGGGAGATGGATGACTCTCATCGCACTACGCCAGAGGGTTCGCTGTTAAGCTCAGTATTAATGACATTACGGCTGTGTCGCCCCCCTCCACCCCCAAATACAGCCACTGGTACCTCTGCCCCTCATGCTTTTGCAGGCTGTGAGCCTGAGAGATTCTAATATGCGACGACTCAGATCGATGAAGTTAAAATTGGATCGTGATACTTGTGTTAAATTGCAGGGATTCTCTCTTATCTTGAAATCATAAATGACTTTGGCAGCTGAATACATGTGAGGGTATAGAAACTGAGGAGAGTTTCAAATGGGAGGTGTGGAAACAGTTTGGCTTCTCTAAGTCAGAGATTTGAAAAGATGAAGATAACAGACAAGACAAAGAATGTTGAAGGATGATGACGAACTGTACAAATCGGTTTGGTGCAGCACGTAAACCAGAAGTATGCCTTGTTCTGCACAGAGATTGTTCAGTTTGATAAAGAAAAGACGAGAAGGTTACAGCATATATGGATATTTCACCTGAAATTCTTTTTCCGTCATAATTCCCCTTCAGTCTCTTGTTGGAAGATCGCGAACAAATTGTGTCATGACTCGTATCGAATCGTGAGTTTAAGTGTATCGTCACATCCTTAGTGAACCTATCACCCGTTGAAAATACGCAGACCTGGGGACACTGGACTGGAGTGCATGAAACACACGTCAGCGCACGTCTGATAGAAAGATCCTCAGCCCTCCACAGCTGTCTGCTTGCCGTCTTGACATTGCAATCCTCTGCCGCGGTGGTAACCCCTATCTATAATTGATATCCTCAGCGCGGAATGGGCTGCCTCCCGTGTTTGAAGGGCTCGGCTCAAAGGTTGAGCATCTTGACAACTTCTTGCCCCTGTTACGTGGGGGTTGGGGGTGAGTCAAGGTGGTGGGAGAGAGGAGGGAAGGGGGAGTAGAAAAGGCTCGGTGTGCGCTGCCGTCACACCAGGTGGCCATCAGAACCAAATACAGCATCCAGCCGAGGATGATGCTTGCCACTCGTTATCAGATGGCGGCGTAGACAGAAACCAACAAAATCCTTATTAGCTTTTGCGCCCGCCCCCCACCCCCCTCCATTTTCTCCCTCCCAACGTTCTCTTTTAATTCTTTTCCCCAGTATTTGACTTTCCGATATTGCATTTTATTTCTCATTTTCTATGCACATGCAGATATGCAGAGAGATGCCAATAAAAGTCTTCGCCTACAGAATCCCTGCCCTCTAATTCAGCAGAGCGGACGGGAAAATGCTCTTATCTCTCCGTTACCCCCCCACCTCCCCCCATCTCTACCCCCCACACCCCCCCCAGTAATAGGATAAGTACAGTATTTGGACCACAGTGGCTCTGCTCACACACACTGGGAGGGGTTTGGGGGAAGTAGTGGTTGTGGTGGTAGTGGGGATTTCCATATAACCAAACAATGGAGCGTCCCTTCCCCCCCTCTGTATTTGTCTTCTGAAATGGCTTTGGGGGGGAAAAACATGATGAGCATTAAAAAAAAATAAAAATACCAGTTTCTCCTTGGCTTCCTAGTACCAGACTGAGTTTACACAGATCCAAAGTCAGTGACGGCCCGTAAACACTCACTGCACATATTTGGCGATACACATCATGAAGTATTAAAAGTAGCACCCCTTGTTTTTCTCTTTCTTTGTGGTTGGCCTAATTTTAGAATTAAGCTTTCACGCCACCCTCATCGCTCTCCACCTTGTTCAAAAGCTCTCTTGCCGTGCTCTCCATGCATATTTTTACACTCTCCAGCGTGCTCGCACCACGACATGCCGCGGCGTTCCCTTTATCATCCACGTTTAAGCGCTCTCGGTGGAGGCGATAAGATAAACATCAGATCTATGCAATTTAGCTCACTTATCTGGCCTACCCAGTCAGCAAAAGCGAGGCGGGTGTCAATTTTAGTTTAGCCGTATTTATTTCATTTATTGCGTTTCAACTCTGTGCTCCCTCTCTGCTCCGCTCCACATTCTTTTGCTTTCCCCATTTTAGGGCATAAACCTCTCTCTCCCGTTCTCTCTTTCATTTTCTCGCCCTCCCCTCTTTTCTCCCTCAGAGGGAGTACTTTTAAAGATAAGGCCTGGTGGCTTCTTTAATGTCTCTCTTGAAGTGGGCTTTCTTCACTCGGCTTTTTGTCGCCGGAGATGCCAACCCCACACTCCCATAATTGCCTAATATGGCCGTGCCCAACAATCTTTCAATATTTTCTAACGGATCTATTATTGATACTTCACCACAGAGAAATCTGCAAGGCGGCGGTGCATTTTTAGCGCCGTTGTGCGCTGGAAAAAAAGGCATGTAAGCCATTGTTGTCATGCGTATGGTGGTGGTTTTATTGAAGATTTGCTGCAAACAGGGGACAAATGGGCCTAGAGGATGAGAAGTGACATCTTAGTCCTAGACAGGAACACAGTTGACATCACCTCAAAATGTGAATTTAACTCCAGCCTGAATTCTTCTTGGCAATCACATTCGAGGGGAGGTCCTTCTCAGACTTTTACAAAGTCCCATATTCAAAGCCGCATGTGTAATGGAAGCATGTGTGTCAACAGATGACCAAACTTTTCCTAATTGTTGCAATTGTTGTTAAAAATCTTGCAGGATTTGATTTTAAGAGAATTAGAGGATGTAGCTAGCCCAGTCATTGCATGAGTTATGGCTCATGCACCCATTAATGGAAAGACCTACACATTCTTTATGGAATTTTCAGAAATATTGTTTTTATTTTGGGAAAACCTGCAATGGAAAATCAGCTACTGTGGCCCTGCCAACGGGTTGATTCTGGTGTTCTTTCAAGGTACATGATGTGTGTGTGTGATGGGGTTGGTGGTCTGTATGTGTGTGTTCTTGCCCCCCCCCCCCCTCCGCTCCTTCCACAGTCTACCATAGTGTTCTGAGGTCATCAATCTAGGTGGCGCTGTGATGTCCCTGTTCTTGGATGGGTAGCGGGCTGTGCCTGTGTGCAGCCCGCGGAGGCGGCGGCTGTGCTCCTCCCCGGTGTTGAAGGGAGATAAACGCGGGCGCAGTCTGAAGCCAGCCCCCCCTCGCTGGCTGCTGGCGCAGGCTTTTAATTGGTAAAATGCAGATTTTTTTTGATCAGGAGAAGGATTAGGCCCCTTATCTGTCAAGAGTATCTTACTCTGAGATGAAAAGACCGCGCTGAATTACACATGCCAATTCCAGCTCCCTGCCCCCTGCTCACTCGTTCACTTACTCTCATCCTCCCCTCCTTCCCTCACTCGCTAAATTTCCCCCTATTTTACTTCCTCCCTCCTCCCCTCTTTGCCTGTTTCATGCTCTTTTTCTCTCCCCCCCTCCACCCCCTCCTCTCTTTACACAAAGCACTTCAGCAACTTGACATCACAAAAGAGCATATGATTTATTAGGCGGTGTTTGATAAAGCTAAACGGTGTTGCGGGTCCCACAGCTTAGTGAAATTGCCTTGTAAACAGGCCCTTCTTTTCATGCACGCTTGCATTCTAATGCATGAGGCCCGTGTCCCAGAGAGGGTTTGATAAGGAGACATGGAGATGGATACTGAAGTGGGAAATAGCAGAAGGAATGCATGTAGAAATGAGTCTGAGCGTTTGCACACAGGGATGGAAAAAAAAAGAAAAGAAAAAAGAAAAAACTCTGCAAGTAAAATTGATTTTTCACTGTTTGTGTTTATGGATGTTTTTACCATGTATCCATGGCGATAACACCGCTGCACCTGCGTGTGTGTGTGCATATGTGCATGTGTGTGTCTCATACGTCACAGACGACTCCAGTGTCCCCTGTGTCCGTGTCCCTGGTGCTTCCTGTCGTGCGACTCCCTCCTAAATCCATCTTGGTGGCGTTTTTACAGTTGTTGGCCGATAAGCTGGCAGGGGAAAGATGAATAACCTGCCGCGCCGCCGCTATCAGCACCTGTTTGTCGATTTAGCCGGCCAACGGGGCCTGTCTGCTCAGCATGGAGATTATTGATTCAATAAGAATTGCCATTAGATCATGCCATTAGGTTTCTCGGCGGCCCCTCTCCGCTGCGCTGTCTGTCCCCCTCTCTGTCAGCTCCGGGGCTCATGCATCACAGCCGTCAACCACCTCCTTCATTTGTACAAACAGGGGCCAGGAGTGTGTCCATACGGTGTGTGTGTGTGTGTGTGTGTGTGTGTGTGTGTCTTGCCAGCCACCCGCGTGATCCAACGCCGCGGCGCTCTCCCATCGCTCTCAGCCGGGGGATATTGAATGCTACTCTCAACAGAGCGATTGCTTGCCACAGGGATTCCCTCACAGTGAGGGAGAAAGAAAGAGAGGAGACGAGTCAGGTTTTCTCAGGCTCCGGGGCAAGGGAGCAGAGGAGATCAATCTTGAGGAAAAGGGGGGGGAGGGGGTGGAAACTTCACTAACGTTCGCGGCCGTCCAGTTTCCCAATCATTTTCCGTGGAATTAGTCTTGTTTTGTCACTTTGAAATTAAAAAAATGTCAGGCGAGAATAATGGAGGTCCTTTTCCCCGGATGTATTAGTGTCAATTTTACTCTTTGCCTTCGCTGTCGCACCGCGCTGTGTTACCGCGCTGACTCATTTGTCGATACTGCTCCTGTAGCGGCTTTGTACTTAGAGGAGACTTGGGGTCAGAATGCCCTGAAGAAAGATGACAATAAAGAGGGCCGACTCTGGTGGGTGTTGTGGTTTAGAGTCAGGGTCATCTTTGGGCTAGAGGGAAGCTACAAAGTTGCCATTGTCGAATCATGGTCACGCCTGCAGGGCGGTTGACCCTGGGTCACTTATTTACTTTGGTCCTGCATGTTTTATAGTTGAACAATCTTGAGTGAGTAAGAGCTCAAAGAATGGATGTCCCCCCCTCCTCCCCAGACATTTTAAAGTCAAGTCTCTATTTCCTTCTCCTCTGTTGCCATCCGTCCCTCTCCATTCAGCCCCAAGGTAAAAGAGACTCTTCTCTGCTGCTCAGGAATGTAATAATGCCGTTTTCTTGGGTCAGGATATTGTGTCTGTCTCCCTGGGTTTAAATTGCTCCCGGAAAGGCACTTCAGAGGCCACCACAGTGTTGTCTCTGAAACAGAGCCAGATGTTGACTTCGTTCCCCAGAGGGTCCACACTTGTGTGACTGCTCCTTCGTTCTGTAACATCCACCACTTACCCAGCTTTACAGGGCAGTTAGAGAGAAAATAAGGAGACAGTCTGAGGGAAAGGGAGGAAGGAAGAAAGAAAGAGAGAAAGGGACGAGGCAGGAGAAAGGTGGTGCTCACAGATATAATGCTCGGCTGGAGTCATAAAGCCCTCGCATTTCGACTGAACTTATGATTTCTCGCCCTATCTCCCCCCCCCCACCTCCTCTTTTCTTCCTAAGCCTCAGATTGGAAGTTGCCACGGCAGCACAACTGTCAGCACATGTCATGGAGGGGCGAGGGCCCAACTTGATGCGAAGTGACAGGGTTTTATTTGAAAATCCAGTTCAGATCGGACACTGAGCACACTTGCCTTTCTTCAGACGGCATTGCATTTGAACAGAAGAGGCGAAAGGCTGAAAAGGAAGAAAGGAAAGGGTTAAGAGAGGCGTGAGATGGAAAAAATGTAAAAAAGGGAGAAAACACCACATAAAAAGAAATGAGGAAAGGGAATGTTAAATTTGCCTCCTATGCGGCGGAGAAAAACATTTCCTCAAACTTGAACAGCAAATCAATTCAAGGAAAAATAAAACTGTGCCTGGGCTCATTTTCATGCACAGACACACCAAGAGCTCACAATAGTGCAGTGATCGCTCTGGCTAAAGTTCTGTCTGTTTCTCTCCTAGCACATCAACAACGACCACATCCACGGGGAGAAGAAGGAGTTTGTGTGTCGGTGGGAAGAGTGCTCTCGAGAGCAGAAGCCCTTCAAGGCTCAGTACATGCTGGTGGTCCACATGCGCAGGCACACGGGGGAAAAACCCCACAAGTGCACAGTAAGGATCCCGCTGTTTGCTCACTTACTGCCAGATAAAAGCTTCTTTCACATGTAGCCTATGTGTGTGTGTGTGTGTGTAACCTCCTCTTCCTCTTCCTGCTCCTCCCGCAGTTTGAGGGCTGTGCTAAGGCCTACTCTCGACTTGAAAACCTGAAGACCCACTTGCGCTCACACACTGGAGAGAAGCCGTATGTGTGTGAACATGAAGGCTGCAACAAGGCCTTCTCAAACGCCTCGGACCGGGCCAAGCATCAGAACCGCACACACTCAAACGAGGTCAGCTGAGGACATTCACACAAATGCACTCAGTACTGAAAACACACAAAGCAAACAGAAAATACAGTAAACTCAGGCCATGCTACTGATTTACACTGAAATCACAGAAATCAGTGCAAATAGATATAGCTATCTGTATCTATTAAATGTAATAAATTTGTACTCTTACAGGGCTGGGTTAGGGTTAGTCGATTGTGGATTGATTGATTTAATTTGTTGCTGCTCTATTAAAATATAAAGTATGTTTTTTTTTCTGCTGTAGCCAAGTACTTCCTCATGTGGTATTTGGTGTTGAAAGTTTGGAACAGACCAACTCTGAAGAGTAAAGAGTCTTAAGATAACATTAGAATAGCAGGCCTGCATATAAAGCTAGATAAATTTAGTTAAAGGCCTTTTGAAAAGCCTAAATGCACATTTGCCAGGTTTTTGTCTTTTATCATGTGAACAGCTGTTTATAAGCAACAATTTCCTCACAGCTCGTCTCTCCTCTCCTCGTTAATTTTTAGAAACCGTACGTGTGCAAAATCCCAGGCTGCACCAAACGCTACACAGACCCGAGCTCTTTGCGTAAGCATGTGAAGACGGTGCACGGGCCGGAGGCACACGTCACCAAGAAGCAGCGTGGAGATTACCCACGGCCTCCTCCGCAGCCTCGGGAGCCGGGGGGTAACGGCCAGGGCCGCTCACCAGGGCAGCTGCCGCTGGGCGGCTACACGGACCAAAGGGAGTACAACCATGCTACCTCAAAACAGGATGAATGTCTGCAGGTCAAATCCATCAAGACAGAGAAGCCCATGGTGAGACTCAATGTCAATTTTCTCTCATGATGTAGACCCTTCTCTAATACTTAATCTACTAATATCTTTACGTTAACATAACTTTTAACATGTGGTCTGAAGGTTTCTGTGTGATTGAACAGTGGGGCATGCGCATTTAACACTGACGTCTTCTAATGAGTAAACCTTTTCTTCTATTCAATGCTTCGGCATTTCACTCCTTCCCTTACTAAGGACAGTGGGTAATCAGGTGAGATGGGTATCCTTCATATTGCATTTGTGAAATACCACTCACTTTTTCCTTCCCCGCCCATCGTTTCATCGTCTGTTGGACATTTTCTCATCCCATTACAGCTGCCTGACTTCACTTTCACCCAAAACACTGTAGATTTTCTTCTCATTGTGCCCTTCATCCCTTGCATTTATAAAAAGATTATTCCTCTCACTTCATTGTGCACAACTTTGAAGATTTGCAGTTATATTTACTGAAGGCAATGCAATTTTTCCCCCTGAGCAGTTTCCATGTCTTTGGTCAGAACTGTAAGGGCATTTACGTACAGTATGCCTGACTCTGCCTATTGTGTGCAGCACAATAAACAGGATGAAAAATCCACAACCACACTGGTGACACTTGATGCCAAAAAAGGCAATTCCATTATTCCTCTGAGCAAAATAGTTCTTGAAATTCAGTAAACAGCGTAATTAGGCACTAGGCATTCTCACAAGAGGCCTTTATCCTATTTGCTGAAAACGAACCAAACATGATTTCACTCATAAAACGTTTGTGTGTGTGTACGTGTGTGTATATGTAGAGGTCAGGATTGGATCATGGGGGAGGAATTAGTCATTCTCCAGTAACGTATAAAGAATTTGTCTTTCAAAGAAACTGTATCCGAAAGGATAAATGCACAAGTAACTTTTCTCATTCCATGATTTGCTTGTTATTGTAAACACACAAAAGATGCATTTCATAATGATCAGTTTTCTTCTCTAGGGAACACATAATTAAAATCTCATTGTTTGTGAGCTATGACACTTAATACCATGCCTGGAATAAACTTTTCCTTCTTCCCGTCTCTCGAATCTTTTCTTCCACCCTGGCCCGTGTCCCTCAGACGTCTCAGCCAAGCCCTGGCGGTCAGTCTACATGCAGCAGTGACCAGTCCCCCATCAGCTCCTATCCCAGCAGTGGAGTCCAGCTTGCTGTGAGCGCCGGACGCTCGCCAGGGGAGGGGTTGGAGGAAAACGAGGAGAAAGAGGACAATGAAGAAGAGGAGTTGGATGAGGAGGAGTGTGAGGGCGAGCCCGCCCCTATCATGGACTCCACAGTCTCCACGGCAACCACGGCCATGCTGACCCTGCAGGCGAGGCGAAGCGTTGGCCGCCCCATGCGCTGGATGGAGCACATCAAGATGGAGAGGCTGAAGCAGGTGAACGGAGCGCTGCCCAGGTTGGGGCCCCTGTCCCCTACACCGCCCCCAAGAGGCTCCACACTGCCCAACATCCTGGGGAAGGGTAAGATTTTGACTTTCATTCATGAGTTCCTATGTGAAAGTTTATCTATGTGACATTCAGTATTTGTAGTAACTGTAGTTGCATCAATCAGTTGGTTGTTTGACTGGTTGTTTGGCAAAAACTGTGAAAACTGCCTAATAGTTGTGCATAATTGTTTAAAAAATCTTAATCAAAATTTTAATTAGTTATTAAAATAGTTGCAAATTACTGTACTAGTCAATTAATAATCAATTAATCAACAATGTGGTTGAGGTTACGATGCTTGAAAACCACCTGTACATAGAGTTTACAAATCACACTGTGAAGTACATTATCCTGACTTCCATCTCACCCATTTTGGCTGAAGCATCCAGGCAAAACAAATGCTTAAAATCCACTGTTCCGCTGGAAAACGATATCAGAACCATATCAAGCTGTATATCATATCAGAGAAAATAGCATGTAACAATGTTTCATGGACAAGTGCTGCTTGTTGTCTATGGCAACATCTGTTTGAGGGATCTCTCCACACTTCCACTTAACTTGGCTCATTCCCTCTTACCGTCCTGTTATCTTCCCCCCCTCTTCCCCCCCTCTCTGCACAGATTTCCTTTTTCAGTCAGTGTCCAAAAACTTCAATCCTTTTTTTTTCTCTCTCCCTGTCTGTGCCTCTTCCCAGGATCCTGTCTGGGCAGGCAGTGGGGGGTGTCTGCTCCCCAACCACCTGCTCCGGCTGAGTTGGGCAGCACCGAGTTAACAGTGCTGAACTTGCTCCGAGACCGGCGTGACAGCAGTGGCAGCGCCGCCAGCTCCGCCTACCTGAGTAGCAGCCGCCGCTCCTCGGGCATCTCGCCCTGCTTCTCCAGCCGGCGCTCCAGCCAGGCATCCCAGAGCGAGGGCACGATGGCGTCTGCCCATCACCACCGCCGCCTCCACAACCTCAGCTCCACCGACTCCTATGACCCAATCTCCACGGACGCTTCCCGCCGGTCCAGTGAGGCGAGCCAGTACGGAGGTGGTGTAGGAGGAGGAGGAGGGGGTGGAGGGATGTTCTCAGGTGGAGGCTGTGGAGGTATGGGAGGGGTAGGCACAGGACTTGGAGGGTCACGGGGGATGCTCAATTTGACCCCAGCACAGCACTATCACCTAAAAGCCAAGTATGCAGCAGCAACTGGTGGCCCTCCTCCCACTCCTTTACCCAACATGGAGCGCATGAGCTTGAAGACTCGCATGGCCATGATGGACGAGGGTGGAAGTAACCAGTCTTTACCGCCTCTAGTCAGGCCGCACCGCTGCGATGGCACCAACGGGTATGCCAATGGGTACGCTAATGGGTACGTTGGGCAAGGAGGATACAGGAGAAGGGTCTTCTACCCTGGTGAAGGACCACTGAACGGAAACCGAAGGGCGAGCGACCCAGTGCGGACACAGGTGTCAGATATTGGGAGTTTTCCCCCAGTGCAACGCTTCAACAGCCTTAACAACCTCCACCCTCTTCCGCCTCTGTATCATCACACTACGCCTGAAACGCGCAACTTAAGCCTACAGAACTACACTCGCTCAGAGGGAAATCTGCAGAGAGGCATGCAGCACTCGCCCTACACTCCAAGTATTGCAGAGCATGCCGCTTTAGAAGCCCTGGCCATGGAGGATGACGGAGAGGCCGGACTCTTGCTCGGGGATGAGGACATGCTACCAGATGACCTGGTGCAGTATCTCCACTCCCAGGTTCAGGTGGATGGAGGCCCCTATGTGCACTCTGAGGACCAAATAGCTACAAGCCAAAGGGAGACCTCCTATCCATCTGTGGAGGAGAATGAACAGATCCAGACAGGATCAGGGCTGAACATGGTCTACCCTGGGTCCCATGGTCTTCAGCATCCCCAGATGGCAGAGCGGAAGAGTCCGAGCAAGCTTCCCATCCAGTGGAACGAAGTGAGCTCTGGGAGTGCTGACAGGTCTCCTCAGAGGGAAATTCAGCCACAGTGTGGAAGGTGGTCAAGCTCGGAGCATGGATCAGTATCTGCACCTTTTGGAAGGTTTGGAAACATGATGGTTCAACAGCAAGTGCCCGTGGACTTCCAGAACAGTTGTGCCCAGGCCAATCACTCTCAAAGTTCCTGCTGCGTCAACCCCACAATGAAGCTTGAGACATCGCCCAACTCCTGCATGGAGATCAGGGGCACAGCTCACAACTCTACAAACACCTTTGGAAGGCCAAATTTTTCTGAGATTGTTGACGGACCTCTTTCACAAGGCTTCAAATATCAGGTCTCCAATGGACCTCAAAAACAGAGCCACTTTTCCCAGAACCACAACAGTAGCACCTATTGCCAGGTTGGGAACAACCTTGTCCGTAGCAGGGTCTCTTTGGACAACCAACCCACCCCCCAGGGAAATGTCCCCCATCATAATCGGCAGGTCCACGTCCCTCGTCCACCCCCCATCAACAGTTACAGGAACTTGGCCCGCAGCCAGCAGTACCTCAATTCTGAGAACTCCACTGAAATCCAGGCAAGTCTCAGCCAGCAGCAGCAACACCTGCAGAGAAATGGGGACCACTGCTCCCTGGCACATCAGGTATCTGGGCTGAAACTGGAGGCCACAGAACATGGGTACTTAGAGCAGGACTTCACTGACTGTCTCTCTTATGAACCAGTGGATCACAAGGCCTCCTCGTTCCCAGTCCTCGAGGACCAGTGCTTGCTGGACTCCATGACTGCGTCCTCTGGACCAGCTGGAGGCGGCGGCAGTGGCAACGGGAACCCGTCTTCCCTCCTCTCCCCTGGCGCAGACCAGGTGACGAGCACAGTCGACAGCAACGTGCCCGTTGTTCTAGACGTGGGTGCAAGTCTGGACTTCAGTGTCATGCTGGAAGACGGCTTCGATCAGGGTAGTCTGGTCTCGGGAGTGCTGAGTCCCTCCATCTTCCAGGGTCTGTCCAGGACCTCCTCTCGCCTCACCACCCCTCGAGCATCCGCGGCCTTCCACAGTGTGGCACCCGGCTTGAACAACATGGCAATAGGAGACATGAGCTCTCTCCTCACCTCCCTTGCCGAGGAGAGCAAGTTCCTGGCCATCATGCAGTAGCTGCTCGCTCTCCTTCTCTCTCTCTCAGCTTTCTCCTCCCTTAGGAAAAATGGAAAAAAAGGAAGAGGAAAAACTCTGGTGTATGTGAAGATTAAGACCAAAGTGGCTATTATGAGAACTGTATTATGTACTTAAAAGTGTTGTGGAACAGGCAGCAGCCAAAACCCATTTATTTTGTAAAAAAACAAAGCAAAAAAAGGACAAAAAAGAAAAAGGAAAAAGAAAAAGTCATCCCATACAGAAATGGGATGTGTCAAAATTATGTATAGACAAATAGTTATATTCCTTTTCTGGAATGTAGGCTATTTTTGGAAGCTCTTTTCTTTGTATTACGATGTGACGTTGAGTAAATGCTCACTCCTTTAAAACAGTATTCTGTGTATTGTCACTGTTTATGCTGTACACACTGATGGTAAAAAAAATGCATGTATTCAAGGTTAAAACATCAACACTGTCTATACAAGTACATAGACTAGCCCATGTGCCAAGTATCCGCCGTTGTGATCTCACAAACAGGTACAAAACCGCTAAAATATCGCAGCAGGTGAGATGGGGTCACCCATTTAACAGGCCCATGGTGACGACTTTATATATCATAGGTTTTAATAAATGGTGTATTTACATTTGTTGTTACATTTTGTTTCAATGTTACTTTTGTGAATCTGTAAATGTTTCAGTGCTTCTACCAAGTTTTACCGAGTGGTGTTTTTTGTCAAGCGTAACTGCGGTTTGGTATCGAGTCCAAAAAATATATATATATTGGACCCATCCAAGTCTTCAAGGCACCGTAGATAGCCGTCTACTTGATATCTAAATAGCTCTAATTAGTTAGTCTGCTAAGGTACTCACACGTGTATATAACAGTGTTTTATATTCTGTTTGTGATAATCTTGATAATTGACGTCGGATTGCACGGTTGTTCGGAGCTGATAGGAACGTGGACATTTTTCTCCTTGATGATCAAAAGTCCCATTTGGTGCTTTATGTTTGCTTACATAAATAGATATGAGTGCTTCATGTTCTTAATCTGTCTTAAAGACCCTGCAGTGGTCCACAGCACATGAACTTCCCTCTCGTGATGGTTAATGCCGTAAAGTGACGTGTTTTGTTTCATAGGAAATCAATTGTATTGTTTTTTTTCTCCAAAGCTCTTAAATTCAGAATGTGTACTGCCATCAAGTATTGCAGTGACTTTGTTAACAGTGTTAGTATTGCCTTGCAGTCTCACGTGACTGAACACAGAATATTGAGTAGTTTACTTTTTAGTCAGAATCAAAGCAATGAGGTACAAAATTGTTTTGTTGTCCTTTTGGTACTTTTGTCATTTTTGTAGCCGTGCATTGATGGTGTTTTGTTTTGTTTTGTTTCTGTTTTGTTTTTCCAAAAAGTAGAAATCATTTCTTTGAAGGAGGGAAATTACATCGAGGTTTGTGCCTTATAAGTATCTGCCTGTCGGTAAAGAGAAAGATCACTGCCAATCTTCCATTGTGAATTATGAAAAAAAAATTAAAGAGAAACATTTAAAGTGTCTTGTGAGACCTGAAAAAAAGATAAAAAATTACATTTATATAAGAAAAATCTGAATATCAGATATCAGAAAAGTTAAGATTTGCGAAATGCATTCTACTTTTCTTTTTGTTTCTTCTGTTTTTGTTTTTTTAAGTTTTCACATTTATTGTGCTCTTTTATATAATGTGTAAATACAGTACTCTTTTCTGTAGGTTTAGCAGAGGAAATGGGGGGTGGGTGGGGAGTATCCGGGGGCCAATAAAGAATTGACTTTTGAGAGCAGGGATTCCCAGGCCCTGGGTAGAGGCCAGAGACACATCTGGCTCAGAGCGGAGCTTCGAGGGCCCAGCACTGCCCCTCCGCCAGAAGAGCCACTTTGCTCTTTTATAACTGACAACAAATGTTTGTATGGTTTTAATAAAAATGGAAATTATACTTGAAGCCTCTTTTTTCTTTGGGTATGGGACTTATTTAGTTTGAATTATGATGTTTTGTTTTGAAACAACAATCTGCTCATACACAAGAAACAGAGCAACTTGCGCACAGAGTCCTTGTACTGAACTGAGACAAGACTGCAAATAAAGACATGGCCTCACTTGAGATTTTTTTTCAGCTCCCGCATTAGAATTAAAATCAAAAATAAATGTCGGGAACTTCCACCATGAAGACAATCTAGTGCTTCTGATGCCCTCTTCTGAGCACAACTTGAAACTACAATTTCCACATAGTGAGATGCGACTTTTGCATTGTGTGAATTTCACCCTTATGAATCATGAATGTGATGGTATTGATAGAAGTGACACATTAAAAGCAGTCAGACCTTCACCTCTCTGTTGAGATCAAAGCCACGAGGTGTTAGTATCCCCATGCTCTCTCACTCGGCCATCTTCACCAACGGATACTCCACAATGGTCCACATGTATTTACAGCCTCCTTTAAGGCTGATGGGCCATCAGGTTCGTATCAGAAGTCCTTTTTAGCCCCTTACAGGCATGCACTGAGAGCCCTTACATCACTCCCTAACTTCTCCAGACTGAGGAAAAAGGGGAATCTATTCTGAGCAAATCTCCCATTATGCTTTTTAGAAGCTCAACACAAGTGCAATCATGCCACTGAAATGAAGGGGACTGTTAGGACTTTTCCACCGTAGAGAGCATGAGAGCTACAAATCACTCCTGCTCACAAGATGGGAGTGTTTTTTTATTTTTTTTGCTTTTGATGCTCTGGAGGATGCAGCACATCCTCTGAAACTGACCATCTTCAAACTGCACTTAAAACCGGGTGCAAGGACTTCTCTTAGGGTCAGCCAACATATAGCGGTGAAACGTGAACATGTTCCATTACTGTTTCCAACACCTGGTAAACAGGACATGATTCATGATGGGTATGGAATGAAGAAAGGGGTGGGGGGGGGGTTGGTATACAATAGGAAACATTTTATTACTGAAAAGTTATCTCATACTGAAGGTGCTCTTTCAGCAGCGTTTCCACAACTACTCTTTATTGAAATCACGAGATTTTTTTTAACCACTGAATGGAAAAAAGAAAAGTAATCACACATGAAATGACAGTAAGTGTGGTCTATATATACAACAATGCGAGAGAGAGGAAGAGAGAGGGGAGGGACACAGGTGTGACTTGAACAGGCCAGGACTGTTTGGTGTTGTATTAACACACTAGGCTCAAACAGGAGGCACTTGAATGTGAGAGCCTTAAGAGCCAGGGCCTCGCCAGAGCACTCGAGTGGGCATGGGGAATGGGGGGGGGTGTGTGTGTGTATGTGTGTGTGTGTATGTATGTATATGTATGTGTGTGTGTGTGTGTGTGTGTGTGTGTGTGTGGGGGGGGGGGGGGGGGGGGGGGGGGGGGGGTAAAAACATGGAAATGTCCAGCAACAGAAAACAATGACTACCTGCTTTGACAGGAGGAAAAAAAATTCTTTTGTTCAAGGAGTTTATAATATGCATCTATTTCCTTTCTATGTGGGACACTGATGCACAGACAGAGCATTTACACAGGCCTGCACCACAGAAATCTAGAGCACAGAGGGTGCACATTCAAAAGCATGCATCGCCCCACAATGACAATTGTGGCATTAAAAAAAAGGGAACAAAAGATGATTTAGACATTTGCAACTACAATGAAATCCAACTGTCTGCTGCTTTAGATTGTTAATGCAATAGACACAGTATTTACAGGAATTATAGTTTTTCTTTAAAAGTTCTGTCACTCCAATGCCAGTTCAATAATAATAAAAAAAAAAGAATGAAACGTTAAAGTCCAGAACTGCATTGCTGGGTAATGAATGGAAGGTTTCCAATGAGAAAAAAAAAAAAATCATAAAATCAGTGTCTTCAAGAATGGCTACCATTTCAATGATCTATTTACAATAAAGCATAATTATGTATCCATAGACAAAAATAAAGTTGAGGAAGAATTACGATCCATGACATTCTGTATGGAAGTCTGTGGGTTCTGCTGCCTCACTGCTGGGCTCCTGTCAGAGCTGCTTCATAGTGGTTGGTTCTGTGTCGGCTCTGGGAGCTTGTGTGGCCTTCAGCTGGAGAGAGGGGTGGGGGTGGGGGTGGGGGTGGGGTGGGGTGGGGGGGTCAGATCTTCTCCTGGATGAAGGGGTGTTGCAGGGCCTGGTTGATGCTGATGCGTTTGGCAGGGTCCAGCATCAGGGTGCCGTCCAGCAGGTCCTTCAGCTGCATCACCTTCTTCCTCTGGTCCTCGGGCAGTCGCTGGCCCCCGATCATGTCTGCCAGCAGGTCTTTGGTGGGGTTGATGGTGCTCATCACCGTCACCTTCTCCTGATGGGGGCAAAGGAGAGAGACAGGTGAGTTAAAGCCACGATGCTTTGAACAGTCGAGAAAGTCTAATTTAGTGCTTTTTATTAAAATGCCTCTGACATTCATTTGTATCCGGTATGAAGGAGCATCTTACCCTTTCAGTCACTTTGTCTACTTCAATGTACAGGAAGTTCAAATTCTGATCGAAGTGCTGGTCTTTGAACAAGCCTTTACGGATCATCTGAGCAAAGAGAACCACAACATTGCGTCAGACGTTGCTTCTTAAACACTGCATGGAATTGGAAAACACACTTTGCTTCATCCAGGAGCCGCTGAACGAGCTGAGAAGGCATGACGCAACCTTACCTTGTTGGGCATCTTGCCCTTGAGGTCCATTGCGAGTTTGATCATGTGATTGTTGGAGGATCCGGGGAACAGGATTTTGCCAGTGTAAAGCTCGTATAAAGTGCAGCCGACAGACCACATGTCAATCCCGTAGTCGTACGGCTTTCCTATGACTGTAACAAACACATTGTGAGTATGTGTCCTCCCCCGAATGCAGCATGTTTACAGTGAGACTAACTACTAATGATGAAACCTACTGATTTCTGGAGCTCTGTAGAATCTGCTGACCAGGTATGGAGTGATATCGTTGTCGGCCACATGAGACGCAGAACCAAAGTCGCACAGCTTCAAAATGGTCTTTGACTCGTTCACCTTTTGAAAGACACAGAATTAAGGATGGCCTACGCCTGGAGTATTTCAAGTGCTTTTATTCCTCAGCGTGGTTTGCTACATACCAGGATATTGTCTGGCTTGATATCAGCATGGAGGATGTTGCACCGTTTGAGCAGCTTTAAAGCCAAGAAGAGCTGCTGGCTGTAGGAGCGAACGGCCTTGATGTGGAGCCCCACATCTTTTCCGTATTTCTTCAGCACCTCTCGCAAATTCATACTGAGGATGAGAAAGCAAACAGTTGATTACAGGGTCTCACTGCATGTGACCAGCAGCAGTGAAAGTACTAGTTTCTGTTTCAAGTACCTGAGAGGCTCAAAGACGAGACAGAGATGCTGCTTGTGGTAGAAGTGCCTGAACAGGCGGAGGCAGTGGAACTTGTCGTCGGGGTCTGCGTCGTTCAGCTTCTTGAGGAATTCCAGCTCCTTCAGCCCAGTTTTCTGCCTGTGGAACAAAGGGAGAGCCATTACAGGCGATGTTCAAGCGCACAGACTTGTGTTTGTCGTTCCAGTGACTTACATGAGCTCATTGTTTCGGATGATCTTGACTGCCACCTCCTGGCCAGCCCTGGCAGTGTCCCTGGCTCTGATCACATTGCTGAAGACTCCCTGGCCGGTGTAGCCGTACACGTCGTAGCGTTTGTCCAGCGTCTCCCCGATATTCACTCCTACATGACCACAAACCAACACACTTTTAAATGGAGATTAGCACAGAGATAACTGAAGGTACTGTCACCTGCTGCAATTCAGTGATGTATTAGTACACACTGCTTTGAGTGTTGTGCTGAAAGTCTTTGCACTTTGCTCTTTGGAAGTTGTACACCTGCAGTACAAAGCTGTAGTTCTATCGCAAATCAATCAGCGGGTTTTGGGTGTGTGACTGACTGCAATTTTAACAATCTTTGGACCCGAATGGGGCACAGCTTCCATGGAAATATGAATACAAAGGTAATATTTCCCTTTTTCTAATATTGGATTCATAAAATGTTAAGTTGAAATAAAAACCATTAAAGGGGTTTTCTCTGCTGTTAAATGCTGTTTTAGGTCATTCTGACCTGGAGACCAGAGGGTTACATGATATATAGGACAATAATGTATTCTGATAATGCATCCTGTAAATAATGTGTATAGATAGTCCTAGTTAAACCATTCTTATTAATTATCTCGACCTTTATATTGTATGTTGTTGTATGTTATGTGTACTCTGGCCTGGGGTTGAACTCTGCGTGACACAGGCAGAGCAGCACTTACGGTAGTAGCCCTCAGCATCGGTCCAGTTGTCCCGGAGGTTGGGGTTCTCCTTGGCGTCCTTTCCAACGCCGGCTGCTCTCATCCTGGCACTCTGCACAGACAGAAAAATGAGGTCAGCGCCTCCAAACAGCTGCTCAGAATCTTCACCTGTTTCCGCCTGTCAACATCTGACGCTTTGGTGCATCTTCAGACAGGAACAACTGCGTGGATGTTAATGTTTTCGGGGAAATTCTACAGAGATGAGGCAACTGTTGACACTCACATCAAAGTCGGCGGCAAACATGTCGTCTGACTCAGTAAACATGTCGGGAGCCGAAGGCTTCTTTGGGTTGGCTCCTGCAACAGACAGGAACAAAATGATTTAACGACTGGAGAAGTTTCCAGTCATCCACCATGTTGTAAAACAGAATATCTGGAACATGTGGTTGATTCACATACTCTGCAGAGCTCAAAATATGCTGCAGGTGGCAGAGACAGCCAGGCTTTGGATTACAAGCCAGCAACTGAATGAACACATGACAGAAAGAACAAAATTAAAACCTCTGCATCACACAACGCTGCATATCTCACACAAATCAAGCCTGTTTCAGTTTTGCACGGACTGGTATCTTTTGGCCAGTCGACCACGAGGGTGAAAACTTTCCAAACCGGGGGGAAGAGTAAACATTTCTGTCCAATTAGCCTTCACTGGCGTAAACTAATCCTTCTCCATATCTGCTGAACTGACTGAGATTAGACTGAGGGAACTTCTCTGGAAGTTGGACAGTACTCCTTTGTCTGCATGTGATGCTGATTTGCTGATGCCTCGGCACACAGTTTGTGTGTGTGTGCGTGATTTTTCCACTTAAATCTGAACATCCCTGCACGTCATATTGCAGTTGGAGTCTAACTACAAACTTTAGAGACAAATTGCTTGTTGACGCATCTACGGAGCACAGGTCGGCTGGTGTGGTTCATTCAGTTCCCCTTGTACGCCAACGTACTGTGGGAGGAGCGCCAGGGTGAGGACATTACCGTCTTTCTCCTGCTGGATGAGGTTGTGCTTGGCTTTGATGCTGGCCTCGAAGGTGTTGAGGTTCTCGCGCTCGTACTCCTTGACGTCTGCGGCCACTCGCTCCAGGATGTCGTCGGGCGAGGGCGAGCGGCTGCGCGTGCTGCTCTGCGGGCTGCTGGGCTCCGACACCATGTTGGTGTCCTCGTTGGCCACCTTGTATTTCTGCACAGAGAGAGGCTGACTGTTGAAGCAACCTGAAAGTGCTGAAGCACTCCGTGGTTTGAGCGTTGGACGACAGATGTGGTCTGTCTTGCAAACAGAGCAGGATAGAAACGGACCTGGACGATGGCCATGCGCTGCTGGCGTCTCTGTTCGATCAGAGCCTCTTCATCTACCTCCTCCCCATCAAAGTCTTCCAAACTGAAAATAGAAATGAGGTTGAAGGCATGTGGACCACATTCTGGTATGACTGAAATTCTGAGGTGGCTGATCAGCTTCAACCCACCACACAAGTTTGAGTTTCCACCAATTTTAAGCATAATAGGAGGCTTTTGTTCCAGACAAAAAGAGAAAAGTAGTTGATTGTTCAATTATTGTTACCTTTATGATTATTAAAGTGTTTGACTATATGAAATGTAGATATCATGGGACATATCTGCATACATGTCGAACTTTAAGTGCATTATCTCAAACACTTGAGCTGCTAAACAGAAATTGATTCGGCTGATTAAATAAAACTAGAATAGGATCTAAAATCAGAGGCACGAAAATATATTGGATTTGTTCCCCAGTGCGATCATTAAGTTGATCAAGTTATTTTTTATGAAAATTAAGTCAAAATTCTCTGATATCAGCTTCTTAAATGTTGATATTTTCTGGTTTGTTTAGTTTCCTGAGTGACAGAAAATGGGAAGTCATGAAGGCGGAGGCAAAAATACTTCCCACTCACACTTCTTCCTCTGAGGATTCCTGGTCGGCCTTCATGCCCTCCGACAGGCTGCCCTTGAACTTGTCCTCATCTCTGCTGTGTCGTCTTCTCCGTTCGCGGTCTCGGGATGTTGAGCGTCGGTACTGCCTGAGCCTGCCGTATCGGTCCCTGTCTCCACCCCTGTGAGAAACAACAAGTCACCGCGCTGAAGATGCTTTCACAGGAACAGGTCTTTCGACAGGGAAAACGACACATCTGTGCTGTGATGGCAGAGACCTGTGAGAGGCGTCCTCACCTGTGTCCCAGCGGGGAGCGTCTGCGGAGGGGAGAGCGGGAGCGTCGCCGTAGTGACGGGGACCTCCGCCTCAGAGGCGAGCGGCTGATCCTGCGGCGAGGGGCTGATCTGGGACTCACATCTCGAGATCTGGCTGCATCAGGCCGGATGCGCTTCCTGTGGAAACAACCGGAGAAATATTGATTTAAAAGCATTTCACACAAACTCACTTCTCATCGTTCACTTACTTCAAACCACAAAGACAGGCTGCATTCAGACCTCTGGCTTGTCTGCTTTGTTCTGATTCAGGGGTTATAAAGGTACAACTGTTGCATATTTCTTTTGGGTTATTTGTGTTCGGTCACCAACCCAACCATCAAATGTTATAAACGCCAGCTGTTCCCTCACTGGCCAAAAATCTTACACAACAAAACAAACAAGGAGCAAGGAGTGTGTATGGCCACTTTGACCTCTTGTTTCTAAGGACGATTGAACTGTTTGCTAAATGAAGAAAGTATCTTCCAATGACGCCAACATCACACACCGTACTTTGGTAGACAGTTCGTTGTCATGCCCCCCATATTACACAGTCTTGCACATTGGTGTGACTGATATGGCACTATTTTATACAATGGGTTTTGTAAGGAAGCAAGCTAAGACCACCCTTTCTTAGTGATCTATCATATGAGGCCAAATGATCCAATCGCTAGGGTGAAACACTCCCTGTATTATAACAACAACCAGGTCTAATTAGACCCTTAATTAGGTTGGACCAAGATTTCCTACAAACCTTAAGGGCGACTCCTGCCTGTCCAGGTCCCTCCTCCTGGCGCTCAGGTCCCGGGAGCGGCTGCGAGCTCTCCGGGCGGGGGACCTGGTTCTGGATGGAGAGTGGCTCTGTTTGGAAGCCCTGTCTGAGGCACTGGTTGAGGGGTGGTGAGTGTCTCTGTGGCGAGGCGAAGCACTGCGTCTCCTAGGGGGGCTGTGAGCCCCTCGTCTGTGTGGGGAGCGGTTCTCTTTCCCAGATGAAGCATCTTTGGACGGGGACTTGGCCGGCCGTTTGTCCCGCTCAGCCTCCGAGCGGCCTGGCCTCTCTCGGCCGGGGGATCTGGACCTCCTGCCTGCCCTGTCGTGGTTTGGTCTGTCATCCCGCTGCAGAGAGGGGCGTTTATCGGAGCGACTGCCTCTCTGCTCTGCTCTCCAGTTTGGGGGCGAGTTGGACTTCCGGGTTCTCTCTTTGGACCGATCTGTGCTCTCTGACTGCTTTCTGTCCTTTGACCTGCTCCGTCCACGGCCTCTGTCCTTCACACTTGTGTCCTTGGTGGTTTTGGTCGCCCTGTCCTGCTTTGACTCCTTGACCTGTCCCTGTCTGTCTGCAGACTTACTCCGACTGCGACGCCTTGCACTAGACTTACTGCCTTCTGTTGAGTCCCTTCTAGATTTCCCACTCTTTCCCCCTCTGGGAGATATGGGTTTACCTGAGCTGCCCTTTTGACGCTGTTCTCCATTTCTGATCCTTCCTTCTCCGTCCTCTTCAGACCCAGAGTTGTACCCCTGCAGGATCAGGCCCATCCCTGACTGAACCTTGCCTTCCATCAACTGGCTATCCAGCTCGGCTTTGATCATGGCTCTCTGTTTCTCCAGATCCTCCAGCAGTGCCCTGTCGTCCAGGCTGGGGTTTCCAGAGGAGGGAGAGGACTCATCCTTTCTGTGGCTGGAGGAGCCAAACAGGACAGCTGCGGAAGGAGAGTCCTCCTTGCGCTTGTGTTTCCTGTGTTTGTGGCGGTGTTTGCGCTTGCGGTCCTTGTCCTCGTCGGAGGCATGCTTGTGCTTTTTGTGCTTGCTACGGTGCTTGTGTTTCTTCCTCTTGTGTTTACCACTGCTGCTGCGATGTTTGGCTGCTTCTTCTGTCTTCTCACCATTAGTAGCTGCCTCCTCCTACAATCAACAGGTCAGTTTGTCAGTTCATTCAGGTATAAGATTACTGCAATATCTGATACATGCTGTGGACATAAGTCGATTTTTAATGCAGGCTGATGATAGTACACTGTGTGTAAAGGTGATAAAACAGTGAGGAAATTGAGTTTAACGAAGAGAGATCTCTTCTCTCTATCTACTATAATTTGACATGTTTGCAATGTGATCTTTAAGACAAAAATAGAGATCTTCACAAAGAAACACTTAATATATACAAATTTGAACAATGGACAGGCCTGTCCATATTAAATTTAATTGTCCGAATGTGAATTTACAAAATGCTGTGACTAGATCTTGATCCAGTAACGGAGCAGGACTGCCACATCTGCCTCATGTTTAAGTGATTTCAACTACATATGAAGTAGAAGGGTTTGGATCAGAATCATGGCATCATACCACTGAAGATATTTAGGTCTTGCTGTGGTCCACCCCTACCTCTTCCTCTTCTTCCTCCTCCTCAGACATCTCCCCGCTGTCCTCATTTCCACTTCTTTCCTGGCTCTCCAGATCCTGCTTCCTGTAAAGAAAAGAGAACATTTTCAAATTTAGTTTACTCTGTATTATACACCAGTTATTGAATAAATCTGTCTTATCAGAACTTTGCATGATTGGGTCAACTGACAACAATTTTGCCGTGATAAACACATTTCTTGTGGTATGTCTTTGTGTTCTTCTGATGGATGCAAATTTTAACTTACACTTACATTACATGAATAATATGAGAATCTTGAAAGAAAACATGGGTTCAGAGAGTTTGAGGTCCACCTCAGGACAAATCAAAATATTTTGTGGAAAACAGGGTGTTAATTTTGGTTGACTGTTCATTTGGTGAACAGAAATGACACCTAAAAGCAAGAGTCTGAAGAGTGTGAGATAAACTGTCATGCAAAAGGACCAGCAACATGAACAGTGTGTATTCATCCTATGAGATGGAGGTAATGAGAAGGTGGATGGATGTCAAAATAATTTCTTAACATCGAATGAAAGGTTAAAAATTGTTGTCTGGGAGAATCTTCACTTGTATGTCCACAAAACACTGAAGCTGTGAAGCCTAAATAGAGATTGCCTATTGTTGTCCCCCCCCCCCCCCCCCCCCCCAAACACCGGTTACCATTGGCAACCAGGACAACAGAGGCCTCAAAAGTCAGATATAAAACATAACTACACACCAAATACATGAGAAGCTTGTTTCTTCCTTAATAAATAATAGAAATCACTTAGAATAAAAACAAACAAAAAACGTTAAAATACGATTTTGTCTTCTTTCCGTTTTTTGAATAAACATTATGCATACATAGAATGTGAAATAAAAGTGTATTTCGAATTAATCTATTTTCAGCAGGCGTAGGTGACAATAAAAGCTGTCGTACATGTTTAAAATTGGACCAAAACAAGCAGAAGTCAGATCGGCTCATGGGACTACGCGGGGTGAACGTGTGGGTTACGTAATGTGCTGATTATAGCTAAAAACTGTGCACATAGTGGTTAAGCACCACCAATAAAAACAATAACAACGACTCAACATAGCCGAAATCCGCCCATTTAGTATATGCAACCGCATTCAATTTGTCACTTTTAACTTTAGATGGACGCAAAGATCTCCACTCATTAGCGGCGCTGCGCTAACTATTCTTAGCAAACTTGGAGCTAGCGAGATTAGCTTCATGCGGTGATGACCATGGTGTTGAACACCTACATTTGCCCACGTAGGCTGCAAATAAATACAACAACAAGGTAGCAGACATACTTTATGTGACGTTAAACTTAAGGCTACGCGAGCTAAAGAGCATTAGCCAGGTGGCTAGCGCGTTAGCTTGCCATTGACAAGTGATTTAGCCGGTGAAGCTGCTGCCGTGTCCCACTCCGAGAGTCTTGGCTGTGGCAGGGTTGTATTTCGGATGAGAAACGCGTTCGCACCAAATCACCACGAAAGTCTACTCGCATATGACTTACACGTGTTCGTTTCCATTATTCATTCTTCTAGACGCGATGTCGATCTCAACGTCGGCCATTTTCCTCAGCTGAAGGGCCTCTCTTCGTCGGGGAGTTTGTTCCTCCAACCGCCGAAGTGCAACGTGACGAACACTTGTAGCGCCTCCTGCTGTCGTGGAGGTAAACTGCAAGCAGGCGCTTACCAGTGAGCTACGTCCTCTGTCCACCAGGGTGTATGCTAGTGCAAGGTGAGGGTTTCTGAGTCTCTCTCTTGGAACTACAAAGCCATTGGTGTCAACAACCATCCATCCATCCATCCATCCATCCATCCATCCATCCATCCATCCATCCATCCATCCATCCATCCATCCATCCATCCATCGATTAAATCAAATTTTATTGTTTTTAAAAGCATACCAATCAGGCAGTCAACCCACCATAAAGGCAGGCTATAATGGGTTTTGAGATGATTGTTAGGTCACAAACACTTTTCCAAATGTATTTACTGATGCCAGGATCTTCACTCTAGTTGTAACTCAGCTGTTGAGAAACAGAAATATGCTTTTAAAGGTGGAAAACAGACAATGGCACAGTAAGGGAGATTTTACTGTATTGACAAGTATTGTACAAAATATTAAGGCACGTGACTTAGAGCAGATGCTTAACCACTGTAATACAGTTTTTAACTGAACTATTTTTTTTCCATGTTTCTGTGGAATTTCTCTCATGTGAATGTATCACATGCAATATGGATCTAACATCAAAGTTTCCTGTTGCTTTAGTTGAGGACCACATAACTGACATAAAGGACACTTATGTCTAAGTCTCACTGTAACTTAAGCTGTATGATGTATTTAATATTACAGTACATCCAGGAACATGCCAAGAACTGGTCTATCGCTTGACATTTGAAACCACCACAGATGCAAAATGATTGTTTTATTGTTTGCTGGCAAGATGAAAAATAGCATACGATTCGATTTAATGTGTTGCCTGAGATGTAAAACACACTCACACAGATCTGAGACGTTATGCTGGGTCAGACACACCATGCAGACAACTACACAGTTCAGTGAAATCACATGACTTTAACAGATACAGTGGTATTAAATGAATGGATATTATACATGTTTGACACTTTAATATAAAGTAGTAAACCATGTTATTGGACAGCACCTGTGGATGATCATCCAGAATCTATGTAAATGTGTTGTGCCATCAGTTCTAATTTTGCTCTATGAATCCTAGATTAAAAACTATGCTAAGTTTTTTTTATATAGATTCATTTTATATAGAAAAGCAGAAAATATATAGCAGAAAATCTGTTTTTGCCTGAGCCATCTAATATAAATATATGTGTGTGCCACATGCAGTGCACACAGGAGACTGTAACTCAGAGTCTGGGCCTTCTGCTGTACAGCATGTCTCAGATTTATATGGTAAAGTTGCAGACTGGGAGGTACACAACAGATTAAAGTGTCGGTCATGGAAACATTAGCTATTCCATTAGCTGGGACCTCTGTCCCAGTGAGCCCAGTAAATCACGGCCTGTGCAGTCTGTGGTTGGTGTTGTGCATCACTATGCAGTCTGGAGGAGACACCCTCTGACTCCATCATACACTTTGTGATTCATGATGTAGATCAGTTTGTAGAGATGAATCTTTTGTTTGTATTATATACACCGGGCCATTTTTATCCTCTGTGTTCTTACTGACAACAACTGGTGGATGAATATCTCTCTCCTTGGTGTTCATCATGTGAAACGATGGAGCCAGCCCCCCAAAAACTTCAAAATACAGTTTTTCAACTTACGTGGATTTAATAAATGAGTTGTAGAGGTGCTGCATTTTGTTGCCTTTGAACAGTATAAGCCAAGAAAACCATCTATTTCCCAAAAGATATTTTTCTCTTTAAGGCAACCTGAGCCTCTTGGAGGACACAAAAACTCCTGTACAGCTCTTACATGTGTTCACCTATAGAACTGAATTTATAGATTATTATCGTTATGATATAATGGCACATCCATAAAAGAAAGCTTGTGTTTGCTTGTTTATTTTTTTCAGAATCATTTAGCAAAACCCAACAACAGAGCAAGAAAATGAGGAAACAATTATCACATAAAATGTCACAATACAATGTGAAAAAAAATCTTATATGATTAATACAATATGATGAAGGATGGATTAAAGTGTTCAAATCATTCTTTTTCTCAGCACGAATCAGTAGTTCAGGTCAGATTGTGCGAAAAAAGACAAAAAATTCAATGCATGGTGCCAAAGGCATGAATTTCGTGATGCCCCAAACCTGCAGAGCTGATTTATGAGTCCTGTTGTTGGAACTTGGATTTCCACAGAGAGGAAATAAAGCAGGCAGACATCAGGTCTCCCTGGACTCTCGTTGGGCCCCTGCTCTCCAGGCTTCTCTGCAGACACAATGAAGATGGAGCCATAAAACTTGAGGATCCAACAGATGCACTGCAAAGACAACCACAGTCCATTATACAGGCTGTTAAAAACACCCAGGCACTGGACTAACCCGCTGTCACCCCAGCCCCTGCACTCTGCTCTGGGTTTTGTCAGAGTTATGGCTCGTGGTGACTTCCTCCCAATGAGGCTCGACCATGGTCACAAAGTCTCTCAATGGAGAGGCGACGCTCGCTCCTATCAACGCAGATGTGCTTTGTTCACTGACAGATGCGCCCATCTTTATGTTTTTCTTTCTTCCTTTGCTCCACAAGCCACTGATGTTTGTATATCTGAAAGAGCAAAGGGCTGGCATGGGATTTATAAGGGCCAGGACACAGGGTCAGGCATACGCCCTAAGCATATGGCCTTGTTGAGGGGATTTAAAATTTATGTTTGTTGCAAGTGTAGGAGTAAGGAAGCAGGTTTACATCTTCACGGCCTTGTGAACAACTGGAGCAGGGTGACTTTGAAAGATGGCGCCCATTTTTCTGTCATTACAGGCGATTTTAATGCAAAAATCTGCAGATGTTCCACTACTCTGGTAGTCTGGCTGCTGCAGTGAACACATCTGTTTTGTCACCATCACTCTGGGGTCTTGGGAGGGGCTGTTCTGAGGGAGAAACAAATAAGAAAATGGGGCATGTGGAAGCTGTCATTTTCTCTCAGCTGCATAATTAAAAATGGGTGTAAGAATTTCCTTGGGTGATAAACTGTGATTCTGACCACCCTGTAGGTCCAACCACCCAGGTTACACCTCAAATGAAACTTGTGCATCATTCCGTGTTATATCCTTCATTCCTCTTTAATTTTGATGTTGTCACAACACACTATGCTACTAGGAAATCTATTATGGATGTATATACTGTAGATCTCCCCGGAATCCATTGCAAACTTTATCTTCCTTGTTGGAATCACTACAAAGCTTTCCTCATAGTGCTTCTTCTACTCGCTTTAGTTTCAGACAGTAATAAGTAGCTGCATCATCTCTTATTTGCTTTTTCAGGAAGCTACAATTATATTGTGTTGATATACAAGAAGCCATTTGGCAGTGAAACATCATCCTCCTTTTGGCTAAATTAGATCAACACATGTAAACAGTGGGCGGATGATTCCTGTCTGTTTCACTCTTGGCAACAAAGCAAAAAAAAAGGTGTATTTCTTCTAAAATGTAAAACTTTTCTTCAAAGTCTTAAATGTTTTATGGTTTCAGGAAACTCTGTGTTACAGTTTTGAGGCTGCTTGCTGAGAGAAGACAAACCTGCATTCTTATTCCACGGTATGGTACTCCCTAAATCCAGTGGCTAATCCTAAATTAGTCCATGAAAAGGGCAGGACAGTGTAACGCTGTCTCAGTACGGGGGATTTGTCTGTATCTTTGTATTGTTTATGCACATACAAACAAACTGTCTTCTATCTGGTGGCACATCAGTCTGTCTTCAAACACACCAGCCCTGAACAAGTCCTCTTGCTCTCCTACAGCTCCCAGTGCAGAGGTTTGGCATCAGCCCTGTTGTAATGAAAGACAAATGCGTTCAGGACTCTGTGCGAGGAAGCTTTTAGGGATGAGTGGGCAAAAGTCTGTTTTTCCATTTAAAGTTTTCTCTTTCAGAGGAATTACACTGGAATAGGGGTATTGAGTTAGAATGTGCTGACTCTGTAAATGTGGCCACACCACAGATTGAAGCCCGGCTCAATCTGTGATTACGCAGAGTGAGGAGGGGGAGGTTGTGATAATACCGAAGCCGTCCCTCTGCACAATGCAATCCATCTCTAATAGTTCCAAAAGGAAATGCGACATCTCCATGCTTGAAAGAAAATCAAACTGTACTATCTGAAAGAAACAGATGGGCTCACAATTCACTGTTTTTTACACTTTGACATGTCCACCACTTTGGCCCAGTTTGAAATATCTCAACAGCTACTTGACATCTTAAAACACAGACGTTCAAGGATGCGTTGTCATATTTGTGATGGGAGTTAGAAGGTCCTGGGTTCAAATCTTAGTTGAACAGACAATCTTTCTGTTTGAAGGTTGCATGTTCTCCCTACTCTTTTTTTCTCCCACTGCACAAAAACATGCATGTTGAGGTCAAACGGAGACTCGGAGACTTGAGAGAAATGGAGAGTGGTGGGAAACCCATCCAGGGTTCAGGATATTTGTGGTTTGTGTCTCTGAGATAACTGGCAGATATTCAGGTTTTACAACATAATTAGGACTCCAAAGGTGACCCTCACAATCTATATTTTAGAGATACTGAGATAGATATTAGACTTTTCAGTAGCTTCTAACAGGTGGGCAGTTAAGTGTTTCAGTGCTGCCTCCTTAAGAACTAAGTGCTGGTCTGAGCTACTTTAATATTACGCTGTATCACGGTTATTTTCTTCCCACTGTGTAATTTCGGCTCTTGTAATGTTACAGGTCAGTGGTCATTGTGCAGACAGCATCTGAAAGAGTTCTGTTTTCATTGTTCACAACAGCTGAGATGAGCAAACATATATTGTTGTGCATTCATACTGTGCACACTGCATTCTCAGTGCTTAACTTTTATATTATTTTTAATATTTGATACACTTGTGCAATGGGAGTTCAATGGGAGTCCTACAAAATAGTTTGCAATATGAAATGAATTATTCAGCTTAAGCCACACTGCACCAAGATCCTGTTAAAAAATGTATGTTTAGTGTTCACACTGCAACTAACTTCTCAGATTTGTCTCATCCATTCATCTATCATCAGCCAGCTTTGTTCCAGGGGGTGCCTATCTCCAGCATTATAGTCTCTAATCATCAAAGATGCATATTTTTGGATTGCTGGAGGAAACAGGAGTAAAAAACCTACCTAAACATAGAGAGAACATGCAAACTTCACAATGAAAGACCGCAGTCCACCAAGTCCTCCAAGACAGCATTACTCACCAAATCACTGTATCACAGCAGGTAAGTGTCTTGAAACAAAGGATTCTTCATTATTATACAGTTAATCACATCCTCACCAGGCACTAGTATTAGAAAGGAGGCCATCCAAAAATGCTGACTAACACACATTTCAAATGGAATCTGAGGACACTTTGAAGCTATAACGATCACAGAGGTCTAATCTGGTTTTCATTTTGGAGGCAGTGGATGCAACACTGGTGCAGCTCCTTTGTAAAATGAATGAAAACCACTGTCAGTAAACACTTAGACAGGATGATACAATCACACACATGATTGCTGGGAAGCAGCAGCAGCTTGATTTATTTGTGGTTAACAACAGGGAATTTCCAGAGAAGCTGGAACCTCAAGCTGGATCTGTCTGGATGATGCAGAGCAGGTGAAGATGGGATCAAATGATGGGGCTGGTTATAAAAAGATACAGAAACAGGAAGGGGGAAACAATACTACTGAGTTGTTGAATACTGCACTACAAAAGTGGACTGAAACCCTGCTATGATGTGCAGGTCGGGAGTCTCAGGTGTGGACAATGAGGAAGAGGTTTGATGGGTGGAGGAATAGTGCAACTAAAGAGGCTAACAGGAGGGCGAATGTGCAGAGAAAGTAAGAGGACGAAAACAGAAAAAAACATCAAAATGCCAGAAAACAGCAACAGTAGAGAAGTCTCTAACAAGGTTAGAACTAACCTTGTATCTTCAGTTTATTTCCTGTTCTTATTTATCTCGTGGTAACATCTTAAATGCAAGCAGTTCAACACCATTGCTGAGAGGCTATTTGAGGCTGTTACATGAGGAGGAGACCTTTCTGGACAGTTTAAATACGGCAAATTGAAACTTTATATATTCCTAAAGTGCTCCATTGCTCTTGCTGTGGCCTCTTCTGTTTGATAGTGACACTAAAACACACACAAAGGTGTGATTGCAAGAGCTCGAGAGGGGGCTTAAACACAGACTTTTACAGCAAGCATCTGTTCCGCCTTGTAAAAGATAATGTGCAGATTACGGCAGGATCACATTTTATCATCTCACCACTGCAATATTAAGTTTCCTGTGCAGATTAATGTCCAATTAGGCATGTTTTACAGCCCGATAAGACCATTTCCCTCACTGCAAACTTATGAATTGCTTTTATCAGCACCATTTTGCAGACAGTCCCTCCCCCACAGTGCTGGCGCTTAATTACAGCTGAATTGTCATGACTTGACTTTGCTGTGACTTCCTGTAAAGCTCTTTTACTGGTCCCTGCCTCTCTACTCAGCAAGACATTAGTGAGCTGCTCATCTGAGCGTTACAGAGAAGATCAGCTCTCCTTTTTTTCTGGAAATTCCTGGTGACTCTGATAGAAGAGGGAAAAAATAAGCAGCGGTGCATCTTTCATGCTGTGGCTGAGCCTTGGCTGAAAATACTGGCATTTGGTGAAGACATGAGTTGTGTGAGGTCAGAAATGATGAATCATGTATAGGTAGTTAATGCAGCCGACACAGGACCAACTAGATTTGAGTTACGTTGGGCTTTGTGAGACTGCACGCCAGCAGCCTCTTGTCAGAGTTTCATCCCTATGATTATTTCCAAACATCTCATTTCAAGATTAAGTGTCCTGATTTGAGGAAAGACGTAGCAATAGCAGCGGTCAGTAAAAGCTGCACCATCTATTCATGCAGTGGTAATTCACTATCCATCCATCCCCCCGTCTGTTATCCTATCCATTACCCTATCCTTCACCCTGGACAGGATACACACACCATTCACTCTCCAAAATCTGGAAAACTCCACGTACACTGGCCATCTTTCCCAACAGGATTCAAACCACGGACCTTCTTGCTGTGAGATGACAGTGCCAAAACGCAATGTACTTTTGGATAGAATAATAATAATAATAAATAATAAAAACAAACAGCAGTTACAATAGGTTCCTTGCAATTTCGTTGCTCAGACCCTATTAATAATAAAAAGAAACAGAAGAGTTTTAATAAGGTTCTCGCAACTTCGTTGCTGGGACCCTAACCAGTCCATCTACCACAGATAGAGACTATATTGATGCCATGGGGAGGGTTCCCTTCAGGAAATTCAGGTTTCTGGTTACACCTTTAGTTGAAAAAAACACAGGTATTACAAAGAAACACCGAATACAAAATACATACAATCTGTGTATGTTGCAAAAAGGTTTCACACTATGTTTGAGAGGGAGCAACAGTTGTGAGAGCAGAGTGCAAAAAGTGCTGTGTGCAAAACTGAAAATTGAATCGAATTTGTATAAAAATGTTGAATAAGTAGGTAAATCTTCGTGATTCTGCTTGTTTTTTACGCAGATGCACAGTCTTTGCAGTCCCTGTGCATTCCTTGCATAATAATATCCTGTTGTCAGGAGGGGAGGAAGGAAGGAGGGAGGAGGGAAGGAAGGAGAGACAGGGGGAGGGAGGGAGGAGCAACAGTGTGAAGTGAAATGTTGAGGATTTAGGAGAGCGGCTCAGAGTGCAGGAGGAGGAGGAGATGTTTTTCCTGTGGGGATAAATGAACTGTTGTAGGATCTCCAGCTCCTCCTAAAGTTTTTTTTTCTCTTTTTTTGTCTTCTCTCAAATCATGCCACGTTTGAGATCACGCCTCCTGCTGTTGACGCACAGCTGAGACAGTCAGAGCAGCTGAGACAGACAGAGGAGAAGTTTCTCCAGGTTGGTCCTGGTCCATCCAGCCTCCAGCAGCATGCTGCAGGACTGACACCCCGGGCTGTGGAGAACATGGCATCGGCCGTGTTTGAAGGCACCTCCTTGGTCAACATGTTCGTCCGGGACTGCTGGGTGAACGGGATCCGGAGGCTCATCATCAGCCAGCGAGGAGAGGAAGAGGAGTTTTTCGAGATACGGACCGAGTGGTCGGACAGGAACATTTTATACCTGCACAGGAGTTACTCGGATCTGGGTCGACTGTTCAAGAGACTCGTAGAGTCCTTTCCTGAAGACAGGAGAGACCTGTCCAAGTGTCCCCTCATAGAAGGTGGGTGAGAAGATCCGGGAGGTCTACAGACCAGGAGAAGATCTGAGACGCAGCATGATAAACTAGATATGTAAAAGTCTGTATCTGTGTGGTGCACAGCATCACAAATTGTATAATCGCCAATTAGTGGTGAAAGTCACAGCAGGGGTGAAGCAGCAGATCCTGGGACCACATGCACAGGGACAAAACTTTCATTTCATCCTCAAAGCCAGTTTTAGTTGAGGAATTGAATGAAAAGTCCTACTTTTTTTTGCTAGATAAGGAGTTTAAATGCAAGTAATTTTATAACTGAGATACATTTTAATCTATCTATCTATCTATCTATCTATCTATCTATCTATCTATCTATCTATCTATCTATCTATCTATCTATCTATCTATCTATCTATCTATCTATCTATCTATCTATCTATCTATCTATCTATCTATCCTCCCTTATCCTCCCCTTCCCTCAGAGAAGTTCAGGAAATGCATACAGTTAGTTACAGTAAGTCACTTAATATTGCAGCAGTTCAGTACTATGATAGTGGTCACACCATTACTCATCACTGTTTCAGACTTATGAGCAGTTCAGCAGGTACAAAGCAGATAAAATACCAGGGGCGTAGCTACAAATGCTAGGGACCATATAAACAGGAGGTGCCCCCCTGCAAAACTTTCTCCTCATCTGCACTTGCAAATTCATTTTATGAATCGAGTCAGAAGTTATACTTTTGTTCCATTTTTTTGCCTGATAAATGGCTTAAATTACCTTAAGTTACCTATTTATCCCATTAGGAGAAAAATCCAGCAAGGACTTACAGTTCAGTTGCATTAGGTCACTTAATATTGCAGCAGTTCAATACTATGTCATTACTCATCACTGGTTTGGACTTGCTGTTGAGTTCAATGGGTACAAAGTGGGTAAGATAATGGAGGGATGGATGTTCAGTTCAGGTTTGCTTTGGCTCAGCCAGGTCAGTAAAATTTCCCCAGTGGTGGATTTTGAGCAGGAGGAAGAGAACTGATATTCCTGTTTTGCACCCAACCTTTGAAGTAATGGTAACACAACATCGTAAATCATAAAACTAATAATGTGTATCTATATCTTAGTGGTTATATTTGAATCAGGGTTGTGGCTCCAAATTCTGAGGCTATAAGCACAGAAACTGTCCCCTTCAAAAATGGATATGCTAAAAAACAATACAGGAAACAATACAGCATGTCACTACTATGACAGCTGCTTCATCATTACTCATCACTTAGTTGGACTTGACATTAAGTTCGGCTTTGTTATGGTTCGTCGACGGGGCCAGGAAAGTTTCCCCAAGAGTGGATTTTGGGCAGAAGGATGCAAACTGATATTCCTTTTTCCCCTGACCACAGATCGTACAACAACTGCTGGTTTGTCTTACCCGAGAAACTTTGTTTTCTTTGCATTTTTGTGGATTACAGTCAGATGTTGTGGCTGAACCAGCTGTGTCAGTAGAAAGAAACTATAAAACATGAGTGCACTGATTTGGCCTGAGAGGATGTGGGAATTTTACCCAGGCATGTCTGCTTTTCAACCTAACAAGTTTAGGGCGGCATAATAAATGAAGGAAAAACGTGGTTAATGTGATCAATAATGGTTTATGACTAATCTGAGCTAAAGTGCTTCACAGCTTGGACTTGCATGGTTTTGTTTGGACAAGTTAATATTTAACAGGCCTATGATATAGCCCAGATACCACAAGAGAAACAAACTGACACCATGTTTCTAAATCCTCCCCATATGGGAGCTGAGAGGTCGCATGGTCTGCGAACACCACAAGGATCCACGTTGACTTCCACGTGGACATGGTTCTCCTAGTATCGGATGGTTTGTGAGAGTTTTGAAGTGCAGTAGGTATTTTGGTCATCTGTTATCTGGTGCTCTGGAACTGACCCCGGCTGTGGGGCTGGCTGGCTCTTTGATCAATGCAAATGACTCAGACATTCTTACCCAACACAGACAGAGCCCTACCCAACTTTCATACCTAGCTGTGGCTGCAGAAGGTACATGATGCTGTCACAGGGTGATGCTAAAATGCCAGCAGTGTAAGTCAGTGTAGAATTGAGAGGTACTTAGTTTGTGTATACTGATGCCCCCACATATCTGACAGTAAGTGAAGGTATATGATTGTGAAGCAGCAGTTTGTTGAAGTTCCTGGTTGAATTGTTTCTGATCAAATCAATGTTTCATAACTTCTATGTGAACACCAGACAATAATCCCTCTAACCATTCTAGGTCCCATTTTAAGGAAATCTTGTTTTTCTCACTGTAAATGAAGCACAGATGATTGTTTTGATTTATGACAAATAACTTCATCAGGTGCTTGAAATTTCAGGCTTCATTCTAAGGTGCTGGGACATCATCAGATTCTCTTGTGGGACTTTGTGGAGGATCTCCTGCTACATCTCACCCCAACCTTAGCCCCTCGGGGGTGCAGATCTTTGACATTGCGGTGCTGTGGCACTGCCAGCAGATTTGGCAGCCATCCCAGCCCGTTCTCCACACACACACAGACTCCTTGGCACTTCCCCCTTTGTCTCTACCCACTGAGCCTATAGGAATGTTTTGGAAACATCCTTTTAGTGCGACTGGAACGCTTTGCTTCCTGCCTGTGCACTGAAATAGCTGACGAGGTTGTTGACAGCTCGCTGCTCTGTTGCTGCCAGTGTCACTGTGCAGTGCATTTTGGGAAGAGGCGCTTCAGGTCTCATGACTCACTATTCACTTCTTTGTTTTTGTACTGATACTTTAAAGTCAAAGAGAGCTGTGATATAAGCCTTAAGTCGTAGACCAGAGCTCAGTTGATGTATAGGAAGCCACGGGGTTAACACCTCTTCCTCTAGCTGTGTTCAATATTTCATTTGCATCCCTTTAAATTGCCTGGCAGATTGATGAAAATCTCTGTGAGAAAACGGTCCACTTTGCTCCACTTTTCTGCTCATGTTTTCCTGTTTCGGAGCTGTGCCCCGGCAACAGGGAGGGCGTGCAGAGCTCTCGGGCTGATGTCATGATGAGAGTAGAGAGGGAGGGAGAGGAGTGGACTGGCCATATTTAGTCCCTGTGGTCTGTGAAGAGCTGTAACACTCACCTGACATGTGACCCCTCAGTGAATGCAGACAGGAAGCGATTGCTCACATTCCATGTGAGCCGTGTCCCAAAACACACCCTCACACAGTCAGCCACTTCTCTTTTTGTAATAAATACGCAAGAATTGTTCAGTGTCGTGAATCATTCTTTCAGTTTGTTCTTACACGTCTGCCAAAGGCGTGGCACTGTGGCACTACTACACATTACAAATTTGGCATTTGTTGAACTTTTTCAGAGAGTTGCCAACGTAGCATGGTTTTAAAGTTCATCAACTTATGTTTTCATTGTTAAATCTGTACAAAATAACACTTGCCAGGGCTACATCTTGTCATAAGACACTGCAGAGAGTGCTAACGTCTGACGAAGGAGTTGCACTATTTTTACACGTTTGATTAGACATGTTTATTAGTAACCGTTAGAAGTCCTGGAAGTGCATCAAACTCAAATCGAATCAAAGCTAAGCTAACTCGATGCAGACAGACACATATGAGAGTGGTTTTAATTTTTTCTAATTAGTTTCAGCCAGTTAGAGAATATTCCTGTTTACCAGTGTCGCAAAATATGAATCACTCCTTTACTCTCTTGGCAACAATGATGATTTTAAGTAAATTGTGGTGAGTTAAAAGTGGTTAATATTATAATGCAGAATGTTGTTACTTCTTTAGACAGGGCATAGAGTCCAGATCTGGTGCGTGAACATAGTAAATAGGAGAGATGTACGTAACATGGCCTGACTATGTCGTGGACATGGCTGCTCACAGTGCTTAGACGTCCCCCTGAGATGTTCAGAAATAAGACGCTGACAAAACAGCTGAGAGTTCGCAGTTAGATGATGAAGCATTACGCTGCTGACTTGCCCTTATCACGTCCATGCAGAAGATACTTACAACATCCGATGACTGTTTAGATAATGTGCCTGAGAGTGAGTTCACCGCAAACAAGTTCCTACTTCTACTTCCATTTGTGCCTTAATTATAGAAGAAGATAGATGTGTCCTTTTTACTAATCTGTTGCGCATGCAGATAAATACTCACTTAAGATGTCCTTCCAAGCAGCAGAACATGTTGAATAATAACTTGTCATAGTGTGACCACTGTAGCCAGGAAGCATACAAAGGAAATGGACTGTTTTACAGGAAATTGGAGGAAATGCACTTAGGGACACAGTGAGGAAAAACATAGCTGCATTTGTCTCTTAAAAGATGTTTTCACAGGATAAACCTGTAAATGTGACAGATAAAAAAACAAGTCAAAGATGAAACAGACAATATTTCTGAGTTTTTTTTTTAAATCAAAGAGGTGAAGACATATCTGGGGTCTCAGCATGAGGTTGCAACATGATGTGGGCTTTTATTCTGATAATGATTAGGAATAACGAGAAATAGCGAATAACAAGTCTTACCACCATCTACTATTCACAGTTTTTTCAGCTGCTTAACATCCACCAGGTAACACAGATGGCAGCAGGTATGTGTTGGATATGCTGTCTCTAATTGGAGAAAAAAACTGTTGTTACCATGCCTTTTGCTTCCTGCACCAAAATGTTGCAAAAATAATTACACACATCTCACTGTCTTAGAGTGATCTTCCAGACTAACGTATGCCACAAACCTCATCCCATTGTCTCCACTCAAAACACTATGACTGAGTGTCAGGGTTGCAAGTCATGCATCTGCACACAAAACCTGGTGATTATGCAGCATGTTAACACAGCAGGACCAAAAGTCAGCATGTTAATGGATAGAAAATAAGCCCCTTGACAATAAAAAGACAACAGTGCAAAACTAACCCAAGACAAATATCGGATCAAAATCAGGGATGACTGCTAATACAAACCCAAAGACATGTCCAAAAGATGAAGATTCCAAGTGAACCCTGTTGGGTGTCTTTAATAACCCTTTAATATTCTGCACAGTGACACACCCACTGTTTATGTGGTGTCCTTTACACACTGAAGTTACAGGCTCTAAACTATAAAAAGCAGGTGAAATAGAGAGATCTCAGCATTCTTTTTTCAGCTTGCACAATATTTATCCTGGCTAAATTTTGGGCTCTGACAGCTCAACCCAGGAGACGAGTTTAAGCCTTTAACCTGAATGACTTGTCTGCAGGTCTCAATGGGGCTTTGTGAGCCGAATTGAAGAACCTGATCCAGAAGGGTTATGAGTTTGAGACGGGGTGGGAGTCTCGCTTGGTTCCCTAGTGATGATTTAGCCACGCAGTCACTCATCACATCCCCGTGGGTGTGATGTCATCACGGCTGGCTACATTACAAATGGATTAGAGCGTGACTGTGCGCGGCTCTCTTACTCAGTGATTCCATGTAACAGTAACCGCGGCGGCACTTGGTTTTCCCTCCGCCTCCACAGCGGGGAGCCTCATCAGCGTGGCTGCAAGACTTCATCATTGCCCTCCTCACCACATCCCTTTGTCAGCACGGCGGTAAATGATGCTTTACTGACTGCTCGGCTCATCCGGGCGATGGTGTCGTGTTCCGAGAAGTGCTGATTTTACGCTCACGCCGCCTCTTAAGCGGCCTCAACCCAGGATTAGCATGTTATCGCAGACATCGTGGCACTGTTATTACTCTCTGCTGTTATTACTGCTCTTTTGGTGATGTTGGCAGCCTCGCTCGATGTTCTTGTTCTAAACGCAGCATTAAGAGCTCTGTTTTCTTCTCTCTCCCACTCGAGGTAAATATCAGGGGGGCATTGTTCGCGGAAAGGTTAGTGTATTAAACAGGCTACTACTTTTCATTTGGATTTGTGGCAACCTTTTTTACGTGATAAATTCTGGCCAGACTGGCTTTTTGTTTCTTTATCGCAATAAAGGTCACAGCTCCTGCCCTTTTTTATCATACCAATACAGGATGCATTGCATTAAACTTTTTAAGCTTCTTGTAGTGTCAATTTAGAATTTTTTGTGTTGTGGTGTTCCAGCGGAGTCTGGAGGGTGACAAAAATAAAAAAGGGGAAGTTGCATGCACTGGGTCACAAATATGACTGTCATGCTGAAAAAAGCAGTTTTTCATAATGAAGAACAGTAAGTACTGTATGCGACCATGCATCACCAATGAAGTGATGCCCCCTGGGGCTGAAAATCCCCCCAAATTAACCACCATGCCTGGAGAAACTGATCCCTAATCGTGAATCTTTCTGGTCTTACACCCAATGACACACTACACTACTCAACAATAACATTACATGGGGAATGGACTCAAAGGAGGGTCTGTTTTTCCTTTGTTTGGAGCAACTGGCCCTCAGAGAAATTGGCTGTTCTTTTTGGGATGACAAATCCAGTCCAGTGGGACTCTAGTGGTGGTCCCCCACCCTTTAGAGTTTATCCAGAGGTTTTATCTTCCAAAGGGGCATCCAGAAAGTCCAATTTACTCTGATGGTTTTCAAAGAAATGCACCAAGAGATTGTGATTTCATGTTCAAAATTGAATGTTTGCTTTTGTGTGTTTCAGGGCTGGTAAAAATCAAAGAGGCGAACGACATTGAGGAGAAACTCAATGAGGTGGAGAGACTCCTTAAGAACGCGATTAATATGCCATGCAAGGTCAGTCCCTCAGATGATATAGCTACTTTTGTCAGTTCTTTCTCGGTGGATGAGAAGATTTTAGTGCTGCCTTTGAGTGCAGGATGGGTGTAAACCTACTCTCTGTTGTGACTGACTCTACAGTATTCGAGGTCAGAGGTGATGTTGACTTTCTTTGAGCGATCGCCACTGGACCAGGTGCTGAGGAACGACAAAGTCCACAGAATCCAGCCCTGCTTTCAGAGTCCGATCAAGATATCAGGTACATATCTTGGACAAACAGGCTGCCACGTTGACCTCACAGATGACATGGCGACCTGACAGCTGATCTAGAGTTGTACTTTGTGCCTTTTTAGAAATCATGCGGTCAAACGGATTCTGTCTGGCCAACACAGAAACCATTGTGTTTGATCATAGCCTCCCTGAGGAGAAAGAAAGACCCTCATCCACCGACTCTGTGGAGCACACGTGAGTATCGAGAGCACTCTCTGCACCACTCTTAATCACATTGTCTTTTTTTCAGATTACTCACAATAAGCCAGAATGCATAGGAGTTACTCATTTTCCACATATATGCCAAAGGCATTCTTTTCTGTGAAGTGCACAATAAGTGTTCTTAGGTTGAATGAATGTGGATCCCTCCACCCTGACAGGAAGTGTGTGTGTTCTATGCACCTCTTCCTTCCCTGGGTGTGTTTGGGAAGCAGAAGAAGAACACATTCCTTGCGTTGCTTCTCACAAAAGAGAGACATTACATCACTCTGAATTTTCTTTCTTCATCAGTTCCCCAATCTTGCACTGGCAAATAAACTCTCTATTGGTCAGGATTATTAACACTTAAATCACACTCTTGTGAATCTTAAATTAGATGGCCTGGGTTCCTTCTGTCGGCAGAGTAACATGTCTTTCATTTCTTTGGCAGATACGAGGACGGGACAGAGTTTTTGCCGATGGAAGCAGACGTGTGTGGTGAGGAAACGGAAGCATATGTCACCAACCTTTCCTACTACCATCTGGTGCCATTTGAAACTGACATCCTGGAATGAAGAGAGGAGTTGATGGACAAAAGTTGAGGAATGTGTACTCATGAATGAAGCCCAGCTATGCAGCGCTGCACAGAGCTGCTCCACCTAAATGCTGCTTATTCTAGAAACCTCTGTTTTTGTTTTTGCCATTTGTCACCGGTGTGCCTCATCAGAGCCTTACTGAGCAAGAAAAGAAAAACAGAGCATGGGATCGTATCAGGTGTGGAGGCCCATCAGCTCAGAGGAGAATGCAAACAGCCGGAGAGGTTTTGAAACCCATGCTTGATCACGAATGGCATCAAATGCATCGATTTCTGTGGTCAGTGCAACCAGAGGGGAGACAGCTACGCATCAACCAAGATTTATACAGTATTTCCAGTATTTCACCATTCACTGTTACTGAAAGCTTTTTTTTCTCAGCTGTTTTCTGCTTTACATGTATTTTCCAGCTGTCTGTTTGGAGACATGTGGTGTTCCTACAAAGATTGTTGTTTTCCCACTCAGTCTGCTCCCTAAAGTGCTGCCCACCGTGTTACTGCTCTGGTATTTTATTCCTGTGGGAGCGCAGGAAGCTGTCACAAAGCTATGTCTGTGGTGTTTGTTTATGATGCTGTTTTCACCAGCATTTAGGACATTTTTGTTTGTGAAATACCAGCTTGAAACTCTTGGATAATTCCTGTTTTTACGCTGGAACATGCAGCTGGTTCTTTGGTGTGAGAGTCATCTTAGATTCAAGTGAAACTAATTTGCATGGGTGTGATGACGTGAGGTTTTGCTACAGTAAAGATCAATGTATAGAAATCATCGAGCCAAATTTATCTTCAGATGTAGCCTAAAATAAGAATGTGGTGGTACAATTGTAAAAGGAGCAAGAATAATGAAGCTGTTATTCAGCTGTATAAAATTTGTAACTATAAAAACATTATTGTATATTTATAAAGTTTCACTTGGTTCTTAGATGACTGTCAAATTCAAGAAGATAAAATAATCTGTCATTATCATTTTGTTACAATGCTCTTGATCGAAAGTGAATAATGCTGCCTTTTTGGATATTGTTGTAATTGTAGTATGTGTTAGTTATGAATCCTTTAGTGTTGCTAATTTTGTGGAATAATTTGAACCATTAGAGAAGAGCACTGAGTGTTGCCATTGTGTCAATCCTTGAATCATGCTGCCACTCTTTTTTCCCCATGAAGAGTGAAAAAATAAAGGCAAAGAAAGCTTTGTTTTATGGGTCAATGGAGGTCATATCTGACCCGCTCTGTAAGATGACGTGCAAGGGTTTAGTCTGGCTGAATGTGGGAGTCTGCAGCTCAGCCTGCGATGGGGGAACAAGTCCTTTCTTTATCTATGGAAGACAAACAGCCTTGCTGTACTAAAACTTTCTATAGGGGAAGTTGTGTGAAATAGGCAAACACTTCATTAAAATTCATGCCTTTTGTATTTTTTTATGGATCCTCCTACCATAACCAGGTGGCTTTCACTTCTCCTAATGCCATGCTTTCAATGATTGGTAGAGCATTACATGTGTTTTGATTGTAAATTACAGAAAAAAAAGTAAGGTAGTTGCTGTTTTCACAGACTGATCAAAGCAGAAGTCATTGTTGCTGTACAGTGTGGGCTTCCGGTGTCTACACGCCCAAATACAGAATACAGATGCATTCAAGCCTCACAAACTTGGCACACGAGGATCAAGAAGGATGGCCCTCCGCATGAGTCTATTTAGTAACACAGTCATGACCACCATTCATCCCATGAGAAAGTTCAGCTCTTTCTCAGGGTGTGAAACTATTTCTTGAACAACGTCCTAAATTGTTAGAGGTTTAGCTTAACACGAAGAGGCAAGATTGATATTAAGCAAATAGAAACTAGAACACCTGATTCAAAGTTTTACACCAAGGTTAGATTTTCTCTAATTAATTTCAGAATAATTTACGATTCATCAAATCATATATTGATTCATGTTCAAAGATCAGTCATTACTTTCAGGCTATGAAGGACTGAAATGGTACTGAGCAGAATAAGTGAGGTGACAGGAGTGAGTAACATGATTCAGTAAAGTTTTCAAACATATCACTAGGCCCATAATGCAGTCAGGGGTGTGAGACAATGTGACAATAATATTACACAGATTCTTTTATTTATTTTAAAACCTTCATCCACATTATATGAAGCTAACATCTCATGTCTTCAGTCTTTTGTATGTATGTGTTATATGTGTAAATGTGACCGAAGGATTGAATGAAAATTAATTGTAACCTTTAAAAAAATGTTGCAAAAAGGTTTAGTGACAGTGACAGTATTAGATTAAGAAACATTATTCTTAAAGCTTAAAAAAATAAATATGTTTCCAATAAAACAACTTCCTTTGAGTTGATGTTTTTGTTGACGATGATCATGATGAGCTGCAGAAGCCTCTTGGATGAGAGGTGAAATGTATTCAAGGCTTTACAAGTTCAGTTGCCATGAAAAAAAATAGAAAAGACTGGAAAGGCGCAATTTATTAACCAGTCCATTAACCTAGAGCCAGTCTATAAACTAAGAATCAGTCTATTAAACGAGAGCCACCCTGTCTGGTTCTAAATACCAGTGAATGCTTTAGCCTGTTGCCCGTTTTGGTAATCTTACAGCGCCCCCTTGTGAGTAATATCGACACAACACCGCTGTTTTATTTCTCATTTGATCGTTAAATGTTTTTGATCTTTTTGCTGTTTTTTTTTTTGGCAAAATGGACATGACAAATACACAAAAATGAGAAAATTTGAATGTATTTTCTCACTATAGTCCATTGAGGGTAAAAAAAGGAAAATACATGTACAAGATTTGAAACATCAAAAACGTCACAACGATCATAAACGGTCATAAATGTGTTTTTACTTCAGATGTATATTAATGAAAGATTCCGGATGTCAGAGAATAACAAGGTTGGTACTTCCGGGTTCCTGCCCCCTCCTTCCGCGCATGCGCAGAGGCCGAAGGTTTAGCAGCTGTATTTCCTGCTCGCTGCTTCCAGTCGGAGCGATGGCAGAAGTGAAAGCGTCTCTGCTTTGTGGCGGTATGTTCCCCTTTCTCTATCTCCCGGGTGTGTAAACGCCACAACACAAACGTATGCATTTTTGACGTGTGTAAACGATGGTCCCCCCTGAGGTTGAGTCCGGGCTTGGTTAGCAGGGGCCGGCTGTAGCTGCTGCAGATGCTCCGGGGCTGGAGGACAGAGGCGGTGCTGGTGCTGGAGCTGGTGTTAGTGGTGGTGGTGGAGGAGCTCCATCTCCAAACATGACCCTCCTGTCCTGTGTTTCTGTTCCCCTGTCACAGTTATAGCTGCTTTCCTGAGCTCCGCGGTGCTCGCTTTTGTGGAGGATCTGGACGACACGTAAGTGATGCCCACCCCTCCGGATTATGCAATGCAACTTCCCAGTTTAGCAGCAACAGCAGCAGCAGGACCTGGGTAAAGATGCAATGGGCAAAGTTTGATTCAGGGTTCCTTTGCATTTTGCTGCCACTGCCTTATTCTTGCTTTGTTTGATCTAAGAGATGTTTTGAGGGTGAACAGTAAACAGAAGAAGGGCTAGTTCAAATATGGGGGGGGGGGGGGGGGGGGGGGGGGGGGGGGGGGGGGGCATATCTCAGATTTGCTTTTTGCTCACATCTCTCCTTTGTGGTTTTGTTTGCTTGTTTATTTTATAGTTAGCATTATTTTTCCTTAATTTTGTTTTATTCAAACGTGTAACAACTCTTGAAGTCCTAAACTTGCTGTGCATCTAATGGTGTCATCTGGGTCTGCTGGTGCCTTTCTGCAGCACACATGGGGATTACAGGCTCGACAAGTATCCAGTGTATTGCAGGGAACACATAGACCATTCAATCGCACACGCACACCTAGGGGCGATTCAGAGTCACCACTCAGCCCTAATGTGCATGTGTTTTGGATTCTGGGAGAAGTCCCCGGGGTATTCCTCAACATGTAAATAGTAAATGGACTGGTTCTTATATAGCGTTGGTTTAGCTGTTTATGACCACTCAAAGTGCTTTTACAGACACAAGGCACATTCGCCCATTCTCACCTATTCATACACTGATGGGAGAGGCCAGCTTACATGGTCCACCTGCTTAACCAGTAGCTTTATCCATTCACACACTGATGACACAACTTCAGGGGCAGGTCAGTAACCTTCCTATCTTTTGACGACCACCCTAAGCCATAGTTATGTGTCACATGTGATTCACTATATCTATGATCATGTCTATAATCAGGGTTCAGTGAGGTCCACAATTGTTTTGATTAATCTATCTTGCATTCGTAATATTTCTACCAGCACAAATGCATGTTTTCAGTCACTAATTAATTACATTTTAATCCCTACAAAACCTGACTGGATGAGACAGAGGCAGTGTAGGTTTCCTGTACTGATGTTTAAGACCGTAAAAGCTGTCCTGCTTTTACAAAGGTCGTAACCATGTCTATTACCATGATAGAAGTTTAGCACTGAAACTGTTGTGCTGTCTTCTTTTTGACAGATTCAAAGACACCAGGGTGACCGATATCTGGCTGGTTGACGTGAGTCTGACATCACCCACACACACCCACGCATACGAGGACAAAACCCAGTCTGGGTCCATTCAGCAATGCTTTACTTGATATCCAGCATGCCGCTGTCCGGATCATCCCCTGCGGAAGTGGCAGCAGTCGGGGCGGGATGCGGGAGGGCGGGGGCCGGAGGCGGCATGCCGACTGTTCTGTGTTTGTGATTAGTGAATGAGAAGTCATGCATGCCGGGCAAAGCCATGGGGCTCTGAGGGGTTTATATCAGAGTCTGTGTCTGGGTGCATATTAGAAGCAAATCTATCTTGAGCACCCAAGGTTGCTTTGTCACTTTGGGATGCAGGAGTGGGTCCAGGGTAGAATGAACATGTGTGATTTCATACACAGAGGATTCTTGTGTCCAATTTGTTCCTGTGTTATTTTGATTTTTGAGTTCAACACAGAAGTTGTATGGGCTCTCCTACGGTCATATCACATAATTTGTAGACACTGAAAACAGTACTGAATGAATTTATTGAGGTGGGTAGTTGCTAAATTGGAAGAACAGATTGTTCAGTCTTTCAAATACCACATTTTAATGTCATTTGTTGATAGTTGCATTAAATGAATGTAACCTGTAACTGTTCCGTTGGGACTGCTGTAAAATCCTCTGTAGGACAAACAAAGGAGATAGAACTGAATCTATAGACCTGAATCACTGCCAATTTCATACTGTGTAACACAGTGCCTAAGATTTTTCCTTCTCCTACACACTCTTCAGTTCTACGCCCCGTGGTGTGGGTACTGTAAAAAACTAGAGCCGATATGGAACGAGGTGGGAATGGAGCTGAGGACCTCTGGGTCTCCGGTACGCGTGGGGAAGATGGATGCCACTGCGTATTCTGGTGAGTACATGATGAAGCACTCTAATGTCCTCCCCTGGAGCCTTCAGGCTCCCGCAGGTGATTATGTCAGGTGCTGGAGACCAAGATTCAGCCTAATTGACAACAACAAGATGATGCCCTGCATGTCAAAGGGTCTCTAATAAGATCATGATAAACTTGCATAAAAGGTGGTAAAATCATGTCTTTATGTTGTTTTTTTGGAATTGTTTGTGTATTCCCTAACTCTTCCCTTATGTGAAAAGGACTTGGAACAGACTACTGAAATACCATTATGTTACAAACTGGATAGAGATAATGAATGAATGGATGGAAGAATGGATAGAAATAGCTGCACTTCAACATAAGGAGTTATAAGAACCTAAGGGCTAATGCAAAGCATTAGTTAGGAGGAGCTCATTAGTATGCCTAAGCACCGCAGTGTGTTCAAATCTCGAACCTTGTGCAGTGTTCACAGGAAGTAACCAGCTCTGAACACACCCAAATAGCTCTCGATCACGTTAACTCTTGGATCGTATGCTTGAGAAGTTGTTTGTGTGGCATATTCATATTCAAGATTGAAAAGGAAATGGTGGGGAAATGTCAAACCAGTGCCCCATTCATATTCCAGGAATAATGTGTCGTTTTGACTCATTTCCTGTGCTTTGACTTTGTGTGGTTATTCACTCATTGTCAGGCGTTGACAGCTGAATACTGAAAGCTTTGATGAGCGCGGTCTTAGCTGATGTTTTTGCTTTGTTTTGCAGGCATGGCATCAGAGTTCGGTGTTCGTGGTTACCCCACAATAAAACTGTAAGTGACTCTCTTGGGTTAACTGTCATAAAGAAATCTCATTGAGATGAAGCACTGATTTAATTGTAATCTCTATAGTTTGTGATTCTGCTCCCTACACCCTCCACATGTGTCTCCACCTGAGTTTGTGTTGCATTACTCTCAGGTTCCCCTCCTCTGTCTGTTACCTTTTTACCCTCGAGGTTTGCCCTGTAGAGATGCCCTTAGATGAGTTATTCAGCAGGGAACGAGGTGTTGTTGCTGCTTCCCCAAGACATAATGTAGTGTCAAGTTATGTTCACGCCTTTTGAGCTTAAATTTGATCAGGCTTTGCACTTCCAGGGATGTTTCCAGGGCTGAAATCGGCTTTAACAATTCAACGTTTCCTGTTTTCTTCTTCAAATCAATCATGCTCTAAATGATTGACGTTTCTGTGATCTATTGATTAATGCAACTTGTTCAATATCGTGTCATATGGTGTTTTTTTTTCTCCAATTCGTCCCACGGCAGGTTATTTCTTGAAGCGCTAGTGACAGTTTCTTTTATAGAAAATTAATGAATTGAGGGAGATGCCAGCTGCTGCATGGCAGAGCTGGCGAGGAGTGATCGCCTTACGTAGCAGAGTTTCCTCCATATATTTGAAACAGAATCATTTATCTGCACACTGCCATAATGGGCTCCCCATTAAGTTTCATCAGGCTCATTTGGGAAACTGCCACAGGATCACGACGGGGTTCATAACATTAAGCCGGGAAAGTGATGAAACATCCATCCAAGAGTGCGAGATACCTCCCTGAGAGACAGAGGGAGCCTTGATTTAGAGTCCTGCCTCCCCCCCTCGAGTTCATTAAGCTCTGTGGGCTGATGCAACCTTGGTAATCCTTAATGCATTCTGCTTGTTGTAGGAGCTCCACTCCCGCTGCTTCCCTGGCTGGAACGCGGTGAAGGACGAGTCATTTGTTTTGTTTGGTTTAGATAAGGTTGACCTTTTGTGGCGACGCCTCACCTGGTAGATTCGCTGTTTCATCAGAACATCCTGTTAGATTCACGTTGCGGTCGTTGGGCTCGGATTTCAGAGCCACAGACGGCTCTCGTCTTCAGCGCGTCCCAGACTCAGACTTCACTTTCATAGCTGCATTATGAAGTAACTCAGCGGGTTGAACATCCAAAATATTTTGTGTTTCTATGGCTTCATTATTTATTTTAATTACATTTAGAAAATGTCAATATTTGAAGTGAACTGGTCATGTGACCCCCCTATGTCTAGTCTGTTGGGTCCTGGATGATCCAGGGGATCCAGTCATTTTTTTTCAGCCGTTCTCACAACTTGATGCAATGACTTGGGTAACCCTTGTGTTAAACCAAATGATGATAGACAGCTTCTTATAACTTAATTGATTAGGAGAAGGCTTAAAACAGCTTGCAGAGCCTCAAGTAATGCCCCCAAATGTCTAAATCCGGTGATATTCCATTCACAACAAGCTTCACAGTAGGTGTTAAATTGGGTATACCTGCACACTTGATTAGTACAGCAAATGTCTTTGCAGTCAGTCATTGAAAGCAGCAATTCAGGTTTGGAGGGAAATGTCACACCAGACCGGGTGGTTTGATTTTGTCAGAAACTGCTGAACTCCTTAGTTCCTCCTTGCTCGGCAGTGCCTCGAATTTACAGAGAAATCCTGTCCTGAAACATCCAGTGAGTGGCAGTTTTGTGGGCCAAAGTGCCTGTTTTATGAGACAAGTCAGAGGAGAATAGGCCGGACGTGCTGGAGCTGACAGGAAGGCGACAGAGACTCGGATGACCACATGTTACGACAGCTCGTCTGTGAACATGGTGGAAGCCACGGCGGGCTCCCGTCCTGTCAGCTCCGAGCTCGACTGTGAGCACTGGCTCATCAGCGGCGGACAATAGAAGAAAAAAAAAAACGTGTACGCTGGCCAATAATGATTGGTGCTGCCACACAAGGTCACAGTTTGCAGTAAACAACTTGAAAGCGTGTGGACACACACAGACAGATGTAATTTAACCCTCTGAATTCCAAGCAGTTTTTCTGCTTTTCTGTGCTCCTGTTACATTTCTACTGATTGTGGGCTAGTGTTTTAGTTTTTAGGGTTTAAGTTTTTTTAAATAGCAAAATCCCTTGTTTCTTTGGAACGAGCAGGATTTTGAGTAGATGTAGAGTGAACCTTTAGGAGGAGTTTTAGTGCCATAATCAAACAAAAAAACACTTTTCAGACACTGTGTATATTTTCTATGTGGTTTCTAAGTGGTGTGTGTGTCCTTACAGTCTCGTCTGTCTTTTATTATCCTGACTGCTTTGTACGGGATTCACTCTAGGTTCTCAAGCTGTGCTGAGGAGCAGAGAGTTTTACGTGCACTAGTTTTGCTTTTCTTTACATGACTTAGCTTGTGCAACTAGATTAGATTGGGCAACTTGACTGAGACCGGCATAACAGAAGGAAACTGGTCGCGATGAGGTCGGATGTGGTTAATTAAGTCAGGGGCTGTCACTACATGAAATATTCAGTTTGATTTAGTCTCTGCTGTGACAAATGTTGAAATCAGGACTGTTTATTCAACAGCAGACGGGTGTTTTTGTTACTCAGCAGCAGATTGTGGCGCTCTGAGGGCTGCTGCGGACCATGTGTGTCCCTTCCCCGTCAGACTCTCCACTTCCTTTAATGGCTGCTTCCAGCCGGCTGGTGAGCACGGCCAGGCAGCTGCCATCATCTCAGGCCGTTACCACGACAAGCCACCAGATCTGAATCCAGCAGAGCACCTGAGGGACATGGTGGAATGGCTGATATCCACCGTCAAAGTGCAGCCAACTAATCTGCAGCAGCCGTGCAATGTTATCGTGCCACAATAGAGCAGAATCGTTCCAGCATCTTGTTGAATCCGCGCCACTGAGTGTCTGGCTACTCGGAGGGCATCTACTCAGTGTTAGAGCAGCGTGTCGAAGCAAGTAACAAATGGAGAAAAGCAGCAAGTGGTCATGTTTTGAGAAGCACGACTAGGCTAACAGATGTAATTTTTTCAGTCGATTGAGCAACTCGACTGATGAAATGATTGTCAGAGTAAATGCTGATTAATTTTCTGTCACCCAATCAAACCGTTTTAGTTTGAGCTCTGACTTTGTTGTTATATTCTTTTCACTTTTTCACTTCACTGAAAGCGTCTCCCCCCTCCCCCAATGCAAAGTTCAATGTCATCTAGTTAATTTCCATTTTCCATTTTGTTTGCAATCAGTTGCACCACTGCACTGCGCAATGATTTTCTCTGAATGGGTTTTGAAATTAAAATGTCTGCCTTTCACTCTTGTGTCTGCCTCTCAGGTTAAAGGGCGATCTTGCCTATAATTACAAGGGACCAAGGACAAAAGACGATATTGTGGAGTTTGCCAACAGAGTGGCAGGGTGAGTCGCAGCTGGCATTCGCTTTTCAAAGAAACTGATAAATAAGTAGAACTTCCTCATTTCAAAGGGAACACATGCTGTGCTAATAAGAGCCATCCAAGCAAGCTTATCAGTGGCGGCCATACTTGTGCTATGCTACTCTGATGCTCCAGTTTAAGCCCCTTTATCAACCAAGCCTGACAGATTTCTTCTCCTTGAGGGAAATCCAGCAGGATGCGTGACAGTGGGGTTGATCAAACGTTTGGCCTCACCTCCAATCCACTTGTACAATTGTAGAAACTCCACTAGGTGGAGCCACCAGCACAGAAATCACAGGCTGAAATGCATAGAGAATTGAGGTGAGGATTCTAAAATAATCGAATCATCTGTTTTTATGTGTCCCCTCCAGACCAGCGGTCAGGGCTCTTCCCAGCAAGCAGATGTTTGAGCACATGATGAAGCGACACGATGTGCTCTTTGTGTACGTTGGCACCGACTCTCCCCTCAAAGTAAGCACGGCTCCACGAGAGCCAGATGTGAATCGAGATCTCAGTTTTAATCCAGGCATTTTCAGAACCTCCGCACTACTTAAACTAAATGGCTTAAATGGAGGGAGCTCTGCTCTCACACTGTTGTGACATCTTATTGAAAATTCAGCTTCCTTTAGTGTTTATCAGTGGTTTATTGAAAACTGTGCACGTTCTGAAAGACCTGCTTGCCATTCCAGGAGAAGTACAACGACGTGGCCTCCGAGCTCATCGTCTACACTTACTTCTTCTCTGCCTCAGAGGAAGTCTTACCAGAGGTAACTGCATATTTGAGCATCCTTTTGTAGGTTCATGTATTTATCTTTCTGTGATAGAATTTTACAACCCAATCTTGGCTACTGCACCTTTATACTATTCACAAAACAGAAATGCACAGGAAGGGGATAAACCATAGAAAGAAACTGTGGTTGTTGTTTGTGAGTGAATGATGAATTTGTACCATTTTTCATTGTACAAAAATGATCTTGATTGAAGAGCAAATTTCCTTGCTGCATCCCCAAATCTGAGAAAGATGCCGCACTCGATGTAAACTAGATTCCGATCATTTGAATTTGCTTTATTTTTAAAAACATGTCAGTAGATAGACCTCCTACTCCTTTTGCAGTTCTCAGAAAGCTATACGTTTGCTGCACGACTCTGCTGCCAACACCCTTGTCTCACATTTTGCAGCTGTGCAAACACTGAAAGAGCTGGAGTGATTTATGAAACTTGTTTTTAAATGAACTCTCCTCTGTGTTTTCAACAGTCAATAACTCTGCCCGAGCTTCCTGCGGTCATAGTCTTTAAGGACGGAGGCTACTTTGCCTATGATGGTGAGTACTGCGCTGTCATCCAACCCATTATTTCGGGCTCGAGTCTGTTCATGACCGTTATAAAAAGGAGTTTGAAACTGAGGTTTCTCTGCCGTTCCTCATCCTCTTCCCCCTTTTGCCCTTTGCTGCGTTTCCTCGCTGCCTCCCTCCAGTTTTCCCATCCCCGCTGCTGTTCTTTCATCTTCCTCGCCACACTGAGTTATGGTGTGCCGGGCTATCGTAAAGCACCCCGGGCCCTGCCCACTATTGTGTGTGCGGTGAGGCCAGTGATGTTGTGGCGGTTTGTCTTTGGGCGGACTTACATAGCAAGCCAGGGTGGATGGCGTGAGAGACCACAGCTCGGGCCAGAGTGCAGAGCTACACACACACACACACGCACACACACACACACACACACACACACACACACACACACACACACACACACACACACACACACACACACACACACACAGGCATCCAAAGCCAGGGATCAGATCTCTGAAGCAGCCGTCAAGTCTGCAGAAAAAAAAATCACACTTGACAGGAGACGTTTGGTGGAGCTGCTCCTTTTCTTCCCCCTCCTGCTGGTGTGCAATTTGAAACCGCTCACCGCAACAACGTGAGTTCGCCGCGCTGCTCCATGATGTCTTGTATCTGGCTGCTGCTCTGGGCCTCGTCTGGGAGCCGGAAGTGGAAGGGGAGAGCGTCCAGACACAGCTCCAGCACGAACGGGCCCCAGTAGTGGCTGTTGGGCAGGTTTGGCGCCCGGTGCAGCGCGTGCAGGACAAAGCGAACCTCTGAGGCCGCCATGTGCAGGGTCGTGCCCGTTTGCTCCACCTCGCCGTTACAGAACGGCCGCTTCTTGCTCCAGATCTGCAGCAGCTGAGGCTCGCCACAGCAGACCTTGATGACAAACATGCTGCCCCTCACAGAGTCCTCCAGCACCTTGATACGCAGGGCGTGGTGAATGTCTGGCATGGCCATGGTGGCAGCGTGGTAGGCCCGAGAAGGTGAGCGGCATTAAGAAAGTCCAAGACACTCAGTTTCACCACTTTCGGCCTTATGGAGAGAGAAATGCTCTTTTTGTCTTGCACTTAACATAAAAATGGTTAAAAAAAACAAATGATGTTCATTAAGTACTCACCTGCAGTCACAAAAAATGCAATCCTTCACTTCCGTTGCTTTTGTTTTTCATAAACACCCTTGGTCCTCAACATGTGGTTGGCCTGCAGAGCTGCCGATCCCCTGTCTGGCTGCTGCTCAGTAGCTGCTGGATAAACGAGGCTCCAACGCTCACTTTGCATGATATCTGCCAGAGACCTTTTTTTATCAAATGTTATTTGGCTGGGAAACATTTGCATAGGCACCCAGCGACACTTTATATGGTCAACTGTGGTTTATACAACCACATTTATAACACACTCATTAGGTTTTATACCTACAGTAGCTGCTGTGTCACAAAAGCCAGCAGTTCCCAGAATATACCAGGAGCTGCTTGTTCCCCTGGTGTTTATTTTTATATTGTATGCATTTTCTGAAGGTTCCAATTCAAAACCTACCAATTATAAATTCCTTGCATGTCAAAGGATATTCAGAGGATATATAACGCGCAGTCCCCAAATTGGCCTCTTGCTTCATATGAAGTGATATCTGACGTATCGTTGTCCAGCTTTGACTGGTTTAGTGCACATCACAAACGGCGGTATCCCCTCTGAAGAGTGCTGTTAAAATATAGCACAGCGCAGAGGCTCATACATATTTAATGCCACAAATCCTCAGTTTCATACTGCTGTACAGGTCAGAGTCTGCACTGTTGTTGTGCTTCAAGAGCAAAGTGGTTTTGATCGTTGTGTGTGTTGTGTGAAAAGCACCGGGCTGCTTATTTCTGCCTCACAAAGACCGGAAAAAAGAATGTAATTAGTGATGTGGTGCAAAGGACTGATCACAGTTGTTTCTTCTGCTTCTTTTGACCTTCTTTGTTTTATAATAACATAAGTACTGAGATCACTGAGGCCAATTGTAAACCAAAACATGCGGCTAGTTGAGACTCACTGAGCTACTACTTTAACTAGAGTAAAAACTACAGTTTTCTGTGACTTAAGAGTGTAAAACTGCATAGTGTTTCCCATAGGAAAAGAATGGGACGAGGTGAAAAACTGACAGATTGTGAGACATTTTCAAACATCGACTTCACTGGCATCTTTTTACCTCGAGGCACCAGTCCAAATTGTAGACACAAGTCCACTCGGTTGAATCGGTTTTCAACTTTTTGATATGTTTTTAAAGCGTGTTTTAAGAATCGTTAAACAGTGGCGTTCGCAGAGCAACTCTGCCTCCGTTACCACGGCAACCTTAACTGTAGGTGAGACGCAGCTGCTGGACGTTTAGCCTTCAACACCCTCTGATCTCTGTGCTGTTTACCAACACAGCCATAAAACACATATACACACACACACACACACACACCTCAGCAGCAGCACCACCCTGTGTCTAACTAACCATTACTCTCATTATTCTCTGGTTCTCTGAGCTTACAAATAACATCTTCTTCTGTTCCCCCCAGAAGAGAGAAATCTGTGGGGTTAAATATGTCCACATCCAACCCTAACCCTTACATCCGAAAAGCTGGAAATTGCACATAATTGCTTCTAAATGACAAAGACAATAAATTGATTGTTGTGAATAGTTTTGAGCTTTTTTTTTTTTTGGTGGGACTGATTGTCGCCGCACAGTTTCCAGGCTGGCTCCTTGTCCTGGCAGCAGTGTTTGTTTATTTGGAGAGCTTGAATGGCTGATTAACAGCCCATGAATGTGATGACAAAATGAGATCTCACTTTGAAGGGCGATAACGTGCTGATGACACATCGTGACAGCGCACATGGACACTGTCTGCTTCATGGGTCATTGCCAGAGGCGCTGAGGTCAGTGAGGATGTCGCGCTCGCAAAGAGAGCATTACAAGTGTCGTACCAAACAGTAGAATCATTAGAAAACAACGTTCAAATAAGACCAGACAGAAATATCTTACCAGCTGTTTGATAGAATCCTGGTATATTCCTGTTCTCCGATTAACACTGGATTGGTGGAGGATTAATACTGCTGATTTGAGAGATTCCGAGATATTTGACTTGTTTGGATTGACTTTATTTCAGTGGTTATTGGATGGATTTTTAAGACATTTCCTCTCTAGAACAAGCAGTGGAACAGGCCGGTCATGCTGGTTCAGTCCCAGTGGAACATGAATTATATTGCTCCTGGATTATCTCAATTTTGCTTTGAGAATTTGAGTATGTAAAGTATGTCTAGTCAACTTGTGTTCTCAGTGAAAGGAGTCATGTTCTCCCATCATTCCACTAGTCTTTCCTTCATCTCTATATACGATGGATTGGTTCCTTGCCACCCTCTGTGCCTCACCTGCATCCTCGCCCTCTCTTCATGCATCTCCCTCCACTTTTATTTCTACACCGCTTGCATCGTCTCGGAGGTCTTCTGTGCCATTAACCTTCATCCTTGAGACGTGTCAAAGCTGCCTCCTCCCTCCACTCAGATCTCTGACACCGGATCCGTCCTCACTCCACCCACTGTCTGCACCCACCTGCCCCCCCCCCCACACCCCCTGTCTCTCTCTACCATCCCTCGCTGCGTGAACTCAGCGCTAACAGCCCGCCTGTAGGGTACTATGGAGATTCGGGAGGTTGGCTGCGCCCAGGAAGAGAGCGGCTCTAATTTGTTTCAAGGTGAAGCGGGTTCAGCTGGTGGTAGAGCTTCATCAGCTGCTACGATCCCAGTATGGGGCCTTCATCTCTCTTTCTGTTGCTGCTGGCAGGAGAGAGAGCGAGCCCTGCAGCTGCGAGCTGTCTGCAAAGCCAGAACATCTGTGGAAAAGAAAACTCTCAGGAATGTCTACTGACTGAGTCAGCAGCCGCAACAGTGCTGCATTAATGTCCGTTTGATTGTACTAGTAGTCCTATTAAAAACAGCTACCACCTTGAGGTCTTCACAGCATGTTCAGGTTTTAGTTTGTCATGTTCGGTGTTCTGCTCTCGGCTCTTCTGGGAGCCTGCAGCCTAAGAACCGATGTAAAAGTCATCAGTGTACTTGTAATTGTTGCGGTGGTAACAGAAAAGGTCGTGATAACTGATTAACATGTCGTAATGAGGTCCCGGCTACATTTGACACCAATTATGTGCATCCTATGGCCTCTCAGCTGGAGAAAGTGTGTTGTTTAAGCAGCTTCACCACACCCGATCTAAACCCCGTGGAGACTGACTTCGGTCTTGATTTTGCACGTTGCGTCCAGATGTTAGGGTAGCAACAACATGTGGTTCACATTCAGGAAGCAATCCGTTACTTTACGTGATTTATTTTTCAAAATTTCTTTCCTTCACTTTATCATCTTTTTCTCTACTTAATCCATCTGTTGAATTATGCATACGCTTCAAATGCATAAAATCTGCCAAAACTGTCATGGAAAGGAACATGCGTTATGTGTGGAGAATAATTTTAGAAAGCAAATGTGTCTTTTCGGGGAATTGAAAGGCATAATAGTTGTGAAAATGAGATCAGGTGAGCCGGGATTTGAGAATAGAAAAAAAGAGCCTTTTAATATTCCTCACACCCTTGCTACTTGATAAATGAAAAATTAACCTTTACAATACACTCATTGTGGACTTTGTGTCTTTCATTTGTTTTCCACCTTTGTTCATTTACCTCTGCATGGAGTCCAATCTGCTCATGCCTAGTCCTAGTCCGTTGTTTTGTGTCACGCTCAGAACAACCTCTTGGACCACTTAACCCAGAGGAAGGCCTCTGTCAAAACAATTTCTGGTCAGTGTCACACTGACCTCTGTGGAGCAGGGAACGCTCAGCCTGAGTGGCGCTCTTTGTTCCCCGGAGAGCGACAGGTGGCAAACAGTGTCATCTCCTTGTGATCCTGGCATCTCCATGCCGCTCCGCTCCGCTTCTTACACTGACGGGTTGTGTGCAGAATGTCAACGGGCTTCTTTTGTGCCATTGTCTCCCTGTGTTGCAGAATATGAAGATGCCAGTTTGTCGTCATGGGTGAACAAAGAGCGCTTCCAAGGATACCTCCAGATTGACGGCTTCACGCTCTACGAGCTGGGAGAAACAGGTGGCGTGCACATAAAATCTGCCCTTTACTCTCAAATTGCACCACACATTACGCTTCTAAATGCGTCTAATCATACCCTACGTCATTCCAAATGCTAAATAATTAACACAAAGTACTAAGGTATAGTTAAAATTCTGGGGCTGTAACAAGCTATTCATCAGCTGCAACAGGGGCTGCAATTTCTTTTTATTCCCTTGACCCAGATTTTTAAAAAATGTCAGCCATAGCCATGCTGTGGTCATGCAGACCAATCCCTACATTATATTTCTGCTGCAGGCACTACAGACTAGCAGGGAATGCACAGCACTAAGTCTACTGAAGAAAATGGGTTTGTAGAGAGTGTTTCTCAAATGCTGGTGAAATGAAGGGGGTGTGGTGGCTTGATACCCATCAGCTGAGAGTCCTGTCTACACTGTCTGTAGTGGAAACTCAAGTGGAGACGAGTGCATGGAGCCAAAAGCAGCTTGAGTTGAGATGTCAGAGGGTATAAAATAATCTGAAACCTCCCACCCTCAAATTACCAAACTGCCACAAAATAACTTTCTGATTTGTAAAAAAAAAAAAAAAGGAACATTTTGCTGTTTGTTGAAAATTCCTTGTCAAATGATGACAAGTAACTCCCTCCAGACTTATTCAAATACACATCTTTATTTTCTCCCACAAGTGGGTTTTTGTGCAGAAACGCAAAAACACAGTAAATTAATTGCATATGGGATTTTTTGTCTGGTACAGTTGCTTAGTTGAGTTGAGATAGATGTGAGTCTGTAAAAAAAATGTGTTGAAAGCAGCCTTGTCTCTAAAGGCCTTTCAATTAGAGATCAGGTTTCATGCACTTGGCTCATTGTGCGGTGGAACTGGATCATGAGTCACGCTGCACAAAACTGTAGTTTCTTCTGAAAAAAAGCATAACCAGAGCCAGTGAATAGTTTATATGTGCTTAAAGTCTATCTACTGATGTAAACTTTAGGGACTTGTTGAGGGATTAATCGCTGAATAAAACAAATCGTGTTTGACATATTCAGTACAAAACACGTCAAGAGGAAAGAAAAGAAGGTGTTACTTGTTTTTAGCATCTGAAATCAAAGAGTTACTTAAGTCACAGTCGTGAAAAGAGATGGATGTAGCTTAAATGCAGTCCATTTCTTTAATTGATGCCAGACCATCGACTCTTTCTTTATATCATGTCCCTGCTGCCTCTAAACCAGTGGCCACCACCAGGGGGCAGCCTGGCACTCTCACTTAAGCAGCATGGCTTTTCTGGCCTCAAACCATATAAGTCATAACAGGCCTTTTAAGTTGTGTAACAGGCTTTTTTTAAGTGGACCTCTTCGCCATGTAGTGGTTTCGGGTTTTGAACGACACTGAAATAGCCCCTCTATCAGAAAGTGACCACTTGTTTTGCGTGAAACCAAGCAGAAAGCCGAAGCTAAGCTTGCTGTTTTGAGTGCTGAACGAATAAAGCGCTCCTGGAGCCCTCTCTCTCTTTTTCTTTTCCCCCGTTGAGAGGTGATTCGTCTCCTCCAGAGCCTCTTATCTGCCTTGCCATTGTCTTCTCTGGCTCTTTTTGTGCGTGTGATTGTGATTTGTAATCCCTGTCTGCCACCTCAGGCAAATTGGTGGCGATTGCAGTCATCGATGAGAAGGACCCCACAGAGGAAAGTGACAGGTACAAAGAACACTAAAATTAAGAAGCATGCCTCTATATAAATGGCTGCCACAATAGTTAAGTACATGGCTTTCAAACACAGATAAGGCTTGCTGTTATTATTTGGCTTTCTCCTCACAAATTGCAGATACTGGCTGAAAGGAAAAAAAATGTCGACTGACTTGAATTGTATTTCGCTTTCCTCCCATTTGCTTTCAGATTAAAGACCTTGATTCAGAGGGTGTCAAAGGAATACAGAGAACACTTTAACAGGTAAGGCATGGAAACAAGATGAGGTGAAAAATGAACATCCAAATCATACATTTATTCTAGGACAGTGCTCTCGCCGGGGAACGCTGTCTGTCTATTGTCAAGCAACTTTTCTGCCTTTGTCGAGGTTCAGTGAAAAGCTAATTATGCAAAAATGTCAGCTTCCAAATATAGGTGTTCTTCTCAGCTGTCAGTCAAAAGCTCAGCTCGGTTCGTATTAATGCGCAGTGTTCTGTTTTCTCCCGCTCTGATTGTACAATAACAAGCGGAGACGGGCTGTTTGTGTTACACTCTGCCGTGTTCGAGCCGCTCCGTTACCGATGGCGCAGCAATGAAGCAAGGTGCTGAGTGTGCCGAGGAAATGCTCTCAAAGTTGAGCAGCTGCTTTGTTGTTGTTCTAGCAGTGGTGGATTGTAATTGAGTACATTTACTCAACTACTGCACCTCAACACGAATCTGAGACTCTTTTCAACATTATGCAGCTCTTTCCTTCTGCTCAGCTTTATTTGTATGAGGGCTTAAGTTATTAAAGGCGTTTTTCATTCTCTTCCTGTGGTATTTAAACTATGCAGCTGATGAGTTTTAGTAATATTCGATGCTTAATTGTAGATTGAACTGGAAACTTGTGACAGTGCTGTCGGGGTGTGTGTGAATTTCATACAGTTGTCCTGGTAAACACCACAGAGCTCACAGGGTTTTTAGCGGCTCAATGTCCAGCAGCTGTGTCTCCGGGCTAATCAGGGTTGCCATGGTGATGGCAGCAGAGTGGCTCTGCCATCACGATCACTTAACTGTGACTCACCAAAAACTATTAAACCAATGAAACGGTTGACTGCTCACGTCAACGGAGAGCACTTGTATCTACAATTTAAAGTTTCAGATGTTTGAAAAAGTCCAACAAATTGTCCTATTTCATTCATTCATTCATTCATTCATTCATTCATTCAAATATTTTCCTGGAGAATTTGAATTGTACAATGAGCTATACACATTGGTATGTATTTTGCCTGAGCGCTCTTGCCATGTACGTTCCTATCAGTGGTCAAAAAAGGTACAGAATAGGAAGGAAAAACAGTCGTATAGTGTTCAAGCACTTGAGGTTAACTTAAAGTTTAAGCACTTGAATGTGTAATCTGATAACACAGGTACACTTGGCTACTTGTACTCTGACTTAAAACAGCTCTTCGATTGGAAAAATTTCACAGTGCGATATTAACATCTTCACTGCAGTAAGAATCAGAATTCTTCTCCCATCACTGGTGGGCAGTAAATATGAGAAGAGATGACCCAAGAACACGGATACATAAATGATTAACACACTTTGCCAGGCTCTGCCCAGCGATCGACTGTGTATGGCAGCATCCAGATGAAGGGTCCAGGATAATGCAAACACGTGCTCCACCAGAGTGGCATGCATTCAGATCAGCCCGAAGGTCGCTGTTCTGTAGCTGACCTTATCTCTGATCGCTCCCAGCAGGACGGCAGGCAACAAGAGGATTTCCACTGAAGGATTAGTTAAAAAAAAATCACATTTTCATCATTAAGTTCTCCACAGTGCCCTGTCATTGACCAGGTAGCTTGATCACGCAGATCTGTGCTTGTGAATGAAGAGGTGTATCAGGAGCGGCCGTGATCAAAGTGTTTCTCCTTTACCACACGTTCCCATTAGGGCTGAATTACACAGATCCCTATCATCAATTAGACCGCTATCTTCCACACCATGCCACTCTGCCTTCTTTCTAAAGGCTTTCCACTGAGATCCCCGCTGAGATGGGAGCCGCCTGCAGTGCTCTGACGCACCGAAACGCCGCTGTGTAATTACAGGTCGTGGGCCAAGAGTGACGCCCCCGGTGGTGGGTGGAGGCACCACAGGGGCGATGCTGAGTGACTTATGAATGAGCCCAGTTGCAGCAATCAGCTCGCCGACTGCTTTTTTTCAGCATCTTTGTCACAATAATGAATTAAGATCTGCGATCTGACTGTTTGTGTGTCTGCATGGTGAAAGAAGAAGCTGCATTCCTACATGTGCATAAACTGCACTTCTGGCGGAGTTTAACTGGGTGTGTTTTGGGTTGACTTTCTGCACCGGTCATTATTGCCTGGGCTTTTATGTTCCAGCTGCTGCGCAGACGTTTGGCGTAACGAGCTTAGACAAAGCGCTCTGGTCCACAAGCGCGTCTTCTCACACAAAACCCATTGACCCGTGACCCTCTGTCCATAAATGGGACCAGACCTTCTAGGTTTCAGATGGTCGGGCCCTCTTTAAACTCAATTCTCCTCAGCTTTCCCACATTTTGTGTTGCCTTGAGATCAACGTTTAGTTGGTCTTTGCTCCATTTGGCAATTTTCTTCAATTTTTGCTCCGAGCTCTCATAGCCATAGTGAATTTAATGAAGCATTGCTAGATGAAAAGCAGATACTAATTAACTGTTTATGTTTTGCCAACATGTTCACCAGCCTAATCAATTAAATCTGCGCAACATTTGCAGATTGCTGCTTAGTGTGCTTTGAGCTAAGTGACTAAATTGCAAACTTATCCAAAACCCTAATGGTTGTTATCAGAAAGACATAAAGCTTTATAATGTGTACACCTCTTTGAAAAAACACAATGTGAACGCTTTTAAAAATAAATATAGCCACTTTAGAGAGGTGTGAATGATAATATTGCGTGTGTGATATAAATCTTGTTCAGAGCGGGTGTTTTCTCTCTCTGTACCTATGTTTATATTATAGCTCTGAAAAGGTGCTGTTTTTTGCAATGTGATCAATGGTTGAATAATTAATTCCTTTCCAGCAAGGCATGTTTTAATTTAAAGGTGATCTCAGAGAGCTCAAAGCCTGCTGGTGGATTTGCTGTGAAATATTCACATCTTTTATAAACCACCTTCTGTAATCTGGCCACCGCTCAGTTCAACACCCACTTTCCGTGGAATATAAATTCTGTTTAAATCTGTCTTTTTTAGAAACACTGCTCTCTTCATGAGAACCACACAACATGACGGACAACATCAACAAATACCTGCTTTCAGCCTTTGCTAAATGAATACGTGAGACGCGTTTCCACTGGGAACATTCTAGCAAAAAGCCAAAATCCTCCCCTACTGTCATGGAAATTCTGAATGTATTAACCAAAAGAATGCATTGTGCGGTCTCCCTTGCCTCCTCTCGCTCGCGCAAGTCTCTCAGTTTTTCGCTCCCCTTGGCTGCTCCGTTGAGCGCTCTGGCCAAGAAATGTCAGTGGGAGTGGGAAGATGGACATTCACAGGAAATCAGTCTGGTAAATATTTGAGTTGTTGAGTCGGCAAAGAATTAATTGCAGAGTAAATTTCCATCACATTTCGCGATGTGTGCACGTTCTATTCCGAGCCAGCCGTGCCACAGCTTTAGCACTGCCGTTTTTGATGAGTTTTATTCCCAGTCTGGCCGCCTATTGTCAGTGAGATTATCACTAACGCAGGCTGATATTTAGATTGCGTCCACTGGATTTATCATAGAGTTCAGTCCCTTCATAACCATGGCGTTGATATAAGCACAGTCTGTATTGTGTCCGACCCAGGGGACAAGCAAGCCAGGTGTAGTTGTGACTCCATATGATTATGATATATAGGTAGAGGTCCCCATAATGAGCCATTCAGCCAAAGTCTCTTGCCCCCTGGATACTTCCCCCACCCTTCTACCCCGCTCTTCCTCAGGTCTGCCCACAACACACACTGCGCAGACACAGTGCAGCACAATGAGATACAAATTGAATTCCCCCTTATGCCTTATCCTTTCAATAAATCACATGAATCTTTTTCTGTGGTGGTAAAAATGAGGAGCTACTTGAGATGGTGTAGGATGTGGCATGGGCCCTTTGGTGACAAAAAAACGATGCTATTTTCCCCAGTCAGTACGTTTTTGAATTTGTTAAGGGAAATTGCCGGCCTATTTTTTTCTAGTCCATTGAGAGAGAAAAAGGGACACGTGTTACTCTGTATGTGTTATTTATTGGATGCACCATTTTGCTTTCTTATGTCACTGACTTGCCTTGTGTCCACAGGGACTTCCAGTTTGGCCACATGGATGGAAACGACTACATTAACAGCCTCATCATGGGGTGAGTGTCTCACATCCAGCTCTCTTCTCCTCTCTGCATCCTTCTCCTCGTGTCATCCTTCTTTTTCTCTACCTCATATTACCTGCTGTCAGCGACTTAACCAGGTTTGAACCAGCATCCTACATTAAAGATGCTCTGCGGAGAAGTCAATTACACAGACGAACAGTGCTTTCGGCCATGTTTTAACCACCCCCACCCACCCGGCACGTATGTCTAAGAGAAGCAGAGAAGCCAAGCTCTTGCAAATCTGCTTGGCCGGATGGTAAGAGGCATATATTAGGAATTTACAGTTAAGTCTGTGTGTGGATTATATATGTCATGGTCATGTGTTTTAATAGCTTGTCAAAGAGCGGCACTAATGAGGCAGAGAGTCCTGCCTCACACTGAGGCTCAGTCCGAGTGTTGCTGTGCCTCACTCACGGAGAGACCTTACATCTGACACCCCACACTTTTAATTAGACACAACTGTACTTCTGTTACAGGCCAGTGTGGCTGTAGCACTTGGCGTATCTCTCCCGCGTCTGCTAACATACACAATCTTATGTGTCTTGTGTAATGTCGTCTGTCTGTGTGTCTGTGTGTGTGTGAGTCCGTGTTTTTGTTTAGTGAGAACCTGCAAGCGTAATCGACCGCTGCAGGATGTTAGTTTAATTCGAGCATGCTATTGTTTGTATGAGGGAGATTATGGCAGACATGGTCCCCTAAGTCCTGTGTAATTAAAAGTGTGTCAGCAAGTGCGGTTGGTGCATGTCGTTTTGGAAATGTGACGACGCAAAACAGACTCCTGGAGCATGGTTGGATTTAGACAGGCGGCGTTTTTATTTAAGGATAAAAGAGGTGATTAGCCTTCCTAATTTCGCATGAGTACATACAATATGTATATCGCAGAGTTTAACAGGACTGAATTTGGCTGCTGTGGCACCAGATTAATTGCCCTCCTTTGAGGAATGAAATCCTGGCCTGTCAATGTCCACTAATTCTCTCCCTTAGGAGAGCCATGGAAATAAATCTGATGGCTTTTTATCCCTCTTTCTGTCATCAGAGCGATTAGTGTTTTCTGGCAGCGGTCTGTCTGGCGTAAGGCTGCCCCTACTTTCACCAAAGACACACACACATACAGACACACATGCAGCACAGGCATCTCTAAGCCCGTGTCTGTCTCTGTTTAAATGTAGGATTATCCCTAACCCCTTATATGAAATGCATTGTGGGTTGTGGAGAAATTTAAAAGGGATGTGAGGTGACTGAGAAGTCAGTGAGGAGTCAGTCTTGGGATCACAAAATGTGAACAACTGGAAAAATGTGTAGTGTACTGGACAAGACACTGACCCCACTTAAGTTCCCCTCAAAAACAAACTCTTGATCCCAGTCTATCTTGCCCCTGCCCCTAGTCTTTATGCTAACACCGGGTAACAGGGAAACAGCCTCAGACCTCGACTTTTTGTACTTACACTGGGCTAATGGCCTCCAGTCTGTATGCTAACACAAGCTAATATCCTCCTATCTGTATGCTAACACAGGCTAGCAGGTTAACAACCTGCTACCGCTGTCTTCATGCTAACAAAGGAAAACCGCTTAACAGCCTACAGTTTCAGTGCCATCACAAGCTATCAGGATAGCGACCCCCACTCCCTCCCCACCAAAGCAGCTCCAGTGCTGGTACTGGGCTGGTGCTGGCCCTGGTTCACTTGCTGGTTCAATCGACTTTTTAACTAGCTGAAAACCAATTTGTTTTTCCATGGCTCCAAGAAGTTAGGGAGCCACACCCAGTCTGAATGCTAACACAAGCTAGCAGGTTAATGGCCCTCTGCCTCTGGTGTTGTTTTCAACCATAAAGAAAACAAACACGTTCCGCTTTACTGAAATTTTTCTTTTGGCTTTAGTTCTAACCAAGACTAATACTCTTGTGATTTTACCTTCAAGCAATGTGTGAGTAGTGTGCATTTTCCTCATGAAATTATGGGCACGAAATCGTGCTGCTAATCATCAAACTTCCCTGTGATATTCAAAACAATCATGGATAATGGGTAATTCGGGTACATTTTAGAATAAAAAAAACAATAATAATTAACTATAATTATACAGCAGCTGCTTTTTGCAGCGGAATGGAAATTGCTTAAATGTGTGTTTTCTGCTCGCTTTAATTCTACGGCGTACGGTATATGACCCTTCATTACATGCAGCAACCCCCATGTAGTCTCCACTCACAGAGGTGAATAGGCTAATACATATTTATTTTAAATGGGTGCCATCTGTTTGAGAAGGCTGCATGTCGAATGCAATGCACATTCATGTTGAACTGTTTTTGTGTGCGTGCGTGTATCTGTATTTGTCCACATGTTATTGCAGATCTAAGCTGTGGAAAGTGGTGATGACTCTCTGGCACAGGCATGTATGTGTTTGAACTCTGATCTCAGCTGTGTTGTGGTCGGTGACAGCGATGGATACGTGTGTGTGCGTGTGTGTGTGTGTGTGTGTGTGTGTTGCTGGGTTGAGTAGCACTGCAGCGATGTGAGGTGGCAGCACAGTGATGGACTGTGTGTATGCCTGTGTGTGTGCATGTGCATCCAAGTGCAGGGATACCTTATCTAAGCCAGTGTTTTGTATTGTGCGAGACGTGTGAAAGAGACATTGCTTTTTATATGACCTTGCTTGTTATCTCTTCTGGCTTTTTTTATTTCTCTTACGATTTGTCTGAGCAAGTGTGCTTCAGAGCACACAGTGTGCAGGTGTTTCTGTGTTTTATGCAAGAGCACCGAACTACTGCTTTCCTGTGTAAGTTTTTGTATATGCCACAGCATGGGCGCAGAGTTGCTTTCTTCTGGACTAACTGCGATTCACTTGTCAGCTCTAATTTGTAAAGGTCTCTTTAACTGTGACCGGCAAAGACCCATAAAGCCCCAGAGTTGCACACAGTTTGCATAAAAGATAGAAGAAATGCCACTTGGAGGGGAAAAAGGCAATGCAGCCTGGCCTATTTCAGACAAGAAATCCTCTCTTTGAAAGTAAACCCATGGGAGAAATGGGTTTGCTCTTTGTTTAACATGCTATTGTATTCTCTTTGCTACAATTTGTTCACAGAACCACAATTTGTTTCTGTCTAACGATCCACTTTGATTATGGAAAGTCCAAAGCGCCATGACTAAAAGCTGTGTTTTCATTTGTTTGTCCTCAGCGAGGTGTCAGTACCCTCTGTTATCATCCTCAACACATCCAACGAGCAGTACTTCCTGCCCAGTGAGCCGATCCAGACCATGGAGCAGCTGGTCCAGTTCATCAGCAGCGTTTTGAACGGTTCTGCACAGGTCCAAACCCTCTCCTCCACCTCCTTTGCCCTCATTTCCTCTGTGTTCTGTTTATGCATGCAACTCTGTAAACCCAACCCCCTCTTCTCTTCTCTTCTCTTCCCCTGTGTTGTACCATTGTAATCACACGAGTAGTCTTCATTAATCAAGCATGCTGCCTTGCATTTTAAGTCCTTCCTGGAAAATATTTTTGCAATCTCTGTGTGCATGTTCAGATTTCATACCGCTGTTCTTTCTGAATGGATTATCTACAATAATACTGTCTCCTCAGTCAAACACTGAAATTACTACGCGGCTCTTTATTGTGGTGGTGTGTAGTCTTAATCTGGAAAAGAAATGTCATCGCTTTCCCCAGCATTACACCAAAGTCACCAGATGTATGAAACCATAAGCCAAACAGCCAGAGGTCCTGTCCTTTCTTTTTTCCAAGAAAGGTCTGCGCTATTTTTTACTTGGCAAAACAAACCACCTCCCACCAAATAAACAGCAACAGAAACCTCCATGTTTCTGCAGCCGAGTCCGCTGCCAAAAGCCTGGACAGTCTCAGCTTTGACACATCACGCTGGTCCAGCCTGCCATGAGGGCACCTCATGGGCAGAGCAAGACTGCTGTGTGCTCCTGACACAGATAACACGGAAATATGTGAATTACATTTGTTATCTTTACACCAATATGGCAAAATACCAATAGTTGCTGTTAGATTTCTTTCTTTTTTTTGATTAAGTGGTAATGTTAGAAGCATGAAAATCAAGTTGGAATGCGTAGCTTAAGATGAAATATGAACCAGCCAGAGGACACAGCTGTAGCATGTCTTTAGGGGCATTTTATCCAGCGTATCCTTACTTACTTTCCTTGTGTTATACAAACTGTCCGGATCCTCCATCCTCTGCAGTTAAGAAACAGCACAACTGTTTAAAAAATGTTCTCAGACTCTTTGTGCAGTCTGTGCAACAGCTGCTTCCACAAAAACCATCCCATGCCGCCTTCAGCTCCTTCGCACAGGACTTGCGCAATCATGGCTCACTAATTGGCCGGCGTGATGAATCAGCACTGGGGGAAATCAGTCACTGGTGCCCAGGTGCTGGAGCCAACAAATGAGCTCTGGCAGAGTTGAACTGCTACACGGCGAACAAACGAGCTGGACACATCAGATAATTTTGTGGACATATAATCGATGTGGTTGAACAGCGCTTTAAATATTTGGGGTGCTCAGACCACAAGAATGAACTGTGCACATTTGAGCCAAACTGTTGGGGTAGTCCAAAAGCCTTTATTGATATATTGAGCTGGATTTTGTCATTTAGATGTGGTTTCTCAGTAATTGGAAAGCACTGAAAGATGAAAGAATCCATGTTTGTAATTTTCTGTGGGATATTTTGGACAATGTGGCTTCCCTGTCTCCTTGCAGGCATATGGGGGTGATGGCATCATTCAGAGGATCAAACGTGTGGCCTTTGATGCCCGTTCCACTATTATGGTAAGTTGGTTCATTTAAATCTCCAACATATGGACCCCCCCTTAATATTTATACGTTTGAGCTGGAAAAACTGTGTCATTATCAACATTTATATAATGAAATCATTCTAGTTACTGTACAATTTGGAATAGAAGTTGCACTGATGCAGTGTATTTTTGCAGTGTATTCTATTGCTTATTTCTATTGCTTAATTCAGTCTTAAACAAAGTTAAAGATTCTAACTAAAATCTTTAATGTTTGCATTGTGCAGCTATAATTCAGCTCCTGCTTGTTGTTGGCTTTAGTTATTGAGCTTATTTTTCCTGATAATGCCACGGCTCCACAACAAACCTGCATTAATCTGTGCATTCTTCCACATGCTAGCAGCAGATATCACACACATCCATTTGTCCCATAGGTCACATACAATATTGATTGGTACATTTAAAGGTCTGCCTTGCATTGGTTTCAGGCTAATGTGTGATGAATGTTGATGCTCTGTAGTGACCTTCCACCCAACCAGCTAAATCCCTTGATATACAGTGAGGTCATCATTTACTAGCATACTGCTGAACACCCTGTGCTTGTTGATATGCATCACCCCACACCTCACCTCCACCATGTTTGCCAATTTATGATAAATACTGCATATATGCAAACTAAGCAGAGCTCAGAAAGGCTCAAAAACAAGTGCCTGAGTGCCCCGGGTTTTCCCTCTGGGGAAAAAAACAACATCCAGAGAACGACACTCTGGGAGTACAACTGAGAATATGCAACAGGGGCTGTAAACACATCTCGGGGAGAGGGAAACGGGCAGGAGCAGGAGCAGGAGCTGGAGTGATTAGGTAGGAGAGGAGGTCAGGAGGCTGAACTTTCTTCTCCACCCATTCCTTCTCTTAAGGAGATAGTTTTGTTTGGGAGTTCTTTTAGGAGTTTATTTTTACTGCTGTGAAATAGGAATGTAAATACAGCTGTGCTGTGTGTTCCTCTGCAGCTACAGCCGTATGGTTTAAGCTCAACACTGGCCTCAGAAATGTTCTCAGAGAAGTTGGGGGAGACGTTTTCTAAGGATAGTACGACGTGTCATTGATCTCATCAATGATGTATACCAAAATAAACAACAAAAAACACGTCACAGTCAGGGAAAGGCTTCAATCAATCCCAATCTCCCACCTGTAAAGATGAAGAAAAACAAGATTAGAAGATTATCTCTGCAGAGCTGCGGGGTGCAGGGAGCTTTGAAAGCAACTCTGTAGGTTTTGTTCGGTAAAAAGCAAAGCTGGGAATAGGGTTTAGTGGCTTGTGTAACTTAACCTTGAGGAACAAAGACCTCCTTGTACAAGAGATTTTATTGAAGAATAATTTTTTTATTATTTTTTATCTTGTCAGGCTTGACAGTTGGGGGGCTTTATTTTAACGGTATTAGATAAGACCCGTCAGCCATCGCTAAAGCTTTTAATGCCAAAACAATATTGCGTTACCCAGAGACTGTGCCACAAGCAGCACAGAGGCAAGAATCCATGTGTGAAGGGGCTTGTCTTACACCTGCAAGAGACAGGAAATCTCTCCTCGCTCCACTAAATTTAGCGATGTGCTCACAGCGGCGCGGCTAGTGTTGCTCATCGTGACACAATGTGATGCAGAGCAGAGCCCCCAGCCCCCGTCCCACCCCATCCCACCCCCGGGAGAGCCGAAATCTAAATGCATGTCAGACAGGGCCATGAGGAAGCAGCCACATTAGGCTCAATGAGTCATAGCCTGCTGTGTAAGCATAGCAGACCCCATCTCCACCTCGTGTAGCATCACACAGCACCAGCAATTACCATCCCTCATGCAGAGGCAATGGCTGGAGGGGAATATTTGTGAATATTTCTCTTCCTCTCAGCTCAGCGGCCGACAAAAGTTGCGGCCCAGTCACTCCCTTCTAGGTGCATTGTTTCTGAAGCATCCCGCTATATTAAGACCAAATGACTCATTCGTCACAGATATCATTCGGAGGGGGAACAAAAGGAACTCGCAGTTGTCCCTCAGTGACTTTGCGCATTGTTGTGCCCTCAGGAGATGAGGAGTCGTGCCTTAGCAGGAGTAGAGTTGTACATTTTTAATTTTCCATGCGACTTCGGGACTCGGATGTTGATGAAACCGTGTTTAGTTGCGATCAGGGAGCAGATCGGTGCCTAAAAAGCTGTTGGTTTTGTATATTTCCTGTTTTCATCTTACTGACGAGTCTTCTGGGCCTCTGTACAATCAACAGGTTGTAAATTAAGAGAAACAGAAGGAAAGAAGTGTAGAAAATAGTGGATTTCTTTTGTTGAGCAATGTGAGAAAGCAACTCATACTTATCACTTAATTTCAAGAAAAACTTCAGATTCATGATTTATTGTCCTCGAGGGGAAAATTCATTTTCACAGTTCTGTTCAAGACAAATACCAGCACACATACAGAAAATTAACACATAAAAACGAACTAGGCCATTGATGAGGAAGACAGAAGACTGTATATTTGTGTATGTGCTGGACATGTCTTCAGAAGATGAACTTTTTCTCGTTTGAGTTTGAGGTTTGTTTTTTTTCCCAATTTATTTCAGTACAATGTTAAAAGAACAAGAGACCCAGAGGATTTTAGATGAAAGGCTCCAGCTCTCCAATCTGGCTTTGAATGTAAAGCAAAACAAACAAGACAAGATAGAATACAAACGACGCAGCCGTTCTAACTTAACATGAGGAAACTCAAATTATAGCTAAAATATTAAAGGCTGAGATTCTGAAAGTGATCTGTGTCGCGCCGTCTAACCGCACTCAGCCAGCTTAATGGCCAGATGCAAATGAGTGAATAAATGCATGAATAAAAATGTTGCAAGGCCGATAAAAACATAAAAGCCTGCCTGATTTATTTATTTATTTGTTCCTTTAACACAAATATTTTTGGATGCCCCCTCTAAATGGGACGTTTGATTCGCTCTAATAGCTGTGAGACTCTGTGCTATTGTAAACACGTTGGGAACGCTTTGATTTAACAGCCAGACACTCACTCCAGCTCTACGTTGTTGTAGTGAAACAACATGAGATCTGTTGTACATTTACATTTTGTTTTACCTGAATATTAGAGATTAGTTTTAGGTCCACTGGAGCCGCACTTCCTCCCACTGTTGATCTGAGCATGCTCGACCTCACCCCTCCATGCTCGTTGCTTCTTTGGGAGGTTTTAATATTTGGTTTTAATATTTTCTTGCTGCCTGGCTGCATCATTTATGAGTTTACTGAATGGTTTCATGATCACATCGGGGAACAAATTATAAAAATAGTTGTGGTGATTTGAAACCAACTTGTAGTTATATTCAATCCATTGAATAAGGATATGACCTTAATTTATTTGTAGGTGAGAAGTTCTGTATATATGTATATGTATATGAATGCATTTATGACTGTTTTGTTCACCAAGTATTCAAAATCTTTTGTTGTCTGCAAGATGATTTGAAAATGGGATGGAAAAACTGATGGCATATTTTGAATGAGTAACCAAAATGTACCTTAAAAAAGTCCCCAAGTAATATCTATATATTTATATGTCTACCGTAGTGTCTGCCCCGTGGTAATTGGGATGAATACAGATGTATGTAGAACGATGCACATAGTTGATTTTGACGTGGGAGGGATGCATAAGATGAAACTGAAATCCGACAGATGCAGCGATGCGGAGCTGTCCCTGGGGGCGTGTCAGTACATTGTGACATCACCATCGGGTTGTGATTCTACTGTAGGCGCAGCCTCGTCTCTGCAAATGAATACTCTTGGGTGATATTGTGGTGCTTGCCACTGAACAAATTTCCATTTTAGTCGAGTAATAACAGTAATGATTGGAAATGGACGAGCCTGCGTAGTGTGGATGCAAATGTTTTCTGCCTGCTCCTCAATGGTTTATAGTGGTTAAAGGAAACAAGCAGAATGGTTCAGTTGTGACTGAAATGTCACAGATTATTCTGTTTTTCTCTTTGTTGTTGTCCTCATTTCGTCTATTATATTTGCATTTCCCTTAACGCATCCACCTCTCACTAAAACTGCACTTTTGTCTCCCCCCTCCCCCCCTCCCTCCTCCTTCCTCTCCTCTCTGCTCCATCAGTCGGTGTTCCGCAGCTCTCCGCTGCTGGGCTGCTTCCTCTTCGGCCTACCGCTGGGCGTAATTAGCCTGATGTGCTACGGCATCTGCACGGCCGAGACGGACGACGGCTCGGATGACATCGACGCTCTCAAGAGAGAGGGCCTGACCGACGAGGAGGAGGAAGAGGAGGAAGAGAGGCAACGCGCCGCCGAGTTGGGGGGTCCCGAAGAGGGCGGGGAGGAGGAGGAAGACGCCGCCGGGGAGAAGGATCCCGAGGAGAAGAAAACCGATTAACGCAGGGGCTCCTGTTGGATTGAGGATGATAGGTCTAGCCAAATGCAGTGACATGAAACTCAAAGACATATCAATGTATTACAGTTCTGCTTCTTTGTCTTTCATATCACTTTCCCCCCTCCCCCCAAAGCCCGGCAGCACAGGCCGCTCTGCTCTCCCATCCTTCGAGCTCTGTGCGTCAGCCTGTAAGGCTGGCCGCTCGGCCATGCCGCTGAATCATGTGTAAACGGTTTGTTTGTTTTTTTAAAGATGGAGCGAAAACATAGTGTCCGAAGAGAGAAGAAGGACGTCTGTGAATCAAATTATTTATTACGACTCGACCAACCACTGGTTTATTCCATGTGATGTGACGTTATTCAGCGTTGTAAGCTTTTGTAACCACTTGAACGTCCTGATTTCCTCTTTTATTTGTCACATCCCATTCTCCTCTCTCTGTTTTTTTCCTTTCCAGCTATCTTAGCATAGAAGCACTAGATAGTAGACGAATCTTGCCTTCAAACTGACTTTTTGCTCTGTTCTTCCTCCCCAGCCCAAAGTTGTAGGCTTATCTTATGTATAGTGATCGACAAATGTAGAAAGCAAAGAAAGTGCCCAAGAAGGAAAATCTGCCATAAAATTGTGCTCTTTTTTTTTTTTTCCTCTATGTTATTGCCTGAAAATATCTCCACTCTGAATGCAAAGTGCCGAGCATTACAACTCATGTCTCATTCCAGGCCTAACCTTAAGTGTCTATTTCTGGAACAATCTGATGAAAAAAATGGAAATTGGAATCTAATTCTGGAAGATGCCGAATGCTTTTTTTTTTTTATTCCATTTCAACTCACCCTGGCCAGACGTCTATAAACTCCTGCTATAGAAGGCTCGTACCTGCGCAGTAGACACTCATAACATGCATCAGTAGCTCCAGCGACTTCTAAAAACTCCCATTCCTCAGATAGACCAGTTCCATACTCCGACCTGTCGTCCGTCACTGGTTGCTGTATTGAGCTCAGTCGGCAGGTTGAAGTTCACATCCCGATGCTCAGAGAAGCAGACGGAGCGCACAGAACAGGAGCTCAAGTCACCATTTCCCTTTTGTTAAAGCCTGCTTTTGTCGGGTTTCTCAAGGCATGGAAATCAATCTCCATCCTGCGTTCAGACCCTCGTGACCAAAGCAGACATAATAATGAAACGCTCAAGAGTTCCTAAAATGTGCTAGACCTGCCGTAATGCCATTTTTATGAAAAACGCACAGCTGAGTGATCCTCGTCGGATTCTGGGCCAGGGTCGCCTGTCAAAGCACCTGAAATCATGTTTCATCCTCTTTTAGTGTCTACAAACCTCAATATTTGTCACCATATAAGTAAAGCCAGAAAAGGTGTAATTATTTCAAATAAAAAAAAAAGATTAACACTCATGAGCTCAGGGTGTAATTTTGACAGTTGATTTCCAGTGCTGCGATGTTTCCATGGCAACAAATGCAACTTTCTCAGCATCTCACTTCACCTTTTTAACTACTACTTTACCAGTTATATCAAACCTGAGATAAAAGCACAGACTAAATGCTAATACTGCTTCCCCTTTGTCATCATGTCTGAGGGGTAAACACAAATCTTAGCTCAGCACAGGCTTGAAATGAAGGGAACCTGCTCGCTAAGTTGTACAAAAGGTACTTTTGATCCACTATACAATGCTGGATGATCCCAGTCTCACACTTGAAAAAATAAAATTGTAACGCGTGCTTAGCTTGTGCAGCGCTGTCTAATGCTGAAACAAAGAACAGTTCTCACCGGGGTGCTGACTGTTCCCTTCACACAACACACTGGATCATTCTTTTCTCTGCATTTGTTTTACATTATTCATCGGAAACATTGCTGCATTATATTTAACGCTCAGAGCTGCAAAGCAATTATAAGTTTGAAATGAGCAATGAAAGCCTCTGCTACAGGGGACTTCAACACATTTTAATGAGCATTAAACTCTCTTCACCTTGGAAACAGCAGTGTGACCTTTTATTCTTTATTTTTCATTTCATTTTTTTAAGCTTTCAATCACGTCTGAACCAACTCTGTGACAGCTGGGCAAACTAACGATATAGTGAATGTTACGAGCAATTGATGCTTTTATGGTGTAAAGGTTAATCCCTGGCCCTCGCTCCCTCCCTGTAACTTAAAGAAGTGTAGCAGAGGAACAACGATGGCAACAGGGTTTTTCCTTTTCTCTTCTTCATTGTGCTTTTGTAGCTTGGTAACTCATATCTCGATCAACGTAGGCGCCTTGACCCAAGCACACCTGTTTTCAAATCATACAGAGATTATCTGTATTATTATTGTGAAACTGCACTAAAGGAAACCATGCCCTCGCCTTGCCTTCTTGGTCTTTGTAGTTGCCTACCATTCTCTGCCAAACTTCCTCTTTTGGGTTTGAATTGAGATTGTCACACTTTATTACAGGTTTGACAGATTGAAATAAAGATTGTCCTCTTTTTTTTCTCGTGGACTGGTGTTTCTCCTCATGTGACATACCTGTCATCTGTTTTATCTTCCCATCCATTCAGACATCTATTTTTCCATCTCACTCCAATTATCGCATGCCAAACCTGCTTTTTTCTGACAACATAATCCGAGGTGGAGGTATCGTCCCAATTATACAAAATATAATCAAATCTTTGTCGATCTCTGTTCAGCCGTGGCTGATTGTGTTAGTTGATGTGAAACTCATTTATTTCTTCTCCACGGGGAGTGACAGAGGTGCCAAGTCAAACTTGGAGACGTGACTTGATGTAATGAAAAAGCAGGACGGCTCAGGAAAAAAGAAGGTTGCTTTTGGGAAGTTTAATTATTGTTTATCCAGGTTTATCCGTTTCTCCTCCAAAGGAGGAAAATGTTGGCATTCCAATGGACACCATTTTAGGGATACATTACCACAAAGGGGAGGTGATGTATCACATCAAAATCAGAGCTATTGAGTTGCACTGATGCAAAAGTAATTCATCGCCCAATTACCCCGCTATATACTCTGAGAATGAGTTTCATCTCGTGGCAAATGGAGGAGTCCTGCTGTCTCTTTTTCTTTCGCAGAGCCAACAATCCAGGGCGCTAGACAAGGGCAATTACACTTTGCAGATCGCGCTGATGTCTGTCTCGTGTTGAAATGGCAAATTAAGGCGAGATAGAAATCATTTCATTTCGGACTCGCATGGGAGGTGTTTAATGGGTTCAGGTCGCACGCGGGGTCAAGGCGAGAGACGGACAGTTATTTTAGTTAATGCTGCGAGACCGTGTTTCAAGGTCTGTGTCACTCAAAAAAAAGTGAGAAATGGTTGATTAGCTTCACTCACCATGGAAACCGGCCCACACTTGTTTCCTGTGAGTTTTTCCCAGACCCACTTTTTGCTTTTTGCTTTGTGGTTGATAGATGGGGGCAGCTGCTGAAGTCCATCTGTTTGTTGCCACTTTCACCTCAATACCTAATTACACAAACGCTTAAGGAGAATCTTGCCATTTTGAGTTATCCCCTCCCCGAAGCAAATGGCTTTCTGTGTGGGTTTTTATTTTCCATTAGATGATGTTTTTTTCCACCGTCGTCTGTTTGTGTTTTTGAGCTGCAGATTCACGTCAGCAGTTCAGCGGGGTTTAATAGCTGCTTGTCAGCCTGTCAACCCATCGTCGACGCTGGGGTGTTTTCTCCTCAATGGCCTGACATTTTTCGAGCACTTTTCTTCATGGCTGTGTGAAAAGGACGGCTGCCCATCATATCTGTGACAAATTCTCTCACCAAATACAGATGCACACGCGCTCACCGTTTCAGAGGAAAACAAAAGGTTGCAGGTCAAAAACAGGCCTGAATTCTGCACCATTACGAAGTGTTACTCACGTCTCACATCTTGGAGCTATGGATGCACGATAAATCTATTTTAATCTTCATTTCTGCTTTGGTACAGTTTTGCATAAACCATTCTTTTCCATTCCTCTGTGGATAAACATCATTATTATGATTACTCACTTGAGGTCATTGCATTAAAATCACATTTGCAGACAGGATATTGCCTGTAACCTGTGTCCATGGTGTTCATCGGTCACAAATTCCTCTTTGCTAAATACAAGTTATGTTTTCCACTCCCTCCAGGCTGAGATGATAAGAGAAATGAACTCTTGGTGCCTTTTGAAATGCTGAGCAAAGATACATGCCAAAATATACTTTGCAGCACAAAGTGAGTTACAAAGGTTTATAAACCATGAGTCATTTTTCAGAGGCCCACATTGCCATTAATAACCTGATGCATTGAATGCACCGAAAAAAACAAAACAAAATAAAAAACCTTGCTTCTCTGTGTGGAGTCCTCTCGTTACCATGGGTGGCGGCCAGGTATTCTGGTTTCCTCCCACACTCTAAAAACATGCATGTCCAAGTTGACTCGAGACTCTAAAGAATTCATATTTGTCCACAGTGGGAAAATCAGAAAGACAAGCAGAAAAGTAAAAGCTGTGTTTACAATGTTATGTTGTTTGACCTGAAAACTGCTGGGTATTTGATTCAAAGTCATTTAATGTCATTTAAAATCAAAGAAGCAAAATCTCATAGACTTATAGAGATCCTTATAGAGAGATCCTTATAGAGATCCCATAGACAGAGATCTATCCATAAATATAGATCACCTCCTTCAAAACCAGATATGTTTTGTTTAGTTACTGTTTGACATGAGGCTGGGGACCCTGCCTCCTTGCTGATGAGCCCTTGGTCAGTCCAGGGCTGAGCTTCCATGGCGACCTTCACGACACCATTGGGGACAAAACAGGTAAAATAATAGATGGATGGATAAAATGGTGACAAGCCATTAACCAATCAAGTGGCGACATAGTGCAAAGATTTAACTGATTATTAGATACTAGCGTCTTAACTTCTCCTTGGATGTTTGTTTTGCAGAGCTTTGTCTGCAGCTGCTCTGCTGCAGACCTGGGGTCCAGGTCGCCTGTGTCTGAACACTCTGCTGCTGCTTCAACTCCATCACTGTGACCATCTGCTGCTGCGACTGTTGTTCCCACCTCACTCACTCCTCCATATGCGGCTTTTTTAAACTTCTATACTCTCTCTCGGGTCCTACCTGTCCCGCTCACTCCCTTAAAAAAAAACACATCATCGCGTCATTGCTGCGCTCTTCCTCATCCCCCATCCTACTGCTTCCTTCTCAGACTTTTCCCGGATCAGGAACTTTCCCTCAGAGACCTTTAGAGGGCACTTTAAATTAAGGATCTAGGGAGATACTCACAGTTTCTGGCTTCTCCCTGTCAGCACTCCTCCCTCTTTCACCTGAAGGCTCTGGCATACAGATTTCTCTAGTGAAATCTCCGGTAGAAGGCAGTTATGCTGCTTCCACATGCTGTTGGAATCATGGCAAATACGAGTTGCTGATTTGGATGCTGCACGTGAACACTGTTTTTTAGAATCAGAATTGCATTGGGGTGACCTTTAACCTATTCATCTAGTAAAGAGAACATGTACATTTAATGTACATAATTTCAATCTGGAATAAGGTGACCAGACGTCCTGGATTTCCAGGGACAGTCTTTGATTTGGCCGCCCTGTCCCCGGCTAAACACCCCCCCCCCCCCCCCCCCCCACGACAACGATCGACTGCAGGTTGTCTGGTTGTTCCTGATTTAGGAGATCAAAAAATGGTCACCTTCATTTGGAATCCATGTTTCTGTTTTTATTTTTGCATCTTTTCCTCTTCTAACATTTGTATTTGGGTATCAAATAAAGCAAAGCAGTTGCTTTCACAATTGGATTTTATAAAAAGCATGAGAAGATAGCATTGGGCTAGAACTGGAGAGAAACTAGAAACTAGAAAGATTGTGATCCATGTATTTTCAAGTGTAAAACGTTTCTTTCTGCCCCTTCAGTCCACCCTGGGATTCCTCTTATTAAAACCATTCTCTCCATCTCACGATCGCATATTGAGCAAATGGTCAATTAGAAATCCTAAAACTCCTTGAACTGCTACAGCCCAGCGCTGCGCCCAGCCTGCACATCGTGTTTTATGACAAATCTTTATTTATAGGCTCAGCGTACAAATGATGTGTAGCTCTGCAGAGACTAACAAGTGCACGGCCCATATTATCCCTGTCACCTCTAAGTGCACTGTAAGCATTTCCCGACAGAGTCTTCCTGCTTATCACTGCGCCGAGCAGCTGCTGCCACCACGCAGCAGACGCCTAATGATGTTGCCTGGTTCGTGATCATTTACTGGAGGGACCTGTCCCCTTGGGGGGGTCATGGTGGTTTATAGTAGCTGAGTTGTGGCTGTTTGTAGGGGAGATAACGCACACCCTGGCTCCATCACCCCAGGATATTTTTTTTCCAGGCTCCAATCTGATCGTCCAAATATTTTAAAGGGAACGTACAAAAAAATCTTATTTTGGCTTTGTTGAATTACTGCGGTCTTTTCCCAGCCAAAAGACAATCACTTAACATCATCAAATCCATGTGTAAAATTTGAAATGTCATTTAGGTACGTGAATAAATGAAAATACAAGACTGTGAGGCAGCAGTTTGAAGTTTCTGGTGAAATGTCTTGTCGAAGATGCATTGTTTTACTCTCCCAAAATAAAATTGTATACATTATGGCAATATTATACAAAATCTATATATTGGCATCTTGTTGACAAAGGCGATTCCAAATTTCTAAACAGAAAAGCCTTTGGTAACATCTCTATGAAATAATTCCACAGTTTTAAAGATTACTTTAAAGGGGACCTAGAACTTTTTGCTGCTTAATGAGAGTTCAAAGGAAAAGATGTATAGTAGGTGCATAAAGTCATGTGATCCTTCATGTGAGAAACCTGAGAAAACAAGGATAAATACCATACAAAAAAAGGAAGCCCTCACAGTAAAGGAGGAGGTTCATCACACATGGATGAGAGTGTGCGTGTGCATGCGTGTGTGTGTGTTGCTTCCTGTGTCTAATCTGATCCTTAGTCCCCTTAAACAGATGCTCGGGGATGTGATGAGATTCACAAGCTGAATCCAGAGCTTACTTCCAAGACGCCTTAGTTATTGTGGCCAGCTGGATTTTAATGATGGCACAGTCTCAACGCTTATATACACTCACACACACATGCACCCACAGTCAGTGTGAGGATCTGTCGCTGCTCAGGCAACAAAGTGTGGAAGTGGGGGAGCTTGTGGGAAATGTCTGTGAATCGTTTTAACCCTCTAAAAACTGGATTTTGGAGGGAATACTACTGGGGCATGTGGAGCGGAGTTAAGACAGAGGGATTTAGGTTAAGTTAAGAGCTTTTTGGGCGATAATCCTCTGGGACATGTTGAGAACATTTTGACTGGGTGGGATCAGAGGAGGGAATTGTTGTACATGTAGATGTGTACATGTGTCTCCAGTATTTTCTGCCATGAACATTTCTGACCCCACCACTTTTTAAAATATAAATCAACAGCAGTTATAGATAATACAGATCACTTGAATCAAACGAGAAATATGTATTTTGGAACTAAGGTTCTCTTGTAGTAGTGTCATATGCTTTTTGCTTGATGTACATCATTCATCCCCATGCTTGAGAAGCAGAGTGTGGGAGAGAACACTTTGGATTATGTTGCTGTAGATGGTGGAGTCAGGAGTGAAGTTTCCTTTCACGTCCTTTTAGTTCATGTGGTAAAATGAAGTACAGATATATATTGATGTGTTTTACATTTTGTTTGTAACATTTTATGAAGGTGCTCCTGCTGTGTAACCAGGCTAATTTTACGTGTCATGTTATTTATTTAATTCACATGACATTTATGCTGCATATTTGATGGTATGGAGGTGGAAAATAAATGCCTGCAGCTGGAATGATGTCTTGTGTCCCTAACTGAACCCAGCACCCCTCAAAACACACTCAAGCATATGGTTATTGCGCTCATAACTTCAAAATAAAGTGACGCCCTTGGTTATGCTATAAATGCACTTTTTCTGAGAGCAATTTAGTATACACAACAAACAATGCGTGGAGGCAAATAGGAGCAAATAGCTATAGACATGAAAGAGGATCAATGTATATCCTTGCAGTGCGCTTCATATTATTAATGCTGTGCTCTAATTCATACACCTGCAGCTTAAAGGGCATATGTGTGTTCAATTTAATTAGGGTTTGGACCCCCACTGGTGTGTTTAAATATTTATCACTCATTTGATGTCTGATAGTATCCTTTTTATTATTTTTTATATCTACAGCAGTTTTGTATGCTCCCATGTCAGTTTTCTAATGAAGTTGTAAATGATCGTTTGATTCTGTGCCATCAAAGAAATATGCAGCAACAATCCCATGTAAGTGCCTCGCTTTGATGCTGAAACACTATTAAAGAAACGGTATGTTGTTTTGCTGCCAGCACTGCCTTCATGAAGAGAAAATGCACTAGTCCACATTTTATCTAAATGTTGCAGTGTATTAAATAAATGAATTGTTGCCAAACTCAAATAGCCCACAACTGGGAAATGTCCAATGTTGCAGCAGCCAAGTGACAGATAGTGTAAAAATAGAGAATTAAAAAAGTAAAAGAAAATAATATATAAGATATCTATCTATCTATCTATCTATCTATCTATCTATCTATCTATCTATCTATCTATCTATCTATCTATCTATCTATCTATCTATCTATCTATCTATCTATCTATCTGTCTGTCTGTCTGTCTGTCTGTCTGTCTGTCTGTCTGTCTGTCTGTCTGTCTGTCTGTCTGTCTGTCTGTCTGTCTGTCTGTCTGTCTGTCTGTCTGTCTGTCTATCTATCTATCTATCTATCTATCTATCTATCTATCTATCTATCTATCTATCTATCTATCTATCTATCTATCTACATATACATATGCATGTACATAAACATACAAGACGACAAAAAACAAAAGCAGATATTGGACTGGAGTGATAGTGTGAGTGTGAGTGTTGAGTGCTAATGGTTGGCTGGGAGCAGTGTGGGATTTAATAAGAAAATAACAGGAGCAGGAAGGATAGACCTGTGACATGTGATTTGATGTTTTTTGTGAGCTTTAAAGGTTTAGGTTTAGGTAGGCAGGTCTATCTTTAACTGTTTACTTCTTTTCCATATTTTTTTTATTTCCATACTTTGCTGTCCTCATTTAAACTGCTCTCTCCACTTTTCTCTCTCTCTCTCTCTCTCTCTGTCATATGTGTGATTGGTTCAGCGCTGATTGTTTATTTATGCATAATAAAGAATGTGGTTGACATGGTGACCATTGCCTCAAACCAAGAATGTTCCCGATTGAATTGCCAGTCTTTCAACTTTGCATCTTCCCCTCTTGTGTCTGATAGGTTTCATCTACACTACAAAAACATGCACGTTTAGCTCAGTCTGAGGCTCTAAATTGCCCTTAGGTGGGAAAGGGAATGAACCTTTGGGTACAAAGGGGTTTAGACAATGGATGGATGGATGAAAAGAGTTTGGTTCAGACCTGTTCTAATGTCAAGTGTCTTGAGACTATGTTGTTATGAATATTCATTATTTATGTGAAAATGTTGATAACCTGCTAAACCTGCGAGGGAATGTGTGAACTCGAAACAAAATGTCTGACCCTTTTACAATTCTAACTGTGGAACAAAAACTATTCATTTGAGGCGACTTAATTGTGTGAGGATCAAACAGATTCAGTGGGTGGTGAGTTGCAGTCCAGCCCATGGACTCCCATTCTGCATCCAGCCTGTTGTCTTTTACCAGACGCCGTGTGAGCATTGACAAGTCGAGTAGAGGCGCCGCTGCTGTTGTGCTATTCTTTGGCTCGGCAGCGTGAAGTGCTGTTAGTGGTCATTATTGAACCCGTTTTAGCATCCAACAACCCGCACAGGAACAACAAAGCGACGTCTGCAGAGGGTAATAACATTGTAGTGCTCCTGTGGCCACTTTGGCTCAGGCCAGTGGTTAACTTTGCAATCTAATCGGAGATGTTTTCTTTTTGAGCCGCCTCTGATGGCTTTTTAATTGGTTTTAGTGACACTGTCACCTCTCCCTGCCTCGATAGCTCGGGGGTGGGGGCCATGTTGCGTTTGCTGCGACAGGAGAGCTCTGTAATGTAATCATGGAATAATCATAAAAAGGAAAACATAATTGTGTGCAGTTATTTGGTTTAAAAGGAGCCAGAGGTGCAAAGTGATCTCTTAAAATACATTCTTGCTGATAGTAAATGGCTCAGGAGCACATTTAGAATGAGCGGTAAAGACATCTGAGACCTTCTTCTGTTTGTGGGGACGGCAACAACTGAGGTGGTTAAGACTCCCCTGGGCTTTATGCTGCAACGTCCGCTGGAAACAATGTCTGATGTTGGTAATAACAGCGTGTTTTCATGGCTGCTGCACAGCAGTATTGCTGTTCCATTAGGCAGCTCTAAAAGACAAAAGCATTTAATATTTCAGAAAGACAAGAAAGCAGTAAAAGTTGTGTTTATAACATAAATCCATCTGAAAAGTGTTTGTTGAATGTGTTGGATGTATGAGAGTCAGCAGTATGTGTATCTGTGATGGACTGGTGACCGGTCCACAGTGCATCACCCTATGCACTTGAGGGGAAGACAAGATAAGGTAAACAAGTTAGATAAACATATAGGATTGAGTTGAATGAGCTGAATTTGATGACAATCTTACGACTAGTTGGCATTCGCTATAATGAAAACAAAACAGCTGTAAATGATCTACACAGGATTTTCTGCCAAATAACATGAATCGTACAAAAATGCATGAGCCAAGTAACATTGGACAGTGAAATTGACTTTCTCTGAAGGAAAATATTACCTTATGTGTTAAACACCGTAACTACTGAGTATTGTGTTGCCATTTTGCACCATAATTGTGTTAAATTATATCTTTCTAACAAATTTCTGTTTAGGTGAACTGACAGTGAAATATCTAACTTTGCAAACAAATCACCAACTATGCACTCGTGCTCCAAAATAAAGAGAATACCAGAAAAAAAAAACAGCCCCACAATGTCATTGTCAAGCTGCTTTGCTTCTAAGGCAGTGACATGTGCTCTCTATGGGGACACGGGCAGCCTGCATGACTGGTGCACAAGTTGTCAACCATCCAGATAAATCTCCTTAGAGCTCCATGCTGCTTTAGACCACCCAGGAGGATCTGGCCCGGAGCATCGTCAAGGACAGCCAGAGGCAGATTCGGCACTGGCCCTCGGCCCTGTTTTTCCCTAAAGTGGGTTGTCTTCAGTGACTCCGGCTTCTATCTATGCGTCTTATCTCTGGTCTGATGTGCGTGCCTGTGTGCGTGGCCAAAACAAAGTAGGGCACAGACTGTGTGTCGTGCATTTTCTGCCTATCTGGTCTCGGTTTAAACGGAGCGTACAGCGATGTCGCTGCTCACTGCGATTCCGGCCCAAGGATGACACAGCAGAGGGAGGTATAGGGGAAGAAAAAGTGGATGCCACACACCTGGAGTCAACGACAAAAATTGACCGCTCATACACAGCACGTGGGGGTCCTGCAGGATCACAGGCTGCCACAGCGACTTAGAGGCCACATTTGTCACGAGCAAAGAGCGAGCAGCAGCGGAGCGGCGTCGCCTGTTAGGGAATCCTTTTGCTGCACCGGTTTCTATCAATCAGCTCCTCCTGACAGCCGGACGAGACGGGGAGAAACAAAAGAGACGCCGACTGTCACCGCTTTAAAAAGAATAGCGCACATGTGATATCTGCAGCTCACTGTCTCCTGTCCCGTCAATCCAAAACATCCTATCTCGTCTGCCCAAAACGTCTCACATTCATTACTTGTTACTTCGGAGCGGCCACAGCCGCTTTAATAGCAGCGATCATACTGTCAGCGGAAATAGTGCAGTTATTTTTTCCAAACGATGGATACAACAGCTCACGTTGAGATGAAAACACTGGGCGAGGAAGCGTTCCATTTATGTCTGCAGATCTTCGCATGTTCTTGGAATCTGCATTTTTACTCATGTCAGAGAAACGACACACACACAGCAAAACGCCAGAACCAAATGCCACTGCCGCAACTGTCTGAATGAAATGTAATAAAATCTTTCCAAATGACAAATGCTGATGCTCTCGCTCCGGCTCTGCATCCATTCATCTTTCTTTGTAAATTCCATGTTCAATGCCTTGGTGTTCTCTCTCCTCTCTGTCAAACTCACCTGGAGGACACGGGCGCTATTTATTCTGTTTAGCTCCTTAATCAGTTCAGCTGACCTACACCTAAGGCTTTTGTTTAAAAGCTACACAGAAGTGACATGAAACAATGCATTTCATTAACATTTTACTTTGCATTACCGTGCAACAAAAACAAGAATCTCCCTCATTGACAGTAAACCTGGCTCATATTCATAGTTTTACACAGTTTGCTTGCTCTCATAATGAGACTATGGTTGTTGCTATATATATCAAGGGATCCACACAGGCTAATCCCGGGTTACTGTTGTGACTATGGGAGATTTAAACCTTATAGGTGACCTAGAATGGATGAATGAAGGATTTATCCTTGTTCTCTGGTGTTAACATAAAAGCCATATAGAACATTGGTTTAATCAGAAATCCCTCAGATGCTATTCTGTAATCCGTTTTGCAGTCCTAACTATAGATGTAAGGTAATAATACATCCTGTTTCTGCGCCCCTTCATGCTTATCTGGCAACCACATGTAGGCTGCCATCCACACCAATGATCACATGACTTTTTGCTGAACTAAGTGGTAACTGACTAAAGTTTGGTGTGGTTTTTTTATTATTTCAACACCCAAAATATATGTATCAAATAATATGTGCTGATGTTTTTGGACCTGCTCTCTAGGTCCTGTTTAATGTAAACCAAGGATTGATTTCATAAAGATGTTAGCGAAAACTTTTGTATGGTTGGAAACGTGGAACTGCCTTTGTTGATAAGGCTGGAAATATTGTAAACAAATACAGCAAATACAGCTTCTTAAATTTTAGAATTTAGAAAGAAAAAGGTTTTGCTACACATTTCATTTGAAATAGTCAGAATAACCTATGTCCTTATTTTAGGATTATATTTCTATGGACGAATCTATGACACAGTTCATAACTACCTACAATGAATGAGGCACAAGCAAAAATTCTATTTACCGTACCAGAATGTACCAGAAAGCACCTTAACTCGCTTTTTAAAAACGTATTATCCCCCGCAATGACACACACAAACACACACAGCTTCCTATTACCCAGGCTGAAAGAATCTCATCTTTTTCATCCTTGTTGTTTTTCTACAGAAATCAGAAACGCTTCAAATTCTATTTAAATTATCCCCAAATCACTCATGAGGCACACGTGCAGCGCACAAACCAGCTCGTTCTCTCCATAATTCATTCCCCCCTCGTTTGCCTCTGCCGACAGCAGCTGATATCAGAGCGAATCGGGAAAGTTTGTCCATTAGTATGCAGGAAGGACGGCATCTTTTTGCATGTGAATAAACAGTTATTAAAATTACAGTGCGAATCTCAAGAGGATCAGAGATTAGCGGGGACACTGACTGACACTTTCTGATGCCGTTCTAAAGCAGAGGAACACACATTTAAATAAGCAAGCTTTCATTTTTAATCTCATGGCTGCAGAGTGAATGGTGGTAGCCTTCATTGCCTGGTTCACATGCTCACCCTGCCGAGCATCAGTCATGCAGCATACTGGGAGAAAAAACACATATCAGTGCTGTTGCATAAATTCAACCCATTAATTCTTTGCAGCCTTGACATTGATACTTATGACTGGTAAAATAGGCACTTGTGATATAGTGATGAATGACTCTATGGAGCGGTTAAACTTTACAAATGAATCATTTAAGTCTCAAAAAGAATATTTTTCTCCTTAGGAAATATGTAATTATCCATGCAAGGTTGTCCACACTTTCTGCTTTACCTTTCATGAAGTAAATTAATAAGCACTGCTTGGATAGTCAGGTCGGATTCATATTCAGTATTTTTTAGTCAGAAATGTTGCTAAAAAAGCAAAAAAAAAGACAAAAGTTCATTTACCAGTGCACTCATTTCTTCCATACTTAATCTTGGCACAACTTATAAATACATTCACTGAACTGCAAAGCATTTGTAAAGGAAAATAAATCGCTGTTTATTAAGAAAACAAGACTATTTTCTGCAGACATGCAGTGTGGTTGATGGAGATTATGATCACGTGTCTTGGAGCGCTGCACGTGTGGGATAATGGGTTGAATGTGCGACATGAAAGGTGTTAATTCTATTAAAAAAGAGGAATATAAAGATATGCAAAACTCAATCCGAAGAGTGAGCAGTTAAATGATTAAGATTGATGGTTGACAGGGAGAGTGTGGAAAGCTAGCGTGGTATCCAGACTCCAGTGATACGCATATTTGCATTCAAAATACAGGTTTGTTCAAATTTAGTGTGAACAAGTGACAAGGCAGAGACAACCTCTAATTAGTGATTACAAGTCGACTATCAACCCTGTGTTAGGAACGTGGCAACACAGGCGTTATTCAGGAGAGGAAAGTGAAAGCAATTTGGCGGGAAATGAAATATATGCAGAGAAAAGGCTGCGTGCAACACTCAGTGCTGCACTTATCCGAGCAGCTGATCTTTTAACAAGATTTCTAAGTTATCCAGCCACTGCTTTAACTCAACAACGCTGTGACTCTGAGGCTGCTGTACCACCTCCTTAAATCAGGTTTTTGCACCGGAAGACAGAGATGGTATCTCAGTGCAGATCAGGAACAGATTCAAAGCACCACCTCTTAACACATTTATCATCTGGATAATGACTTCAGATGCAGACTGCAATATATCTTAGGTCCCTGGAGTTTGTAAGCTGGCATGTTAGCCTTTTAGCTAATTGTTAGCATTAGCTGACATTTGTAGCTTTGAACCAATGCTTTGTGGCTGAAACCCTGGCAGTTATTGTGCAGTCAGGTTCCTGGCCTCCTGATTTACTCCCCTTATAACTCTTCTGCTCCTCCACCACCTGGTCCTTCAGACGCTCAACAATAACTTTGTGTGGTTGCTTTCTGGTGCAAACAAGATCCAATCTGAAAACGACTCCCAGATTGTGCCAGAAATTAAGGACGGCATGGTGACTTGAGTGGTCAGCACTTGAAACAGCACGAAACTGACTGAAAAACTCTTTCTTCCTCCTAAATAGTTGACAGTTTAGGAGGACAGTTTTTTACTGTTTATGTTCCTGTTGTATTTTGGGCCTTATTATTGGTTCTTACTGCCTCTTTAAATCTGTTTTTACACTAGATTTGTTACTGTTGACGTTCTTTGTGAACAGCAACGTAAGACTTTTTAATATGTAGAGTTTGAACATTCTCACCATGTGTTCATGTGTGTCTTGGTTTTCTCCTTTACAGTCCAAAAACATGCATGTTTAGGTCAATGGGAGAATTGCCCTTAGGTGTGAGTGACAGTACATGTTGTACATAGAGTGATGACTTGCTGAGGGTGTATTCCCTGCCTTTGCCCTATCTGCACTGGAGACCTTGCAAACCCCAGTGGGTGACTCTATCCACCTCCTTCGCAGCTTTTTTAAAATTGAATATATCCCCTTCACCAGTGCTTCTCAAGAAAGCTGTTGACCAATACATAATTTGAACTGAAGCTCATTAAAGTGCATAGTTCTGGAGTTGTTACAGCCATATAGACATTTTGAAATTGACTCCTCGCAGCTCACTGAGCTGAGAAACTGCAGCTCATAAATCTGCCGACAAAGACATACCGCTGCTGAGGCGTTTGTCCGTTTTCCGAAGGCGGCGAGTCCAAAATTGAAGGAACGTTATTGATGGAAAAACTCGAGGCGGCAGTGCTGGTAAACTGCTCAAGCTCCACTCCAATATGCTGCACTGAAAGTTTGTTATTTTTTTTTTTGAGATCCAGACTTCAGCTTTTCCTGCGAGAAATAAACTCGATGATGACTGCTGCCACAGTGTCGCTGGCTGCGGCGGCGGCCGGAGCTGTGCTCTCAGGCGGAGATAATGAAGTGTTGTTGTCTTGGTTAACAAGCACTCTCTAACCACTGAAATCCTCACCCGCACTCAATCAGAAAGGGCTGCACGGCCTCTTGTTATGTGAATAACAACTCATTGACAACAGTCGTGCCATCACACTGGTGTGATCACAGTCCTCCGTCTCTGTTTGTCACCGTCACACACACACACACACACACACACACACACAGACAAACACAGACGTACATGTATGTAAGTGAGATTGCCACTGTGTGACTCTTGAATCCACTGTACCCGCCTCACTAATGTTAGATTGTGCGCCTCAGCAGGAATTTTATTGGCTCTGCTGCCGCACAGACTGTGGCGTTACTCACTAGACCAAATGAATCTATGAGCTGTGAAATCATTCTAGGAGTGTAATGATAAGCCGTAGCAGATCTGCTCACGCTTTTGTAGCAATAAAAAAAAATTGAAAGTTAAGACTGTGAATATGCTGACATCTTAGAGTGAGAGGCCACAGTAACCGTGTTAGGCTACCCTGCGCTAAAGCATACTTCCTCAAAGTTTGTCGACGCTTTCTTGAGGCTGCAAACTTCTCCATAGTGTGTCCATGCTCTGTGTGTACTGAATAACGTATGTAGCACAAATGTTCATCCACATGCGTCCTCCAGTGTCCGACAGGCACCTACACAGACTGCAGGGAGGAAATCTTCACCAAGGCCAGATGTTCTCAGATCAGCTCCTGGGAGTCTGATGTACAGACGATTTAATGAGCAACAAGAGCAGAACTGCTCCTGGGAACCAGCGAATAGCAACCAGTTGTATTCAACATGTGAGCACAGCTTTAGATTTCCATATTCTCTCTGTTGACGATTCGACAAGCAGAGAGGCGCTGGGTTCAACTTCAAGTCAGACCGAGGGCCTTTCTGTGTGGAGTTTGCATGTTCTCCCTGTGCCTGGGAGAAGATGAAAAGAAGAGTGTATTCCCTGCCTCCACCCCATGTGAGCTGGAATAGGCTCCATGCTGTTAAAGATGCTGTTAAAGTACAAAGCGGCTGAGATAATGATGAATGTCTGATACGTGTAATATCAGGGGCTTGGAATATGTTGTGAACTGTTTTTTCTTTGATCTCGCCGCAGTTTCCATGATATGTTCAGTACATACAACACAAGCCACTTCCAGTAGTGCTAAAGCTGGACTTATCCATCCAGTTTTACAGTGTTGGTAATTTGCTGTTTGCTGAAGCAGCACGTGTGACACAATGTCAGCATTTGATGTCCTGAGAAGGGGACACACAAATTTAATTGATCCTGTGGGGAAGCAGTTGTGCCTGGAAAGAACAGGAAGTAAGCAGGGCGAGATTGTAATTAAATAGAAATATAAAGATGTAGTGTTGGTTGTCTCAGTGGGTAGCACTGTTGCATCACAGCGAGAGGCCACTGGGTCTAAGCCCTGTACCATCAAGTTCTTTATCTGTAGACCGTTCTCTATGATGGTCAGTAAGGGCAAATGTGCTGCAATGACGATATGCTAACTGTCACTGGGAAAACACTGTAATGACACAAATGATGCAGAAGCAAAAACAAAAGTATGCCAACCTCTCTTGTGAACATCTTGAACATGTCTTTGGTATAAACCACATGGATGTATGAAGACGGTCTGGTCCCATAGTACTGATCCATCCCTCAGCTTGGGTTCCTGGAGGGGCCTGGAAGACTACTGCAGTTTTGAGTAAATATGCAGAATTCCTCAATTCAATTTGTTTTGTTGTTTTTGGTTTTGCATCATATTGTATATATTTACTGCATTTGGCTGTTGTAGTTTGTTGACCTTGTCAACCATTGTAGTTCACTTTGATCATAAACATAGTTCGTTTGAGAATAATGATGTGTGCGTGTTGAGCACTTAGTCCCGAGTGCTGAGATCGGCTTCTGCAAACCTGACACATTTTGGGTTTAAAACAGCTTGAGAAAATGGATCCATGAAGCATTGAATCATAGAATGTGCAGGAAAAATGTGAATCATAAACAGATGCAGGAGGGGGCTTTTGACCTCAGTTACCTTCCTTTCAGTGTGTATGCAGTTGGGCTGATTTTTAAATTTTTTTGTGCTTTTGCACATTCCTATTTAGTTTCATCATGTATGACTCCCCTGGCAAACAATGCAGATGTGCTGAGTGGAGCGATTCTTCTGACGGGAGAAACTTCACAGCAAAACGTTTGCCTGCAGCAGCTTATCCACCGCTTCACTCCGTGCCAGCGTGTGACTGACACCCCCGGGTGAATCATAAACCTGATGTGTCTCCTTCCCATCATCATCTCCTCCTCCTGCGTCACGTCTGCGGGGCCACACAGACCTGTGGTATCTGAGCTCCGATCAGTCATCGCGCAAACACGGGCCTGTTTTCCAGGGAACATCAGGCCTACATCCGCCCTACAGGGGGGCGCGCAGCGAAGACTTCAGAGCACGCTGGCAGTTGGAGAGCATCCCACAGATTGGATTGGTGTCAGCTCGAGCAGCAGGTCTGGGCAGATACCGGCTGTAATCTTTTGCGTGCGCGCGTGCCGAGCCGAGCCGCTGCTGATGGCTTTCACAGCCTCAGCGGTTATCATGTAGCGTGCAACGGGACAAGACTCGTTACATAACTGGATATGATGGCTACATGGCAGGACGGCCTCTGTGTGTACGGACGGTAAAATTACAAAGGCTGTGAGGACAGCTGCCAACGTAACTGCACAGTACTGTGCCTAAAAGTTTTTCCTATGATCAGAAAATCAGTCATGACTTCTATCTTCATTACATAGTGGTGCTTTCAGGCAACTGACAGTGTTCAGTCAGGCACTAAAAGGAAACCTAGAGTGAACTTTTACCTTGGCTGGGCTGAATAGAAACAGTCTATTCCTGGGAAAAGATGTACAACAGGTCCAAAATCATCATAAGCTTCATGTATACATTTTACATTTTTGAAATGCAGCTTAAAATGTGTTTTCGCTCCATAGCTGTACCGCTCCAGTTACCACTGAGTTCAGGGAAAAGTTTCCAAGCTCCAAAGTGTCTATATGTGGTTGCCAGATAAGCATGTAAAGAAGTCATAATATTCCCACACATAGAAAAAAAGATTCACTTTATATTTTGGAACCTGCAGGTGGAAGACTTTATGTTCCATTTCTCCCTCCCACAAGTTAATTGCTGTGTCTAATCAATGTAAGGCTGTAAATATGGGAGTGAATAGATGTGTGTCTCCACCCGTTAGCCGACTGCAGCCTCCTGCTGGGATAAATGGGCAAAGCTGATGCATGAATGGATGGTTTGTTACCTGTGTCTGGATGCAACAGCATTTATAGAACTTGATGCGGTATAATGGATCAAACTACCCAACCATAAACACAGAGAACTGGGAATCTAAATGAGCTCTCCGACTTTATCAATAACATCAAAACACTGATGGATTACATCAGTAATGAAAAGAATTGAATATACCACCATCTTAAACCAGCAGCAAATACATTGTGCTTATGTGCTTTGATATTTCTTTTACTCTTACCATAATTTTGAAACATTTTCTTCAACAGCAGAAGCACAATCTCAGGATTTCTCAGGATCTCAGGATCCTATAATTATTGTAATCAGTCTTACCTTTTGGCACAGCCAATGACAACAGTGAACAAGGATTAATTGAATTGGATGGGATTTAATTGGACTGGATTTACATTTGAAGCCTGGATTTATGGTGGCTGCAGTTCTGACACAGCTCAGGCCCGGCTTCAGTTGGACTCCTCCTCGCTGTTTATATGTATATCCCAGTTCCCAAACAGTGAGTGCTGCATATGTGCCTCTATCAAAGGCCTGTTTCCAGTGGTTTCAGCAGTTTTAAATCTCTCGCTAACCCACATTCAGTCTCTGCTGAATCCCAACCCAGATCTGGTGTCTTGGCTCGCTGCTCCCCCAGAAAGCTGAATGGGTGATTTATCAGATCTTGGAACGATGGGAAACTAAATGATTTATGGTCCAGCTCCTTCTTCTTCTGCCTCTTCATCCTCTTTTTACCCAAATCTTATTTATGTCTCAGCTCCTGTTACTGTCACCATCGTGCGGCTCGTCTCTGGTGCTTTTCCCATCTCCTCCCCTGATTCTTTAGAGGTCACGCCAGCAGCGTGTAACTCAATGCTCAATGCTAAATCCTAATGTATGCTGAAGCACTGGGGAGGCCTGTGAGATCCCGATGAGCTCTTATGATTGATCGCAGACGTGGCTCGTGTGACGCTTACACGCTCACAATGCTGACACACGTCAATCCAGGCATGTATTTGCAGTAGATTGATGTGAATGTGCACTCCCGTGAACACACGGATGCACAAGGTTGTGTCGAGCTGAATTAATGCGCACTCGCCAGTAACGTGAGTTATTGCTTCTTCTCTTCTCCACAGAGAATATGCATGATGAATAAAACATTCCAGCATAAACACATATTGATTTAAATATAACTCTGTGAATACGCTATAGACTGCGCTTGAGGTTTTGTCCCTTTCGTCTCCCTTTATCCATTATTCCATAATCACTGACCTTTCTGAGCACATTCCTCTTTTTTTTTCCATATTCTATCCCATCCGTTTCTGTAAGAAAGAAAAAATTGGACTGTTACCCATCATGCATTAAGTAACGAGTCTGAGGATATAAGCAGACCAGACACAACATTAAATCTGCTGACAGGCGAGGTGAAGAAGATTGATCTTCTCATTACAAAGCAGTGTTCTGAAGGGAAACCTTGGGACCTGTGGATATTTTACTACTGGCATCCACTTTGACATGTAGCTCACCCGCAGACATGGCAGGTCCCGGTCCTATTGAGCGTGCCTGAAAAAGCTGGTGCCCAGATGTTCCACCCAATACAAACTCACAGGACCCAACAAGAGGCCACACGTCAGACAATGTTCTGACAGTTCTGACAGTTCACATCTTGTCCAGGTTGATTAAATACTGTGATTGATCCTCATAGAATCCATCCAAAAACATCAAAGGTCTCCAACTTGTGTTTAGGTGGTTAGATATATTCCCCAGTTTACGGCTCGGCTGCTTCTGACAGTTCACATATTGTGGAGGTGGTTTAAGGGTGGACCTGGTTAAATGCAAACAAGTGGGATACATAACATTCATCGACAGTGACTTCTATTTATCATTTTTGTTTTCAATGTAACCATTGACATTCATTACACTCACAGTTTAGAGTCTCTTCTAGAGTTCTTTCATGTATTGCAACATGGGGAGAATGTGCAAACTTTAGATCATTCATCTGCACATTTGTATGAATTTATTCACTCATTCATTTGTGGAGTTTCATGTAGGAAATATCATATCCTCTGAGTACAGAATCAAATTAAGACAATTTTAGTCTCTACAATGAGATTTCATTCTAGGAATACATTTATTAAATAGATATGCTCTCATACAGATTTGATGATTCCTATTCTTCTCACTCTTCTTCCCTCTTCGTCTCCTGAATGTTAACAAGTTAACCTGATGTATCTGCTCCCTCAAGGCCTCAGTAGGTCAGATTATGTTCTGATAGTCCAGGTGGTTTGAATATTGGGATCAGGCCACAGAAACCTGTCAAATGCAAACATGGGACGTGTTGATCTTGAATGTGAGAAGCTCTGAGGAGCCTGACAGCTGATATCACTGTCACTCTGGGCAGTGACACAGAGAGGGAAAGGAGAAGCAAAGGAAGTGGGGAGGCAGATGATAAAATAATGAGATTTTCCTTTAGTCCTCTATCTGCAGGGTGGCAAAGAAGCTCCGGCAAATATTAACAGTGTTTACATTTACGCCTGATAACTGCAGTGCGATGCCAGATGACCACAGTTTGGCTTCATGCCTTTTTCATGAGTTCCTGTTGATGAAAATTTATAATCCTGATCTGCATTCTCTGATCAAAAGCCCTCAGGAAATGTGCAAACATGTCGCTGACTGTATGGAAAAAAACAGAGACGTTACACAGTGAAGAGAGAGCAGGTAAAATCCACTGCGGGACACAGGCCCCTCTTTCAGTATGAAAATGATACTTGAAAGGCAAGATAAAATATTCACCGGAGTAAAATAAGGGGAGATACCGCATAGCCTCAAGCAGGCAGGGCTCCTGCTGTGAGAGAGAGAGAAAGAGAGCGATGGAGGTGGAGAGAGGAAGAGAGGAGAGAGAATGGGAAGTGAGAGGGAGGGTAGAAAGAGATTCATTGAAGAGCAGATAAAGAAAGAGCAGGTGAAGGAATAACCAGCAGGCAGTTAACACGTCAAAACTATAAATCTGGCACGGTTCCTATTAAAGTTTTACTCAGCCTGGAAAGGTCACATCTGTTTGCAAATTTGTTCTAAAGTTCAGAAAAGGAGGTGAAGAAAGCCTCATGCAATGATATTTGAGCAAAAAAACAAACAAAACACAAGCAAATTATCCCCGAATGTACCAGAGGAAAAAAATTATGTCAATTTTTGAGGCACGATTTTGTTGCCACACTTTTCAAGAGTGTCAGACACATCCACAAGATCATTACATGATGGGAGGAAAGCATGATTTATCGATCCGGGACGTAAAATTCTAGGTCAGCATTGATTATCAGACACTGGCTTTTTGCTGGGCTTCCTGTCATCGCGGAGCCCCAGCTTTATTTTTAGGCGTGTGCTAATCGATAGGAGGCAGCTTTGTGCATGTCTCGGTGGCATTGTGCCTCCCTGCGGAGACTGAGTAGGTCAGACCAAAGCACTCCGAAAGGTTGAACCAATGATGGGAATCAATGGATGTGAAATGTCAACTAACGCGGCTGTTTACCACACTGGAGGACACTTGCTACAAACATATTGTTTCATCTGAACTGATATTTAAAGGCCATTTTTTATTTTTCAACCCTTTAAACTTTTGCCAGATCCGAATCTAGGAACAAATACATTTTCAGACAACTGGAGAAAAATAGTGGCACTGGCCCAACACTTGACTAATCCTGTTTTTGACCATATTTGTTATTCCTCTTCTGTTTCTGATGTTTTGTCTCACAGTTTTTATCAACATTTTTTCAGATGTAGATGTACATGTGAGCATATAATAGAACAAAAAGACAATAGGAATCAAAGACAATCAAAAGACAATGAAAATGCATTTGGGTTTCATTCACAACTTACTACGGTTTGTTTCTGCAGAAAATCAAACAAACATGTTGTACTAATTGAAACCAGTTTATTGCTCTCAAATACAACTTTTCATCACAAAACAGCATGAATAAATAATATTCTCTTGGTAAACATGCGTGTTTAGTTCGACTGGAGACTCTTCATCGTAACAAGGTGTGAAATTGAAAGGTGTGTGTTTGTCCTGTGATAGACCTGAGACTGGCCCAGAGTGTATTCCCTGCATTCTCCCTCTGTGCGCTGGGATGAGATGAAAGATGAAAGGGTCTCTCTGACATCAACACGACTGTCATATTTTCATTAGAAAATCTGTGTTGCATCACTCTGGCACCGTCTGGCTGAACAGACTGTGTGTTCAGACCTCGTAATTCCTCTGATAATCTTTGTGCTCCGATGAGAAACGTGTCTGAAATGACGCAGCCATGAAACATTGAAGCATATTACAAAATTAAACAATCGCTGTAGACAGAGGTGACCTCTCACTGTCCCCCGAATCCTCCTCTCCATGTTGGAGTCCACGTGGGAGCGAGCCGAGCATCCACCCACTCCACTGTGACTCAGTGGCGTCACACAGGGATCCCGCAATCTGTTTTCTTTGGGAGGCACTTAAATATTATTAAGCCAATTTAATCCTTTTTCTGAAATGGACCCTCCACTCAGAAGATTCGTTATACATTGTGCTGTGACAAATTGTTTGTTTGCGGCCTCAGACAGTCAGACGTTTGGTGTAAGATCCCATGCGCTGCAGATGATGCAACGATGAGGAAAACCATGTCATCCACGTTTGTTCAAAGGTCACGTTGTTTTTCATGCATTTCCATTTCACATGGAGGCTTTTCGAGTCACTGTTAAAAAAAAACGTCAGAAGAAGTAAGATGATGAAGTTTTCATTCCCTATGAATAATTGATAATTGTATGCAGACATGGCTTGTAAACAACCGGGAGGAGGTTTCTATTCCAGCACACCAAAGAAGCCCACACAATAATGCAATTAGTGAAAAACATTTCAGTTTTTAACATTGTGTCAACATAGTTTTTGACTTTTTTTTTTTTCAGGGCTTCGTTAATAGAGGAACATGGGAATCATTGTTGCTGTCGGTGTACTTTCCTGCTTTTTAAAGAGTTTCAGGTTTAGACTCTGAACAACAAACGGTGATAAAACAAGCGTTTTGACATCTTTCTTCCCTAGAGCAGCTTTCCAAGTGATATAATTGCAGTTTGTTACCATTGTTTTACGGAGTGGGTGTGATGCCAAAAGACAGATAAGAATGAGATGAAAATTCTTGTTCTCAAATCAGAAGACGTGGGTAATCAATCAAAGGTAATCATTGAAGAGAAGCAAAGAAGCCAGGCGAGTGGAAAATCAAAAGACGGAGAGCTCAGAAGCCGACAGTCTGGCAGGGGATGAATGGACACAGAGTGGGGAATGTGCTTTGTGGAGAAAGTGGGAGGCAGATGAGTAAGGAGGACGGGGAGGAAGGTGATGGAGAAGGCAGGAAGGAGGTCAGAGGATGGAGGTGTCCGGCCCCGGATGACAGGGAGAGTTACAGCGAGGCAGAGTGAAACAGAGCAGGCCGAGGGATGAAGAATATGAGCTGGCTGCAGCTGCAATTATTCTACTCTCCAACTATCCGCCCACAGTGGTTTGTTATTCACATTTATTGTGTCTGTTGCATAAATTTGACCACTGAAGCGATTGTTTATTTAACAGTGACTGTGTGGCCTGGAAGCCCGCTAACATCAAGAGTGTGTGTTTGTGCTCAGCCGCTGCCTGAACCCGGGGCGAACCGGAGATGACCCTTGGCTGCAGCGTCTGAACCTCCCCGGACCCTCCCTGTGTGGAAGTTTGGATTGGTGATGTAATTTATTAATGTCCGTGTGTTTATTTTTGACTGTTGGGGGAATTGCGGTCACAGCTCAGCCTTATCTGCCAAACGTAAGTGTATAAATATTTGCTGTAGATCTGGAGTTTCTTATTACTTTTGCTGTGCCTTTTGCATTGTTACACAGACGCGTAAAACACATTTACCCTGGGTTTGGTGGAAAATTTCTCCACCTCCAAAATAGTTTGCATGCGTGTGCCTCAGTTCTGGGATGCAATGGAGGCACATGATTGTGAGGCAGCAGTTTAGCAAAATAAAAATTCTGGTAAATTTCAGTGTGGTTCTTCCTAAGTATCTGATTTTTCCACAGAGAATAAACAGAATAAAGCACCCCCATCTCTTATTATCCATTCCAAAGAACAGTATAGAAACTGCCTTGCACTGCAAAAACCATGACCTTTGTGATCGCCGTCCAAACAGACCTTCCACCACAGTCCAGGCTCAGGACCCACAAGGAAACACTAAGGTCAGGACAGCTGGGCGGTAAAAACCTCCCCCAGCCCAGGGAAGCATCTTCAATTAGATAGATAGTGATTTTATTAAGTAGCTGCAGCAGTAGCAGCTCAGACCCACAAAGCAGGGAAGGGAGCAGAGCCTTGACATTTCACACTCTCCTTCAAAATAAAAGCACATTGGACATGAACTAACTTCTTTCCAGGTTTGGCGTCGGTGGCTCAGGTGCAGGTGTGGGAGAGATAACAGGTGATTATAGAAACATCTAGACTCTCAGGCCTGGTGTCGCCCCCAGAGCCAGGGCAGGACTGGTGTCAGCAGGAGCCGCTGGTGCGTGCAGGGCAGCAGCTGCAAAGGCCAGGGCGGCTTCTACACACACGCAGCTCACAGCGCTGGTCCCTGCTACACAGCCTCCTCATGCTCATTAGCGGCTTTACCCGGAGCACCACAGGGCTCGGGAAGAGCCGGCTCCAATTGGACACTGCCACTCGTCTCTGGTCTGAGAGGAAGTGATAACACACACCGGTTTTTCAGGCCAGGGAGCACACACAACGGCCAGGCGGATTATAGTCAAGCGCACCCTTGTTTGGACAAAAAAATGTTAAAAAATAAAAAGAGAGCAGAAAAGAGGAGAGAAGAGTTTAAGAACCCTGGTGGACACTGTGACACCTGGGCCGCTATGGAAATAACGACAACTGTCGGATGGGAAAAACAATCGCTGCTATATTTCTTTCTGTGCTTGGGATGTATTTACCTTCCCGGATCACGTTCTCAGTGAGCAAAAAGCACTTGAACAGTCAGCTGTTTCCAGGCTCACACACACGCACAGTGGAAATCCAAAATCCTCTTTTCCTCATGCGCCGATTTGATATACTCACCTTAGGCAGACAAAATGTGAGATCTCTATGTGAGATCTTTTTTGTGCAGATGCACACATTTACGTAGTTCCCAGGGTTGGATGGGGTGGGTGAAGGGGTTGCATATGCTACTTGTCTCAGTGCTTCAGATTCACTGGTAATTTGAACAAATGCCAGGCTTATTACTGGATCTGGGATGATTAGCGGGTGGACCACAGCCGCTATGAGGAGTCACGCTTTCTGTCTCGTGGCCTTTAATTGATCATATGTAAACAAACACGTTGGTATTAAACCTCAGTCCGTGTTTGGAAAGTTGACAGCTTTTCTCAGTTAATTGGCTATGAAGCCAATTAAAAGACCTGTATACCTCAAGGACAAGTCCAAATGGGATTCTTACTCTCTGCAACATGGGGAATTGGTGGATAAAGCTGCCGCCTCACAGCAAGAAGGTTCCTTGTTTGAATCCTGGTCAGACTAAGAGTACCAATGCATACAATGTTATTGCAAGACATCAACAGACAACATAAATAAAGCAGAACCCAACAAAACACCATAACCAAGCTGAAAGCGATGGTGGTGAGGAGACACTTCATATGATGGTCACAAACCTTGGGAAGAACCAAGCTCAGGAAGGGCGTCATCCGCCCACTGCCGGTTGGGCTGACAAGGATGTCAACAAAAGGCTGTAACATAAATAACATCCTCCACAACAACTCAACACAACTACACAACTACACAAACTTCACAAAACTTCACAAAACTCTTCGGATGAATGCTGATCGGTCAATTCATCCCTCCCTCACTGACACCAAGACACACGGTTAAAACTTCCTCCTGGATTCATAAAATCCTGACCAATTAATGAACCAGCTAATCGGGATGATTCTGATTATATTTCAGGACAGTCACTCTTTCATTACTGGGTCTGAAAACTGAAAACAAACTGGATCCTACCTAAGTCTGAGTACCAATCCAAGAGTGAGTGACACTGGGTAGAAAAGTGGGTGAGATGAGGGATGGATGGATGAATAGATCCTTGCTCTCTGTTATGCATTCATTCCACACAACTGACACAACTCAAACTTTTTGCCTTTTGTTGGAGGTGGATGCTGGGATAAACACTCGAATTCTCTCCCAGAAAATACTCCAAACAGGGGACCAAAAAGTCAAGAACGCTCTCATGTCTGTCGCATTTCAGGTGCCTGCTATCTCAAAGTGTCACTAATGCTCCATCCGTGGTGAATGTTTGAAAAAAAAGAAAAGAAAACAGCAGTCTTCATTTGATCCCAAGCGCTCCCTCAGTTCCAGCCCAGAAATGCGTGAGAAAAAGCAGCAGAGGAGCACTGATGTTCCCCTGCTTCCCTCGCCAACAAACGGCTGACACTTGCCGTCTCGAGCATTGAACGCTGCACCTTGTACTTCTGTCAAAGAGTACCTTTGACTTTCACCGGTAATTCTTGTTTGAAATAGAGATGTGAGGAAGAAGCCTTCGCTGAAAATAGGCTGCTTATTTATATCGTACGTTCGAAGCCTCAGATATCATTTGCTTCATCTAAATTTATATATATATTAATATTTCTTTACTGAGTGGTTTGCTCTAAACCAGTGTTGGTGCTGTCTGGGACGATAACGGGGGACTGGAGGAATATCTGAATGACAGCCTGGTGGTGGCGCATCCTCACATCAATGAGGATAAATGTCTCAATACTTAAAATATTAAAAATAGATGAATCAGTTGAGCTGGATGTGATCTGTCAGATCAGCTCTTCATCAAAGAGAAAGTCTTGCATTTCATCTGCAGCAGATGTGAATCTAGTAAATGTCAGTGGGCTGCATCACTTGTTGTGTCGGCCTCTCATTCATTTTTTAACACAAGAACTACAGAAAATAAAAACATCCACACAGGAATGGATGGATTTGACTTTAAGAAGAAGCTGCTTTTTGTGCATTTATCTGCTGATCCCAGTTAAAGAAACAAACCTGTTTTATGCAGTAATGACTCTTGTAAGGGAGCCTTTAAAAAGCTTGAAGCTTTAAATGGGCACTTCACTGATTGGATACGGGAAGATCAAATTGCTCATCAAGGCACTGCAAGCCTTTGTTGGGCTGTATAATTCCTCCTGCACTGAAAACACAGCCTGATTCCTGGAATATGATAAAAGCAAAAATGGATGAATTTGTAGGAATTAAGGTTTAAATGACCATTTATGTCACAAAACAAAAGATTCTCACTCTCTCTTTGAACAGAAGTGGTCTCACTCGACTCAAATCAAGCCAAGTCAGTTTATTCATAACAACGAGATAAACAATTAATAAACAGATTAAAGAGCAATAAGTGAACGAAACACATCAAGAGAATAAAACTCAAGATGAAATATATAATAAAAAGTGAGAAATATCAAAATGAACCACATGAGAGAAGAGGCAGACTTAATGCAAGTTCAACAGCAACCTCTGCAACAACATTTAGATTCAGTAATTTATATTATTGGTTTAAGGCAAAACAGTGAATGCTCACAGCAAGAGGGACCTGTGTGGAGTTTGCATATTCTCGCTATCTCTGCCTGTGTCTCATTCTCAGGCATGTTCAGGTCAACTGGAGACTCTGAACTGCCTCTAGGTGTAAGAGTGAATGGTGAGTGAGTGTGTGAGTGTGTGTGTGTGTGTGTGTGCCAGGAGATGGATCGGCGACTTGTTTGGGCTGTATTACCACCATATGTCCCAGAGATACAATTAAGGAACAAAGCGGGTAAGATAATGGCTGGATGGTTTTATGCGTATATCTTATCAGTGTTATATCTGCAGTTTGTCTTGTTGCCCAACATCTGTGGAGCCTCAGTGGTGTCAGTCTTGCATTTGGGGGAATACGTGATGTCACCGCTGCCACCCTGCTCGACTCCTGGCCATTACTTTTCCGACCGCTCTCACCACGCTACACGCCCCCCGGGGGGGCCGTACATTATCATGCGGTTTTTACTGCACAACATTTAAAGATTTAAGGTCCCGTTTTGGTCATTTCTCTTCTCCGACGACACCCCGACATAATTCCATCCAGCTGTGGAAACAACCGGAGAGGCTTGGAATAGCAGCAAAGCGGCGCTTCCTCCATCGGGGGCCTGAATTAGAGACGAGCCCCGGAGCCGGCGGGGGGAAACGAGAAACAGGATGCACCTCAATCTCGACAAAATTGAATGATTAAAGCTGTTGGAAACCCAACGTTTCATCCTCTAGTTGCAGCCAATTTATGACAACTCTCATTACCGTCTCAGTAATGCTGTGCTGTCCCAGATGTGCCACACTCTACCCAAATTAGCAGTTTCTACATTATCCTGCCTGTGGAAACTCTCAAAACTCCTCAGCCTGTAGAGGCTGTACAGATACATGGTGTCAGAGGGAGAAGGCAGACCCTAAGCATGTGACAGGACCTGTCTTTTGCGTCTGCAACCTTTTTGGATCCAAGTATATTTCCCAGATATTTCATTCAGCTCTGAAGCTGTCTTTTATATCCCCCACTGGCAGCAAATCCGATATATGCCCATTGTGCTTTTCAGTTTTCAGGGGGAGAATGTGACGCGGGCAGGTAGCAAGGAGGCCTGATTGGTGGCGTGCATCATTAAGGATGGACTGCGGCTGCGGCGTCTGACATTTGGGAGCGACATGAAGCCGCGGCTCTGTCACACTGATAACGTCCCTCGGGGTGAGGTTGCGAGCGAAACATCCAGTTTTTATTTATTTATATCTCATTAATCCTGCAGCTGCGTGTGGAGATTGTCACGATCTGCTCGCCTCTCCCTCGCTATCGCAATGTTACACCTTGTATCAAAAGTGTGTTGGAGCATTTGTATTCACACGCGAGTGGACAACTTCTGGAGTCGAAACTGCTGCGGCGATTCATGCAAGTGGAGTTGCGTAAAGCTTCACAGAGTGAAAACGCTCTGTGCTGTTTCCCAGCTGGGAGGGTGAGCATAATTGAGGAGGACCGGGGCTGCTGGCCTGTTAGTGCTGGACCCTGGAGAAAAAGCTCCTTCCCTGCTGCTGCCACCTCCCTGTCTGTGGTGGTGCCGTTTTAAAATTCCAGTGAGGCTCCATGCAGGGGGCTCTTTATCAGGCCCGATGAGTCAAACACACCCGGGGAGCAGGAGGAGGCTGCTGGTATCAATGTGCTTGATCTTCAACGAGCCTTTGTTCGAGCTTTTCATCCATAATTTCAATTATGGTTCGTTATCATTGCATGCGTCTTCAAGAACTTTTAGATTTTAATGAAATTAATCCTCAAAAGTTTAAGTTTCGCTTAATGACTATGTCTCAGGCCATTACAGTTTCTAGATCTATTAAGATTCAAAGTGAGAGATGTGGCGGGCCCATCTGGCCTCTGGCCACAGCAATGTATGCACAGCTAAACTCAGATCTAACAGCTAAATGTCTGAATATTGACTGGAAGATTTGTCCGTTTATATCTGAAACATTTTCCCAGATTTTTTTTTTTGTGGAGATTAATGGGTCTTGTCTTTGGCAGGAGCTGTACAGTGATGGTTATGGGCTCAGAAAGGATGGTTTTATTAACCAAGAATATGTAAAGTCATGAATTTTATTGGTGGTGCGTTTTTTCTCTCTCCCTTCAGCAGTTTGACAATTTCCTGGATTCATTACTCTATTCCCAGTGATGCAACAAAATGGATATTGCAATATGAACAAGACCACGACGAGGGCTTTTGCTCATTAAAAATAAAATGCTTTACTGTGGCTGCATGAACATGCAGGTAGAGCCCATGACACAGACAGACATACATCATATAAGCATTACATGCCAGCAATCTGCCTGTACAGTGGTTTTCTTACAATGTGTTTGTATTACACTTCCAAACATGTTGTAAGTGCTCAATATTTATAGTATCTAATTACTAAAGCACTGTAGTTGTATATTTTTTTCTGAAATGTACAGTGTATCATCTGTACCACTGTACCATTTTGTGTTATGTTTAATTGGAGTGGAATGGAAGGAACTTGATTTGTTGAGTTTGAAGAATTAAAACTATTCAATAAAACTGGCAAACACTGAAGAATCAATGGCACAATGGAGCATTAGTGGACAGCATTCATGGTCAGGTCGTAGGTTTGCATCTCTTGTCTGAATCCACAATGATCTGCAGAATCCAAAAACATGCATATTCAGGCTGAATGAAGACTTTAATATACTTAATTAAAGACTTAATTCACCGTATATGAATGTGTGAGTGTGAGAGTGAATGGTCAGGCTGTATTCCCTACCAATGTTGGAGTTAGGGCCCAGCTGACCCTTGTGACACTGTAGGGTACTAAGTGGGTAAGATAATGAATGGATGGATGAAAAACCAGCTCATATACATAATCCATTTCACCAGCAATTCAAAGCAGTCAGCACAGTTTACCCGTCCTTTATTCTGAAGCCTCTATAAAAACTAAAGTGGTCTAAGGCAACGGGTTTACACGCGGCTTTCTCATAAAGTCAACTGCTTCGGGTTAAGAGTATATTAACAACTTTCACAGGCACTTATTGATCCTTTGGGTGTGTTTGGTTCATCATATCCAAGTACTCTTACATAACATTTTAACGCAGCCTTCTTCCAGATGGGTGTTGCTATATTTAGAGAACAGACACTTTTTGAGGGTAAGCGAGTGGAGCAATACGTTGACCCGATCAAACCCCCGATCACAGCCGACCATGCAGTGATCATCGTATCCTCAGACGTAGCAGCTGCAGAGCTCTCCGTGCAACTGGATTCATTCTAAATTGAACTTTTGCGTTTTCACATTCAACATTTATGAGCATTCCTTGTTTTCAGAGCATATGGTGCTCCGCCGGGGCCCTTGATCCCATATGGCGCCGAGCCCGGGAGAACACGCAGTTTTACAGTTAACATCTCTGGGCTCTTGTAGGTGATAAAATATCGTTCTGTCATCCGCTAAAACTAAGGACAAATGGAGATGCACAGGGCAATCCTTTATCATTATTAGTGGTGATATCACACATAAAAGCAAAATGAAAGGAAAGTGAAAGTGTTTTTATCTTCTTCTAAAAAAACGTTTTACATTTTTATGTGAAATGAAATGTGGGATCAGGGTTTTGTAAGAGGACGAATTCAGATGAAATCCTTTAGAAATTCAGCAGCACTGTTCACCTCCCCATACACAAACACATGATCCCTTAGAGAAAGGAGAAGAAGTGTTTTTTTTTAGCCACTCTACTTAACCTGATTATGCTCACAGAGAGCTGACCTAGAATGGTTGAGTGGAGGATGTATCTTTGCTTTTGGTGTCACTTTAAATCATCCTGTTGTGCGATGAATCAAGGCATATTCTATGAAACAACGGTGTCTTCAGAAATGCCCCAGATGCTGATTTACAAGCCCTTACACTGTCCTTTTTCTGGAGCAGGAAGATTACATGACTAATATTTCAGTCTCATCTGGCAACCACACATAGACTTCATGATGACTTTGGCCTCCACTCACGTGAATGACAACATAACATAACTCACACATTCCAGTGAGTAGCAACTTCTTCCTGAACTAAGAGGTAAATGGATCGATGCATCCAGTCCTGTTCATTAGCACTGAAAAATGTTATGAGCACTAACCTGCACTAACCTGGTCTCTAGTTACTCCAGGTTAGTGCCGATCACATAGACATTGCTCAACATGGTGTGAGTATCCACACACCTCACATTCCTCTGGTGATCTACCCACATGTGCAGTGATTTACATGATGATTGGGTTAACTTTCCCTAATCCCCAAATCATCTAAGTATGAAGGAACTGCTAATATGCAAATGTTAGATTTGATTAATGGTGTAATAAAATATCATATGAACCCTGTTCTGTCTAATCACAATGATATAGAACTAAGTAAGTGTTCCTTCCCTTGAAAAAATCATTTAATCTTGTTGCATATCTGAGCTTTTCAGCCATGGATAATTGCAGATTAATTAAGTCTTCTTAAAGAGCATTTTTATGCATAGTTAATTGCGTGAAGCAGAATATTATCATGCGACCATAAATCATGAAAGACGTGACTGCGTTTGTTTGGACAAGTGTGTACAATGACCTTTGCAATATGCGGTTTAAAAAGAGAATGAAATGGAGAAACTATTCAAGATGTATTTTTTATTTTTAACCAGGAGTTGCTCACTGTAATTTTTCTCATTTAGTCACTTTAATTAGATACAGGTAGATAATGAGCTCTGATTGGGACAAATTGGATAATTTGTGTGCACGCACACCCAACAACATGTTACCATAAGTGTGGATATTGTCAAAGAATAGTAAATTCCACATTATGTACTCATTTTCCTCAGCCCCTTATTTGCTCCATCTTTTGCAATGATTCTTCCATAGTAATGTGCTCAAACAAAATATCTACACACACTGGTTTACAATAAAAGGTAATACAAGCGTTATTGCAGTATTTTCAGGGCTCTGCGGGTTTCAGGCAATCGCTCCTCAGATAGGAAAGTGTACGGTTGCACTGACTGTAGATAAAGATATGAGGGTGATTTATGGAGTTTTTAAAATTTGTTATTTCCATTTACGCTTTCTCAGTCTCTCCATATCTCTCAATCACTCCAAACGGAGCGACCGAACACATTTATTATTGGAATTTAATTCCCCGACTCACTTTGAGCTCGTCTGGATCATTGACGGGGGTCTATCTCTGAAATAACCGAATTACCAACGTGGTGAAGGAGGGCGACCATGGATTCAACCGTCATCGCCATGGCAACGTGAGCGGGGAGCGAGAGCTGTTGCACTCCGAGCTCAGGCTCTCTGTCGTTGAGAGGACGGGAGTTCAGACCATTGTGTTCTGTGGAAAATAGAGGATGGGGGTAAAAGCTTTGCCTCTTTTTGTGCGCAAGCCTGCAGGAGATATAATCTGAGGTATGAGAGGTGGCGAGGTTTTCTAAATAAGCCGATTCCAACGCCCAGAGAAGACATTCAGAGGCATTTTAGAGTGACATTTACTGCATTTAGAAAGTCTCTGACGACACAAAGTTGACATCGGGAGGGAGAAGGGAGATTTATTTTAGATATGTATGCATAATGAGACTGAAAGTCAAAGGGATAAGGGAAGATAATGAAAAACCTGGGCGGGTGACATTGACAGTGCAGACGATGGAGCATAGCTGCATTTTCTAGGTTCTGAATATAAGTCACAAATAAAGTCACCCCCTTTTCTCTTCCCAAATACAGTGAAAAGAGATTTCCTTAGCAATGCTTGCACAAGGACAGTCTGTCCAGTTTTACATTCAGTAAACATTCTCATGCAAATGATTGTGTATAAGATTGTGCATCCTTGCGACATAAGTAACGTATGGTTCTTAAAAATCATCATAATGTCTTGCCACGTTCACGATGTTTCAAGGCTATAGCTGCAGGCATTTTTTTTTACCATTGAATATCTAAAGTGGATTATTCAGTCCTATTTTCGGGATTCATTTTTCAGCAGAATTATATAAACATGTGCAGTAAAGGATCGCAAGAGGAAACCTTATTACTTTTAATGCTGAGTCAAGAGAGACTAGTAGGAAGGCTTTCAAGGTGTTTCAAAGAGAGGAGTGTGGAAAAAAAACTAAGAAAAATAGTTCAGAGAAATGCTGGATGGAATAAAAATAGTCAAGGCTAAACAAATACTTTGAATAGTCTACAGTATTGTGCATGATTTTGTGTATTGCTATGCAGTAACATTTTATTTAAAACAATTTGAACATTTTACAAAATATGTTCAATGCCTGTTGTTTTGATGAATAGCAATGATGCTTCACAGCAAGAAGGTCCCTGGTTCAAGGGTCCTTATTTATCATTTATATGCACCAAATATGAGACCAGGCTTCATTAGTTTGTAATAATGATATGTAATATGATATAATATGTAGTAATATTGCATAAATTAAAACTGGCTGTCGTGTTCTCCACTCGATCCAGCATATACATTTTTACGTTTTTTGGAGACTTGATATATATATTGGATACTAAACCAGTTTGACAATGGCTGGTTGAATGGTCAGTGTTGGTGCTTCCAGCTGTTAGATGATGAAAATGACACTATTCTCATATCTGGACGTTAAACAGCTGCTGTCAGCAGCCATTAGTGGTAGCTCAGCATAAAGACAGGAAGATGCTCCTAGCATGTAACTCACAAAGAGAACCATAACATGGTACATTTACATGCATGATTACGGGCTTGTTTGTGGTGTTGATGGGCATGAATGGTGCTGGTCAACTGCAAAAGCGTTGTATGGCTTGTCTTTGACACCAGGTGCTACATATTGAGTCCAGATGTTATTTTCAGTTAGTGCACGCATGCACGCACATACACACACACACACACACACACACATACACACACACACACACACACACACACACTAGAAAGCTTTGAGACCCTGAGGCAATATGCTCTGAATTTCTAACTCAATGAATATCAGATATCTTTCACAAGGCTCACCACACCTTTAATTTGTGAGTTTCAGATCCTTTGGTGGATTTTGTTGCATTTGGGTTAGACCCAGGCTTTCTTTTTTCTTCCAATGGCAAGTATAAATGCTAAGCTAAGCTAACTGGCTGCCAATTCTCCTCTGATACTCAACAAGAAAGTTTGAAACTTAAAACACAATCAGCAGTGTTTCTAACTCAGTCTGAGTCAGGATCCTATGCTAAATTACTTCTCAGTCTATGTTGTTACTAATTAACATTTGATTACAACTAGGTTTTCTTTTCCCACCAATTTAACTACTTTACTAACTGGCTGCTGGTTCTCCTGTAACTTGCAACAAGAAAGTCTGAAAGTTAAAACAATTAATCAAAATCCATTCACTGATTCAGTCTGACTGGATAAAGTTACAATCTTTTGCTGAACTATTTCTCAGAGACTGTGTTGTTGCCAATTAAAATTTGAATCACATCGCCAAAACCAAATGAGAATCCACTTGTTCGTTCTCTCAGATACGGTTCTCTCAGTGCCATCACTGGAAACTCATTTTGGTTATCTCACTCTAAGTTGTCCCAGTAGGTCAACGTACAATTTCTTTTGTGACTGGAAGAGTGGCAGACAATGATTTCATTTACCTGGTACAATCTGGCTTTTTGGATTAGAGCGCCATTGATGTTGCTGAGACTCCAGAGATGGCAAAGAGGAGGAAGAAGACGAGGGGGAGGAGGAGGAGGAGGGGGAGGGGGAGGAAGAGGAGGATGAGGAGGGGGAGATATTCATCTCACAGCCGCTGGAAGCTGTGTCGCTGCATCGATTCAGAGCCTCCGGAGGATTCATTGCACATACAAATGATGCATGAATTGCAACACAAAGTGGGAGATGCTTAAAGTGAGAGCTGAACAATTTGGCCTGATTGAACTGAGACGATGACAACCCTAAACAGCTCTTAAAAGATGCGCTGTGTTTGTCACAATCGGATTAGCTCAGGACCACACTGGAACACGTGCCGACATGAAGATTGATGTCTTCACTGGCAAAAATTCTGCACAAAAAACCTTTTCCACCATCAGCTCATTTCTTGTATAATGAATTAAAATCCAATTACAAGTGCTCATTACCGTAAACAAACACCATATTAGCATCAAATATGCAAATGAGCGCATGTTACATTACTCAGTGTGATGAATAGCTGTGCATTAGTTGAGAGAAGCCCAGTCATGTGTCTGTGCTCTAAGAGCCTTTCTTTTGTTTTGGTCTGATTGTGCGGAAGCCACGCAGGACAGTTATCTGCAGCACAGAGCGAAGTCTGAGTGCAGCAAAATACAGTTCCCATTAAGGATTCATTAGCGAACCAATGTACCAGACGTGTTTTGTCATCCTATTTGGTTCCCTGGAAATACTTGCTTGCTTATAAAAATGGCTCAGAAATGTGATTTGGTTTCCTTCGGCGCCGTGCAATTATATCTGAGCTGAGAGTGATTTTAAAAAACTGCCACTTCAAAGGAGAGCTTTCAGACAGGAGCTGGCAGAGCTGTAAGGAGGAGCTATATACCGATGTTCTTTAGGGTAACTTCACTTTGTCGGCCCTCCCATTATTATTTTGTGATGTATTCATTAAACCCAGCATTGGCGGCAAGACAACACCAGGGAAAATCTGAATACCATACTGAATACCATCGCTGCGGTGGGGCCCAGGTGAATGAGGTGAGGCATGACTTAAAGGGACAGTCCATCCTAAGAAGAAAAAAAGTATTTCTCTGCTTTCCTGCAACTTGTTTTTTCCATCCAGACTCTTCTTTTGTAAATACCTAAGCTGTGGACACAGCAGCCTTCAGGCTTGCAGATGCCAGCCGCTATACTTTATAGCTCACTGATGCTTTTCGACAAGAGTTTTTACTTTGACAAGCTATGAAGTGCTTGCAGAGGTTGTTGATAATGGATCAACACTTGATTTTTACCCTGAACATGCCCTTAAAAAGTGTGCAAACACAAATATGATAGCACTTTTTGCGTTGGAGACGTTTCCTTTGATAAACTTTGACCCCAGGATTTTTAATACAAGAAGACGTGTCAGGAGTGAAGACTGCTGCTTTGAAACATTTAAGCTCTCTCTTGAATACATTGAAAGTTGATGCTGTTCAGCTTGAGCTTCTCCCAAAGTGCTAAATATTCATCAGACTCAACAGAAATGTCACCAAACCACCCCTGCAAACTGCATTATGGAGGAGACTTTGACCGACAAAATCTAATGTAGGTCGTGGTTAGATGGGGTTTATTGTATTTGACAAAATCCTTGGTGAATGTTGTGTTATATTTCCCTGTTAAATTATATAACATTCACAAGAATCGAGTCGAAAGCAAAATAGCAACCATTAAAACACAAAGGAGGAATACAAAAATGGGCAGCATATCTGAACAGCCACTGTCTGATAGAGGCTGATCCCTGCGTGCCAGGAGGGATGAAATACACCCTTGTATCAGGTCTGTAATTGTAGAGGTGTCCACCAATCTGACACTGTGCAATAACTCCCTCGCTCTGTTATACATCACTGCCAACTCCGCTGCATATGCACACTTCAGCCCCCAACATGCATTAGTATTCATGAGGATGTGCTATCTTGATATATATATTCATGTAATATAACAAACATTAGGCCTGCGATGGCTTGTGTAGCCATTACAATGAGGTAATGTATATTTCACAGCAGGTTTGTGTGCTCAGAGCACTTGGGACAGACTCACACAAGACATATGCAACTTTAATTAACTACCATTTGTTTTGCAAAATAGAGAGGCCCATGATCGTTTCCCCATGAGCAATTCAGAATATTGGTATAATATTTGAATACCAAATGCTCTTAAATGTGAGTCCATGTGCCAAATGAAATTGTTGTGTGCTGCTGCTTTAAGCTTAAAGAGAACAGTGTTTTTCTGCTTTAACATAGTTTTAAGAAATTGGGCACTTAAAAATATGCCGAAAATCATTGATTTACACATTTCTGATGTTTACATATCAATGCAATCATCATATATTTTCTGTTTCTTTTTATTCTTTCTCGACTTAAACATCTAACTTTCACATCAAAATGTGTTACATCTTCGCACTGTAGACAATTTTGCTATACCAGCACTGTACAATGACAATAAAAGCTTATTTTTTTATGCGTTTGTGACAGCACATCACAATCCTTCTGTAACACTGCATGAGGCAAATAAGGTGGAGACACCTGATGGCTGTTATTCTTCACTTCATCATCATCATCATCATCATCATCATCATCATCATCATCATCATCATCATCACCATCACCATCCAGTATGTAAAAACATGCCAAGATATCAAACCAGTTTTTGTGATGCTCATCAGGCACACTACTCACAAAGGAGTTATTCTCATACAGTACAGTTTGTTGCTCTGTTTCTCATTTGAGAAACAGAGCACTTCAGAGGCTTCTTCACAAAACCTCCACTGGGAGTTAAGTTTGTGTTTCTGCCAGTAGTCTTTAATGATTTCTGAATAAAGCGTTTAATTTCCTGGTGTTATCCAGCTATGCCACTTTTTTCTGGCTGTGCTACGACCACAAATGAGTTCCAACAGCCTAACTGTGTTCTGCACTGATTGCACCCGTCATTTCAGACATGTGTTTGAGCGCCAAGATTTTATGATGTAGAAAACATAAACAAATCTGTAACATGGGCTCCTGAAAGTCGTAAAAAGGGAGATTTGACAGGCAGATTTAGGTCAACACGTTCCAAACTGTTATATCTGAACTCAAGTGGCTTTTGTCATTTCAACCATAAACAACCAGTTCAGTCCACAGTGAGAAGAAAGTGTTCCTCCAGGACTGTGATGCAACACATGAAACAGGACTACGTGAGGGGAACAACTGCACAAACACAACACCACAGATGTTTCAAGCTAATGTAGAGATAAAGTTGGAAAACCAGAGTGAAGAAAATAACGTTATATTGTTGGTACAAGTCATAGTTACTGGCATAGTGAACATAGCGGTCTCTAACACAGCACAGATCACATGACTTAATGTTGTTCTTCATCCCAAACTCATTACTAAAGTCTATGCGTGTTATCATCATCTTCCCTGGCTCAAAGGCTTATACACACAAAGTTACAATCCACCAAAGCATCTGACTGCATGTTGCTTGATACATAAGGTTTAATCAAGCCAAACAGAGTTTGAAGTTTAATCGATCTGGCTTTTTCCAGATTATGGTTACGTATGTTGTCATAAAAAGGAATCTATCGAGCGGAGAGTAATGCTTCAATCCATCCGGCAGGAACGTGATTCTGGAAATGGTGTAAAAGGGGTTCAGAGGGAAACGAGATCCTGTCAGGAAAGTGTTGACATTTCCATTTGAAGGGAGCAGAGTGTCTTTTGTTGCATGTGTTGGGACGGCATTCCTTTGGCCATTTCAGAGAATGTGGAATAACTTAATCTCTAACAGGCTGCGTATTTGGACTATTTTTGGTCCTGTTCCCTACCTTTTAGCTGAGGCGCAGCCATGTGCAAACAATTTAACCTTCCGCTACTTTCCATTTACCTCCTATGGAGACTATGCCTTGGTAATTATAACCCTCAGCAGGGATCTAAAACCTAAACAACTTTAAGGCTTAATATACACCTAAGTCCCTGACAGGACTGTGCTCCAGGCCCGTGTTAATGGAGGGTTTTGCCCAGCAGTCAGGTGTCCTGGTGATAAATGGCCCACTATATTGTCCTTTAGAATTGCTGCCCTCTCTTCTTTACTGTACATTATATTTTAGCCATGGTGTGTAAACCTCATTCTAAATTTGCAAACACGTACTCTGTGAAGCCTGGGGAAATATTCAGCGCCGTTGTGGGTGACCTGAACATTTAGAGAATTGATTGGAGCTGAAAAATATACCGCTGGTAGCACAGCTGGAAATCCTAATTTCCCAATAAGGAGGAAATGCTTCTGTAGCAAAGCCACTAATCCACTAGACTCTTGTTTCCTAAGCAATAGTATGTTGTCCCTGGTGCTCTTTAGATTCTGGCCTCAAACGATCTATGCACAACGAGCACTGAACGACAGATACTGAGCACATAGTGGTCAGAGAGAATCATCTAAAGCACTTTGAGCTGCACCTCTATTATGAAAGGTGCTGTACAAAATCAATATTATCATTACCCTGCACACACACACACACACACACACACACACACACACACACACACACACACACACACACACACACACACACACACACACACACACACACACACACACACACACAACCAGCAATTTTAATCAATAGCAACCACAAATTCTTTATGCAGACGATGCAATCTGTGAAGTCCTGCTGTGGTCAGTGGAGAGGAACAGAGGTATCAAGAAGACCATCCCTTCAATATCCTGTTATAAACTGTGTGTGTGTGCATGTGGTTGAGCATGAAAGTAGAACGGGGAGTGATATGAATGGTGATTGTTTCACCATTTTCTTTCCCTTTTATTGACTAAACAATTCATTCACTTCATTCACTCAGTTCATTGCTTTTTTTAAGGGAAGATTAATAACCAGATTAATCTGACAAAGAAATTAAACATTAGCTTCAGCCAGAGATGCAGTGGGAATGAGAGAAAGGCACCTGGCACCAGAGGGAGAGGAAATGAACAGTCGTGGACAGAGGTTTGATGAAAACCCAGCATGAGGCCACAGACACTGGCCCCAGCAACAAGTGTCTCACTGTGGCTCCACTGTTGCAATTTGGATATGGAGTGGGTGCTTACAGTGATGGATGAATCGTGTCCATTGTATTCCATTACACCGTCCTGGGGACCTAATTTGCCTCAGGCAGCGAGACTCAGAGTGAGAGCAGTAGCAATTCCAGCTGCTGGCAGCCAGACTGATAACAAAAACCTGGAGCTACTTCCAGCTGCAGACAGCAGGTAATTTTACATTTCTTTTTTTTTTTGATTTGCATCTACCCATCTGTGCCTCTGCCCATGTATCTGTAGACAGATAGATACTAGAAACAATACATATGTATATGATCTATTCTAGGATGAACATATTGCACAGATGCACTTTGAGGACGGTTCCAGTTTATTGTTCCTGTGATATAAGCAGCAGCTGCGGTCTCCTGAGAATAGCGGATATATACTTTCCGCTCATAAAACCCAGTCCTCTGCTGCACATGTCACGGAGGCAGTTTGCCCCAGAATAAGACACAGAGGCAGGTAATTATGACAAGTGCAGAAGAGGAAGTCAGGTGACATCATGGAGGGACAGAGTTCACACAGAGAGCAGATGGGGGTGGATGTATGAGTCAATAAAAACACAGGATTCAAAGACATCATATGTTCCACCCGAGTGTGACTGTGATCGTTCCCAAACCTTGACCACATGTTTAAAAAGTAGCCATAATGAGGACGGCTTCACTAACTTCAATAAAGCTCTTATTATAGCAAAATCCATGACCTTTCCCAAACCTTAACCGAATTGTCTCCGTACCAAACCATACGACACTGATGCATTAAATACAGCTTCACCTTGCTGCAGGACATAACATCAGTAATGCAATAGTTTTTCTCCATATTGCTGGTATATATTTTCTATCCACTTCGTCAACTCTCAAGCGTGTGACCCCGTCGGTTCGGTTTGAACACGAATCACTGGCAACTGTCGTCCTGCCTCAGTTGTGTTTTCTCTGCAACGGTTTGAACATAAAGGAGTTTGCACAGTCTCCTCAAAGCAACTGATGTTGAGATGCATCAGTGATGCATTCACAAGGGATCTAATCTAAGGTGCTGTGAAATGCCAGTTTCGACAGGCTGGCGGTTGCAAGACGACACATCCAATGCAAGGTGAGAGTTCCACTAATTAACCTTTGACAAGACACGTCTGTTAATGAAAAAGCAGCAACAGTTGCAGTAACGAGTGAAATATTGACACATATTCGGTAGTTGATTATTTTTACCTCGTGTCTGCACAGCACAGGCACATTTATAGGTCTGGGGGAGTTTATCTCTGTGGGCCTGTCAACTGAATGGACTGAGCACGGCAGGAGAGAGAGAGAGAGAGAGAGAGAGAGAGAGAGGGAGGAGGGAGGGAGCAGAGTTAGACTGAAGAGTAATGATGCACATATAACAAAGTTATCCTGTCTCAACGGCAGCTTTTTGTTGTTGTTTTTCTCTCTTTTAATTCAGACCTCGCCTCGGGGAAGATTCTGCCGTGGGTGTGTTTGGCCAACTTAACCATCTCTGACTGGTTTACCGGGGCAGCAATTAACCTTCTTTTTCACGGGGGTCGCAGACAACACAGAAAACAACCTGCTTGCATGCCCTATTGGAATACATTTATTACTTTGCCCCCTCCCAATGTGTGGCCACCATGGAGCATTATCCAATAAATCATTGAGTCGAACTCATTTGACAAGGTTATTACTGAGCCGAGACTATTGGCATATTATGATGAACAGATACAGTAGGTGGTTGGACGAAGGTAAACAACATTTGTTGACACATAAGACAAACTATAATTTAATGCAAAAACCATCCCACCCTGTGAGTTGCCTAACAATTACACATACATAAAGTCATCTTATGTGGCTCAGGAGGAGAAGTAAAACCACAGTGAGAAAAGGCTTTCCTGCTGTATACATTGCAGTGTTGCTAGTAGCAACCATCTGTATTTCAGAACATCAGATGCTCCTTTGTAGAAACCATGATCTTCTTTTGTTTATTATTTTCCCTGTGTGCAGAATGAAGTTTTTACATGTAGATGTCATGCTTGGCATGAAAACATTCCTCCCATGAATTCCACATTCGGAAAACAAATCTCCTGGATGCAATAAAATAGCGACGCCATTGTTCAAAAAAGCATGACTGTCAACACAGCCAGTTGGTTGTTGTGTAAAATGGTCTGAAAGTATTTATTTGCTGTCATGAAAGTTGGATACAATTCTCTTGAAACCCTCATTAAAGATGTCAGATCTGCAAACATGCACAATGCAGTTGTTGTAATTAGATACACATCAAAGGAACAACGGGATTTTCTCGACGCGCTTGAGTCATAATGCAGAAAAGAGGCTTGTTACAATAAAACACTCAGATTCACATTCACACAGATTTCAGGTTTCAGGTTCAGCGTTGAGCTGACTTTCAGTGCTCTCAAAGAGAGAAAATACACATGAATAGATAGAATAAGAATTGTATTCTTATATAATTCAAAAAGATAAACACACACATACATCATAGTAAACACATTTGTTGATGCATAGATGGCTTTTGTCAAGATTTTAGCATCTATATGTGTTTATTTTTTACACCATGCAATTTACTATCAAGAAGCAAATTCAGCTGATTTTGTTAGTCCTTCTGGTTTAAATCAGGTCTTTGAGACTTTTAAAGACTTCATCAAAGGCTTGATAAATAAATTATATTAATGAAAAATTTCCTACTTTGCCTCTCTGAACTATTCCAACTAT